>BMAU01006654.1:527500-533083 GCA_019973935.1 Trichonephila clavipes
ACGCATTTATTTTTATAAAAATGGCATTCTGATCTATAAAGCTGCGCCACCTTTGACCTATAGCCTTCACGTAATTTTAAAAATGTCTTGTTACGTTAATTAACTAACGCAATATGTTTAATTTTTTCAAAATATTCTTAATCCTAAATTTTTTGCATCGTTGATTTGACATTATATTAATCAAATAGTAGCGTAATTTGTGTAATAATTTTTATATCTCATTCATGAATAAGTTTAATAATTATTTCTTACGAGCACATATACATATTTCTGAATCTTTGATTTATGATTTCTTAAATATGATATAAATTAAAGTTTCTATTTTTCATCATAGTTTTATTTAAAATGCGTCAGCATACAATTAGTTTCTAATGCGGCATAAGCTCAAAATACTATCTTTGTCACATTTGAACAGAGAAGCAAAATAACCATATTGAACCCGTTCAGTGTTGTTAAAAATAATCAAAATCTTCCCAGCCAGTAATCTAAGTCAGTGGTTCTCATAAACTTTCACCACACTGGCGACTGTCCACTTTAATCATAATTTTTATCCCCCCTATAAAAATAATAATGCACTTTGACGCTAAAGCTACAATACTATCATAATTATAAACCGTGCAAATTAACAAAGATAAGTATTAAATTTTGTATATGTTACTTTTAAGTAATATATATATATATATATATATATATTTTACTTTAGTTCGATTCCCTATAAAAGCATGTTTTTTAGTTTGTTTTAAAACTATAATTTATTTTATAGTTACTTTTACTATACACGATAAAAATCACAAAATTCCAGTGAATAATTTAATTAGAGAAAATATACTTACCTACTTTCAAGGACTTTTCAATTTTTTCTTGAAAAAATTTGAGAAAAATCAATAAAACTAAAAAGAAATGTTCCAAATGTGCGTGTCCTTAATAAGAAAAACATAAATCACAGACACTTTTCACTAACAACACAGAAACGTTATTTTCCAGCTTAACTGTCATATTTTGTTCACGTTTTTGTAGTTTTGCTGTTGTTTGATGATCTACAAATAGCATTTTGAACTTTTTCTTCCTTGTGTCTTTTTAACAAGGAGAAGTGCTTCATTATGGCTTCATAGTTTTCTTCATAGAGATCTTTAGGCAACATTTGAAAATTTCAAATTAACTCAAACGTTTCATGTCTAACGCTTTTCTGATATTTACTTTCACAAAATCTTGATTAATATGCATTATTTCAGTAGGTTCTTCAATTGCTTGATCAGTTTCAACTTCCTTCAATAGGAATCACAGATGCCCATTTTTTAAAAATTCTGCTTATTTACATTTATAAACCATAATAAGTCGAACAACACAGCAATCAAAACTACAAAATTGTTCCTGGAGAAAGTGTAGCATGTTCTAAAAAATAATTGTGTAAAACGTTTTTCATTATGCATTATATGTTTTAGAATACTCATGCTTATCCATATATCATAAAACTCTTTCACATGGAAAAATATGAAACAGAAATATATTATATTTATTTACAACTTCCCTAAAAAAAGACGGGAATATCCATCCAGTAAGTTCGAAAGTCAGCTAAGTAATATTTTAGGTTAAAAGAAACGTAATAAGAAAATCTGTCATTGTTTGATATCGTTAAAAGAAACATAAAAAAATCTCTCATCGTTCTCATATTGACCACAAAGCAAACAAAATATATATTTTTTAAATTTGGTTATAGGATCAAAGATGGCTAATGAGCGTTTGAAGTGGAATCTTTTATTTTTGATCATCCCCAGATGATAAAAATAAATTATATCAGTGTAAAGGTGTATTTTTTATTATGTCAGAAAGCATTTTGTTTTACTTCATTCCAAAAAATTATTCTTTTTAAACCTTTTATTTGCAATATGCTCGCGCCCCCAGGGAGCGTGCCACAGTTTGAACACGTGATATAAGTATTAATAAATCACTATTGCATTTTAATTATCTGTAATATTTACTATGAAAACATGTTAATGTTCCTTTTGAACTTTTATTTTTATTTCGGCATTAAATGCTTGTTCTCGATATATGCTATACAAGTTTACTACAAAACATGATACATTCTTATTTTAATTTTATTTTAATCTTTTAAAAGTTTGCTTAATTACAAACGTAAAAAGCTCTTTGAACGATACAAAATGCTTCATAAATCAAATTCACAATACGATACTGAGAATGTGCACATAGTTTGTACAGCTTAACACTGCACTTTCATACTGTTAGAAATTTTTTTAAACAGTTATGTAATCTCAAAAATTATACTATTATTATCTTGTTCTAAGTTTTCTATGAATAAAATCATTATGAAGTCAATAACTTGAATTTAAAAATAATCATGGATGTATACAATCAATCTCAAATATCAAGGCAAGTATTCTGGTATTTGCTTCACAGTTGTAATATCAAAAGGGAAAAATTTTGTTCTACTTTGTTTATTTATTTTAAAGCTTTATAACTAATTATTTAGTATTCTAAAAGAAAATAGCGACATAGCACTCCTAACTGAAAAATTCATAAAATAAGAATTTTCTTCTACCTTCTTTTCGAGATTTTTTTTTCTGGCCTAAAAAATTTCGTTTCCTTTTATTTAAGAGCCACCATCCAACCAGTCGTTTCTCCCAATTGACCTATTAAGTTACTCCCTTAGAAGCACTAAACTAATTAGGAAAGGTATCGCTTGACAGAATGAAATGTTATTTCGCCGGGAACGATTTCAGTCCTTTTATGTTACATCGTGAGGTATTTAAGAAAAGAAATCAAGTGTATCAAAGCTCCATTTAAAAGCTTTTTCATGTACAAAAAATTGTGGTTCGCATTCGAAATTTCCCAATGTACTATTAGGCATTAAAACTGAATGCATACATATAGAATGGGTATATATAGTAAACATAATCGTATATACGAGGTGTGTAAATTAAATAATGAGACTGATTTTTCTCCCTTGTTTATTCCAATAAACTTACAATTCAACATTGTTTCCTTCAAAGTAACTGCCTTCTGAAGCCACACAGTGCTGGAGACGTTTTTTCGATTCCTCATAGCACTGATGGAACTCGGGTATTGGAATAGCCTTCAAATGGTCGGTTACAGCCGTTTGAATGTTTTCAAGTGTCCCAAAATGATGTCCCTTGAGGTGATTCTTCAATTTCGGAAAGAGAAAAAAGTCACAAGGACTCAAGTCGGGTGAATAGGTAGCTGAGGAGCAACATGAATGTTCTTACTAGTCAAGAAACGATTCACTGAGAAAGGTTTCGGAACCATTTTGGCGCAGATCTTTCTCATCTTCAATTCATTGGTCAAAATCCGATGAATGGTGGTGTGATTAAAATTCAACTCTTCCCCAATCAATCTGACTGTCAAGCGACGATCTGAACGCACAAGATCCTGGACTCTAACTGACATTTTCATTGGTTTTGAAGGCTGAGGCCTTCCGCTGCGGGTTCATCTTCAATTGACTCTCTTCCTTCTAAAAATGCCTTAAACACCGAAAAACATGGGCTCTTGACAAACCAATGTCTCTGTAGGCTTGGTGAAGTTTGCAAATGTTTCCGTTGCGCTGTGTCCAATTAAAAACTTGATAGCACATCGTTGCTCGTTGTCACTCAGTTTAGAACACACAAGAAAAACCTGTTTCACTAAACGAATCACTACAGACAATAACTTTACTCAGTGACTTCAAACCATACTGATGGAGCATCCACATGTTTAACTCCCTCCCTTCCCCACTTCATTTCCCCCCAGTGTTCCAGAACAAACACTACGCTACCAGTCTCATTACTTAATTTATACCTCGTGTTCATCAAAATATAGGATTTAGAAATAAAATATTTTAATGGGATTTGAAAAAAAAATTATAAATGCTTCATAATTTTTGTAGCGTAGCTTAGATAAAGGTCCGGTAGATGTTATGGCGACTATGATCAAGTGGTCATGATTGTAACCTCGTTGGCAACGTTATAGAGCCACGGATTGAGTCTTGATGCCCCTCTAGACTAACATGTGGAGGGGCGGAAGCGTGTTAAATCTCTTAAAACTCAAAGCACTCTAGTTGGCATGATATGTAAGTTTCGGAGTGGAGTTTTTCAGCTCAACCTCTTATATCTCTCTCGCCAATCGACCGTGACTCTGGGCGCGCACGCGGCTTTTTTTGCAGATGCCGGAGAACTCTCCTTCGAACTGGCGCTTCAAACTCACTACCGAATCTTCACTGGGAGAATATCCGCACATGATGAATGCAATCCATATATAGCCTTATCCGCATAAAACGTTGTCAGTAGCGATGTATTCAGCTTGTCGAACATACCACTCTTATCAGTTTACAAGATTTGCAACTAACATAGATTTGCCTAAAAATAAACCAGGGTGCGCAGGAATTTAGCTATTCTTTATGTTATTTCAACTAAAATATACAGTTGTAAAGAGACTCTTGTAAGAAAAACGTAGAGCATATCTCACAAATCAATAAAATTACGCTCGAATCAAACTCCAATACCTGATAGTACAAGAACTGGGAATAGTGAAATGTGCCACAAACAACGATATGTTTGAAGGATTTGTAAACTTTAAACAAATGAGGTGATGATGATTATAGTGCGTCATTCACTCCAGTGTGGCATCAATAGCGAAAAAACCATAAAGTGAATGAGAAGTTCCAACTGTAGAAAAGATTATTTCTCAGGAACGAGAGGCTATGGAGCTTTTGGATTGGAGTAGCATCCACAGACGTCCCGCATATCTCCTCTTTCGGTGGTCAGCGACGCCTTTGATAAATTGACTCCAGATATACAAACTTCTAAAACGCCCTGCCTCCTAACGGATCAAACAAATTACACAAAAATACTGCTAGTTTTGGCAAAACAACGCGTTTTCGGTGAGCTCTTGATGGAAATGTCAAAGCTTTGCTGCAAAGCATGAAATGCATATACTGCAAGGAAACGAATGAAGATTCTTCCAATTCTTTTCTCCGCTTTTGCCTTCTAAACTTCATATGATTTATTTTGAACAATAACGTTTCGACATCAGTAGAATAATATTGTTACGTAACATATATTAGTAAACCGTAGAAATGCTTTCTTTTTTTAAAACTTTAAATGTCATACGGAAATGGAAATTATTTTTATCTGAAAATAGTTTGCCTTTTTTTTTTTGTAATTTCTTTTTCAAGGAAAAGCTATCTGAAAAAAAATAACTTAATATAATATAGATATAGATAAAAAGAAGAAAAAAATCAAATTCTTTTTTCCATGATAAATTTTTATTTTGTACATGTTTAACATTTAAATTTGTTTTTGCTTTTTATATTATTTTACTTTTAATATAAGTACTAAACCTAAAGATGAATTTTGAGTATATTGGTAAACTAATTTTTCATGGAGGAAACTTAAAAATAAAAATTAAAAATAGCTGTTTTATGTGTAATTATAAATAGTCTAAGATGGTGATTAAAATTTGTTGCGTTTTCGAATTCTCGATTGTTACGCATGATAAATAGGATATAGATTAAATTCAGTATCACATTTTCCTCAGAAACAATGGTAAATATTTTAACATTAGCAACGTAAC
>BMAU01006655.1:0-474027 GCA_019973935.1 Trichonephila clavipes
CTGTGCCAGACTTCAGCGGAGGAAATTTGTCAGGTTTGAAAAGTTTAGGTTCAAAATTAAGGAAGTAATAAATGAAAATAGAGCGAACTCTTTACCATCGCGTAAGGATTTATGAGTAAACAAGCCTGTTAAAAAAGTAGGGCAACGGCGCTGACGAAGGCGAACGCATACTAGGAAGGACTTGGCTGGTGTCTCCTCGCTGCGATGTTGTATTTGGTAACACCCGGTTGCGCGGCAAAGGTCCGCCATGTTAGATTATATATGATGAAAGCGTAATAAAGGAATATTGTGAAGATGATGCCCTCTTCATTTTACCTTCTGAGCCTAGGGCCATATATATATATATATATATATATATATATATATATATATATATATATATATATATATATATATATATATATATATATATATATATATATATATATGACATGCCCCAGGCCTGCTGGTAAAATGAGGAGGGCATCATCTTCAAAATACTTCCTTATTTCACTTCAATCACATAAAATGCAACATGGCGGCCCTTTGCCGCGCAACCGGGTGGTACAAAAAACAACATCTCAGCGTGGAGACACCAGCCAAGCCTTTTCGAATATGCGTTCGCCTTCATCAAACGAAAGCTGGGGTCATTGGGAAACTGGGTTAATAAATAACCCTCCGTCCCATATCGAAAATGTATTCGTTTCCTTAACGTGGTATTTGGGAATTATAGATATGTACTTAAATTTTAACACATAAAATACACACAATTAAAAAATATGAAAAAAAAACACAATGTAATCAGTCCTTGTCTGTGATAAAAGTCCCTTGTAGTTTCACAGTTTTTTCACATAAAGTTAAAAGTAGCATAGTCCATTGTAGATGCACGCGACAGTTCACTAGGAGCCGTGCGACACTTATCGGGTGGCTCTGATCATCTCGCCTTCATCAACGAAAGCTGGGGGGTCATTGGGAAACTGGGTTATATGTTAACCCTCCGTCCCATGTTATAAAGGTTTAAGTTTCCTTAACGTGGTATTGGGAGATATTGTAATGCACATAAAAATTTTAAACATAAAATACACACTATTAAAAAATATGGAGAAACACAAAGTAAATAGTCCTTGTCTGCAATAGAAAGTCCCTTGTAGTATCACAGTTTTTCACTTGGAGTTCAGATTAGCAAAGTCCGTGATTGATGCACGCGACAGTTCACTGGGAGCCGTGCGACACTTAACGGGTGGCTCTGGTCATGAAGATTTATGGGGCGCAGAGGAGATGACGTCATCGAGATGGAGAGTCCAACAGTCCAGGTGGAAATTCCCGTCGTCAAGGGAGAAGAATCACTAAAATTGGTCTAAAAGGTGAGTGAGCAAGCCTCTCTATTGGTTTAGCAATAGCGTCGCAAACGTAGGAAGGGGCAAAAATGTTAGGCGAGAATGAGCTTTAATAATGAGAAATAATAAAACGACTAAGAAAAACTTAGTCCCTCGCTCCGTCATATTGATTGAGGAGTTCATTAATTTGGGTGACAATTTGTGATTTAGTGAGAGATGTCTTTAAAGTGTTTTTGTTGTTGCAGGGTGTTGGTGGTATAGGAGCTGGTTGTGGTGAATTTAGTTGACTTATATGTTGAACTAATGTTGAAAGTGCATGTATGGTTTGTTGCAGCGTTTGATTGATTAAGTTAAGGGAATCGTTTTGCGTGTTGGAACTTTGAGTTGGTAAAATAAGAGGGGTGGGTATTTCCTTGGGAGTTTGTGTGTCGATTGGGGTAGTCGCGAGTGGTGCCATCTGTTGTGAAGTGTCGATATGAGAAGTTTGTTGGGTGGCTTGTGCATAAGAAAAATTGGGCCTGATAAAATTATTAGAGATAATTGGGTTAGTTTTTGTGTTAGTGCCTTTGCGTGGTTTGGGGAAGAGGGGGCATTTACTGTAATTAGCCATGTGGCCGTGAACCTGGCAGTTAATGCAGAAGGGGTATCCAGCCTCTTGATCTGGCAGTCCCTGGTTTGGTGTTTCTCTCCGCATTTTAAACATTTGGGCGTCAAGTGGCAGTGTTCTGCCGTGTGGTTGAACTGATTGCATTGAAAGCATTGGATTACTCCTCTGCTTTCAAAGCCTTCAACAGTAATAGATAGGTATCCTAGTGTTTTAAGGTGGAAGATATTTTCGTTGAAAGTATTTCTTGGAAGTGAGATTGTAAAAACAGGTAAGAGTTGTTTGGTGATGTTGCCTGTGAGTTGAGTGACTTTGTTGAGTGTGTATCCCAGATCAAGAAGGTCTGAATGGATTTCTGCCGTTTTAGTTGTACGGGGAAGGCCCTTAATTACGACTTTAATGGGTCTCTCGTGTTTGGGTGTAAAGGTGTAGAAAGGATATTTTAGCACTTCAAGTAATTCTTTAAGTGTATCGTGTTGTGGTAGTGTGTCTGTGTACAGTTTTACGTATTTTCCAGCAGTTTTAATACGTAGAGCGGGAATTTTTTCAGAAAGAGTTTTAGTGTGCAGTCTGAGGTCATCAGTTATCAGTAACATGATGGGGGGAGGCAGCTTCGGTGATTGAGTAGTCTGGTTTGGTATGAGGGAGGTGCTTTCGGGTGATTTATGGGTTTGAACTGGGGTTTCTATTGGTGCTTCGGGAGCGGTGTTTTCTAGTGCACTGAATGTGTTGGTTAAATTGAGTCGCCTCAATTTAACCAGCACTCGTTCAACCTTTAAATAGGCTTATTTACCCACAAATCCTTACGCAATGGTAAAGAGTTCGCTCTATTTTCATTTATTACTTCATTAATTTTGAATCTAAACTTTTCAAACCTGATATATATATATATATATATATATATATATATATATATATATATATATATATATATATATATATATATATATATATACAGTTGCTTCTTTTACCTTTTCTATTTTTCAATATTGAAAAATAAAGTAAAGTATTAATTGAAATATATTTCAGAAAGAAAACTTTATAATTCGTACAATAAAAGACGTAATCATCATGGATTGCTTTGAATTTTAGGTAATGAATCTAAGGTAAGATGCTTGAGATAGTTCTTTCATTATTAAACAATTGACTCATTTATGGTTGGAATACTGTATTCATTGTCCTGAACATATAAAAAGGAATTTAAAAACTAATAAATAGAAAATAATAGAAATCAAACTATAAAATAAATTTTTCCTGAACCAAACACTTATTTTTAACCATAACTAGATGACAAGATGACACACACACTCAATGGGAAGGTAATTCTATAATGATTTGTGTCAACATTTGCCTTTGGATTGTTTTTAAAAGGCCGCTAGTGCTTAGTGGTAATGGTCACGGACTCCTGACCGGCATGTTATGAGTAAGAGATTAAGTGCATTTCAAGAGTCCCCCGTGAAGTTCTACTGATGTATACATTAAGTTTGTCGAAGCTCAAAGTCTTCTAGTTAGCGAGGTGTGGAAATTTGGAGAAGATGGTGCCTTCTCAGGTGTCTTCTTCGTCAATTGATTGATTGATTTAATATTAACGTCGCACTGTTCAGCTACACGAGGGCTTTTGGCGACGGACCACGTAATTTTGAACCATGGTCAAGTGACGTGGACGACACCTGAGCTGGCACCCCCCTCTCCTAACTACCACACCACACCAACGGGAGGACGTTTCAGCTCTCGACAGATTTAACGTGCATCGCTGCCCTACACGGCGGGTCTTTAGTGGTACTGGGATCGAACTCGTGACCAGGCAAGCCACGATCCGATACCTATACCACTCGGCTACCGCGGCCACGTCTTCTTCGTCAAATGACCATGGTTAAAAATTGCAAGATTCGTCACTAATAGCCTTGTTTTGCAAATTCTATGATTGATAAATGAATAGATTGCATGAATTTAAATGTTTAACACTCTTTAACTATTTTTCATTCAATTCCTACTATTATATAGCTTACAATCTATATATTTATTTATTTATCTTGGTGGAATTTTCAAACGTTAATAAAATACATTTTAAAGCGTACAATTAAACTGAAATTTTATATAAACGATTGCTTTGGATGACATACGATACTTTAATGATAATTAATAAAAATTAATTACCGCTTAATATTGTGATTACGTCATATGTATATACATATTTATATTAATTGTAACTATTTAATAAAAAGTAGCTAAAATAAAAATTCCTTTGTTGATCTAAGTAGGAATTGACTTTAAATTTTTTTTATATTAACTGTGTGTTTTACATTTACATTATGTCTGTCTAATTTAAATGGCAAAGAAAACATTGATTGAACTTTATGTTAAGAAGTAACATCAAGCAGAAAAATTTATGCAAATTACTTGGAAAAAATGAAAAAATATTTCCGCTCCATGTGATTTCCATTCCATACAGGTAATACGTCTTGCGGTATAATTAATTAAAATACGCATACAAGCAGAAAATTCTTTCATGTATTCCAATAATTTAGTAATTCCAGTTTCGAAATATTTCATATCCAATTTCGCGCAACAGTTGAATGACTTTTTACTGAAAAGCTTTTCAGAGTTGTTTTTTTTTAATTAATGTAGAAATACAAAAATAGAGGGAAAAATTACTCAAAGCGTTTTCTTCCATACTAATTAATATTTTTTTAAAAAAAATTATAAATGTATACTACAAAAAGGATTAATTAGTAACATATTATACGTATAATTATTAGTTATTATATTGTTCTAGCATAAGCACCACACATGCATATAAATATGAATGTATTGATACGTAGATCAGTGTTCGAGGATTTTACGTTATCAGTCTCAAACAGCAAGACAGTTCTTCAGGAGTGATAACAATTTATTGTAGAAAAACTCCTTGAAATACAGGGTACAGAACTAAAATTAGCTTAATAAACCTCAGAAGGTCTTTACACCTTCTATATATCTTCTATCAGTGTCTAAAAATAAAAATAATAAATGTACATACTAATGCCCAAGGTCATTCGCAAGTACTCGCTCGAGAGCAGCAACTGATCGCGAATAGACTCTTCAACGGTTCTAAAACAATACTCACCTTGTAGGGATTACGATATCGGACAAAAAGCTCAAAACCGGTATTCGGTATTTCTCAAGTCTCAATACCAGGATACCGGTTTTAATACCCGTAGTAGATATTTTAGAAAAAAGTCTTCCTTTGTTTTATTTGCCAGTCTTATTAGAGAGTGTAAAAATCACAAAAAATAATGTGTTACTAAAAAATTATAACAGTATATAAAGAATTGCAAAAAAGTAAAAAAAAACAAACATCTTATTTATTTAAATCACCAAAAAAGTGTAAATATCACTATTCAGTCTGTGGTTTTCATCATATATAAATAATGAAACCAAACCAAAGTATTACCAAATGATTTTTTACGTTCTTTAGTTATTCTTATTCATTATTATAGATTATTATTTATGAGTATATATATAATAAATCTCAAAAATAACGAATACAATGTGAATAACAAACTCACCAATTTAAAAAAAAATATCGAAATATTACGCACTTTCTACGCAACAACAAGCTTGTTGTCACAAATACAAATACGAGACAAAGAATTCTGTGCGTGAGCAGTATCGCTCTGAGCTGTAATGGAATAGTATTGGCCCGCCTCCTAGGATGATTCACATATTTTATCACTCTTGATCATGCGATTCAATTTTATATTCACAGTCTAATTAATTTCGCCCGTTTGGGAGACAAAAAAACCAAAAAGTATACTATTGACTATGTTGGTAACTATGGTAAAGCTATGTTGGCGATCACTGAGCATATAGTGGATACAACTTTAAAAATTTCTAGTAAATACCAAAATAAAAAGGTATTTAAACTTGTGTGAATACCTGTATTACAAAATTGTACAAATGGCTCAAAATACCAGTATTCGGTATCCAGGTACACCGGTATTGCAATCTCTACCATTTTGTTTCCTATTTATAGGCTGCACGGATTTTTCTCAAAAAATCTACTGTCATCATACATTATTATGTCAATAGATTCCTCCTGTAATTTCCAGAAGCATCCATATGATAGCCAAATCGCCAACATGCTCACCAAAAATGATGCCAACTTGATTCTATCACCAACATATCACATCCATTGAATCATCCTTTTAATGTAAGGAAGTCTTGGACAATAACAGGAGGCCTAGGTCTAACAGCAACGTGTCATCCTAGTGTGTCCCAACCATGCTCTATCAGATTAAGATCAGGAGACCAAGCTGGCCAATCCATATGCTATAATTTTTCGGCTTCGAGAAAGCTCTCCACAAGACGAGCTGCAAGAAATCTGGGGTTATTGCAGATAAAAAGGAAGTAATAACTAATGACTGCAGAGTAAAGTACAACATCGGGAGCTCGTCTGCATTCCTCTGAGCTGGCCAATTGTAACTCTGAATGATATGTAAGTTAGTACGTCCACCTATGCTGGTTCCAGCACAAACCATTAAACCATATTGTCTGTAATGTATCTTTCTTAAATGAATATAATATTTCGAGTGCCATTTTCTCGACATACCATAGCACGTCTAGTGTCACAATCTCAACTGAATAGGAACTCGTTCATAAACAACTCTTGACTCTGATCACTTAGCATCCAATCTCGATGTTCAGCAGCCCACTGTTTTTGGGTCGCAGGGTGTCTGCTATCAACGGAATACACGCCAAGGGCCTATGCGCATACAGGCCAAAAGCATGGAGCCTATTTCGAGTTACTTGGGTTAAGACCCTTCATCCTGTTGTCAAAAAATAAATAAATGGCCGTTTTTACGAAATCACGATTTCTTGCACTTATATCCTTTCTCTGATTTTGGACGCCATGAACGTTTTTCAGTTTTCCGCTACACTTAAGAGTATTGAAGTTTGATTTTACGTTAGTTATCAGAAGAGATACTTACGCAGTTTAATTAAGGGGGTTCACCCCCACTACGCCCTGTTTTGTTGGCCTTCTTAGGAAATTTTTTTTGATGACCAGTAAGAAGATAGAACTTCGTTTTTTATCACATTTATTTATATGTATTTAAGAGTATGCATATAAATATTTAGCCAAAAATATCCAATAGAACGTGAGTTATAGCGCTCTGAACACACCCACCTCGAAAAAATGGACCCTCACTTCCTACACGATTCTGGCTGATTGGCTTATCTGAAGTAAAAACAATTAATGATATTTTAATCTATAAGCTCAAATTCACAGAATTGACTATACTCATTTGAAAATATCAAAAATTGGAATTATTGTAGACCTCTGAAGAAAACGTTTCGAATTTCATGTTTTTTTTGTTATGTTTATGTTATAAAAAATAGAAATATTTTGAATTTTGGAATGATCGTAGTCAATTTGATGCATCTATATGTGTTGAGTTTACCCTACAGCAGGGATGGCCAACCCAAATGACCTCGCCGGTCACTTGGGAAGAACTTGACAATCCCGCGGGCCGCATATAAAAATATATATATCTTTAAATTAGTCTTGGATCCATTACAAACATTCATTAAAGTGAAAATTAAAAACAGATTCATATATTATTATTGTTTTTATTGTTTTTCATGCATACAAACATAGATAATATAATAATAATAAGGCAATGATCAAATAATGTTTAATTTATTTAATTAGTGAAATATCTGTTTCTCAACTCTTTCACTTAGTTTTTGCAAACTCGATCTCAATGCATGTGTATTTGCGTATTGTAACTGATGTTGCAGATTTTCATGCGTCAAGTTTGAGAACGATTTATGTTAGATAAATTTCAATTTAGAAGGAGAAAAAAGAGATTCACAGTAACAGAAGCAACGTGACAAAATAATAACACCAGTTATGGAATTTATTTTTTTTACAAAAAACAAACAAACAAACAAGCATCAAAACCTCTTTAAACAAAAATATTGCACAAAATATTCGAATTTTGTAAAGTTGTAAAAAATCTCGCGGGCCGCAAAATTATTCAAGGCGGGCCACATGCGGCTCCCGGGCCACGGGTTGGACACCCCTACCCTATAGATTTGAAGTCATTCGGACAAATTTTTCTTGAGATATGATGGAGGAAGGTTTGAAAAACGCATTTTTGAGAAAAACGCGTTTAAAGTTTCAATTAAAACAATGAAAATCTTAACTTTGCGTCATGAACAGCTGCTTTTCTAACACTTGCTTCTTTATAACGACTTCGAATTTCTAGAAATTACTTTACCTTCGTATTCTAGACATATTAAGGAAGCAATTTATGAAAAGATTTTTTTGATGTTTTGAAACCATCACTTGGGTGAACCCCCTTAAATTAATGTGCACCCTTAATCTTTTTAACAGAGTATATATATGTACATATACGTACCTTATATATCATTTCTACATTGTAATGATTTTATTAAAAAAGCACATTTACCTTGTTCTTAAAATTCTCCATAACATTAATTATAGAATTCGTAATTACCTTATTATACATTTAGCGATACTTATAAATTTTGTTAGATAACTATAAGAAGTCTCTACGCGAATTGATGGTTTTATATTCTTAAGAACAATACACTGATACCGGTTACATTTTACTTAACAGACAACTTTTATGAAGATATTAAACATGAAATTCAATCGCTGCTTTGATATTCCTCATAAGCAAGAGTTATTAGTGTAATTTTAAACTAAGAATTCATGCATGTTACCTACGTAAATCATTCTAAAATGCCTGGTAGAGTTTCAGATTTTCATTCATTATAAGGGTATATTGGCATAAAATATTTAGTAAATAGGGATTTATGAAAGAGTACTTGAAAATTTGCATATTAATATGTTTCACAAATGTTAATTTAAACCTTTGTTTACTTTTAGTGTCTTTGCATATAATATCAGAGAAAAAAGAAAGCAAGATTTTAAAAATTACTTAAAACATTATCGTTACGTGTAACTACCAAAAACCATGAAAATTTCGCTTCTTTTCAGAAATTAAGTTTTGTTCTACTAATTATTTTTGAATTTTTAAACTTTTTGCGAAATACTGATATGATAACGGGTTTTTTTTGTACAGTCATATAAACTCCATTACTAAGATATGAAAACAGTTAAAATTATTTTACAAATATATATATATATATATATATATATATATATATATATATATATATATATATATATATATATGTGTGTGTGTGTGTGTGTGTGCGTCTGGTCTTCTTACATTCTCAGTATTTTTCGGTTTTAATTGATAAAGTTCATCTCTCATTTGTAGAGATTTCAGACTATATATATATATTACTTATTCTCAAATATAAATATGATTGAATTTAAAAACATTTTTAGTGACTGGCAATTACATAAGCTTTTTAGCAGATCTTTGCTCGGTGATGCATTATTATGGTATGTGCATTATCGATAGAAAGTTACCATAATGTGTGCGTTAGATATTCTTTGAATAGCAGTTATTGTACTGAATAGACTTCTTGATTTGGATGCTCTTTCTTGTTGCAGGCAATTTTTAGTTTTTATATACTGTATCAGTTCTATACATTGGAATATTTTTGTTCCATTTCATTTGTGAATCTTGATAACAGTTATTAAGTTTTGAGTATTTGATTTGAGTTACATTAATTTTGTATAAAATCTTACAATGAATCACAAGATTGGTGGTTCGAATTCTTCAGTTGCTAATACTAGTGATGAAAAGGCAAACTTCTATAGAACTATAACTTTCTGGAACACAGATTTTATTTTAGGCATAGCAATTTATATCATTATAATTATGATACCAATAACTTTCAGGATAAACATAATCGTAGTTATATTTATACTAGATTAAACTCTCATAATCTAATTAATTTCCACAATAAAAATGACTATATTGATACTAGGCAATATTAACACAAAAATTATTTTCGTTATAATAAATGCAATAATAGTAGATGTAAAACATGTCTAATGTTAAATATAGAGCAATATGATAATACATCCAAATTTTTCTGATGTAAAACCATCAATTGAATTTATATGTTGAATTGTTAATAATGTCATTTTAAATATATTGGCCAAACTTGTAATAATATCAATATTCGTATTAATCTACATAGATCAAGTACCAAAAATTACAAGCATAATAACAATATTAATAAAATTGAACTAAGGCACTTTCACTTACATATTTAATAATATTGATATTTTTATTCTCAGAATAGTACCACATGTTAAAAATAGATTGTGATGGGAAAACCACTTTAATAATTATTATAATACTATATATCCATATGTTTTGAATACTATTCACTTTGGAAAAAATGTCTTTCTTAGCATTCAACGCACTGATAACAAGAATTATTTTTATAATAGTGATAATGCACTTAAAGTTAAACATATAAAAAGAGGAGAACTCATAGACTTCTCCAGTAGAGATATATTCTGAAATTAAAGATTTTTGCAGGAATTTTGAAATGTCTTTTAACTTTAAACAAATTAAGCATTTTTTGTTTGGTCTAAATAGAAAAGAAATTAGGTATACTAGATATATCCTCAAAAAGTGTGATTTTAAAGATTGTCGTGCCTTACATATTATTAAGGATATTGTTTATTTTCTCATTCATAAATTCAATATTGAAAATATAGATTTAGTAAATAGTTCTACTGAGTATTGTACCTTATTATTCATGAATAAATCTTATAATAACATTAATTTCTCAAAAATATTTAATAAGTATGTTCATTGCCTGCCAATAAATAAAGTTTGCATTAAGAAAGCTTTTAAATATAATAAAAAATTAAGGTAGCTGAATTTTTAATTACAATGATATTACTGATTTGCAAAATAATAATAATATTGTTTGCAATTGTAAAGATTATTCTGATTTTATAAATGAGCATCACAAGCATGTGGTAACTGGTTATTTAAATATTGTTTAAGATAATAATCTTAGAGATATAATGTCCAAAGGTACTAGTTTTAGATTAATGATCTCTAATAATAACAATGATATCAAAATATAATCTCTAAAGATAGTAGTAACTTCATTACAAAATAAGCTATTAAATATAATCTTCCTTTTGAAGCTTTTAATGAATTTAAATGCAGAGTGTTAATTGAATTATTCAACATTAACTATAAAACTGTTAATGATATAACTTACAATAATATTAAGAACCAAATTGCTGACCTACAAAATAACTTTATTATCGTTTATGCTGATAAAGTACCGGGTAATTATGCAATTATTTGCGAGTGGCTTTATACTAATATGCTAAACAAACATTTTCATAATAATTCTGCTTTTAAAAAATCTAATTCAAGTAAAAGATAAATTTTTAATCGAATCTCTGCTTTTTATAAAAAAAATAGATTTACGCATTTTGGATATTAAATTTCCTCACATTTTCCTAACTGCTAAATTTCATAAAACTCCTGTTAAATTTAGAACTATTACGAATGGTTTTAAAACTTATGTTACACATCCGGGCAAGAAGCTACAAAATATTATTCAATCTACATTAGACAAAATTGATAATTCTATTAGAGTTAAGAATAGTATGGACATTATTAATTATATGCAAGGTATAAAAATTATTTCTATGTATACCTTATGATTTTGAAAATAGATTTAACTCCATACATATAGAAGACATGTTTAAGATTCTTAAAATAGCATACAGTAAATATTCTTTGAATAAGATAATAAAATATGATACATATATATTTATTTCTATTATTGAATTAGTATCGAAAGAAACTTATATTTTTCATAATAATGCTCATTATCAACAAATTAAATGATTACCACAAAGTGGACCAGCTAGCAACTGCTTAGCAAATATTTACTTGTATTTTTGAAAATAAAAGAATTAGTTAAAAATCTTGTTACTTTTTTAGATGCATAGATGACTTAATTATATTTAGTAATATAGTAGACTTTGTTTCTAGCTTTAATTATTATCCCCACTATTTAAAATTATTAAAAACTAATTATACTAATGAATCAGCTAACTTTTTGGTCCTTCAATTAAACGTTAAGAATAATTTGCTATTAAGTGATAATTTTGATAAAAGAGACTCATTTGATTTTATTATTATTAAAATGTCTTTCTGGGATAGAGTAACCTACACACACACACACACACCTACCAATATTTAGAAATATTATCTTTAATTTTATAAAAAGAAACAATAATTTAGTTACTGATAACATTTTAAACCATTGTAATTTTTTGAAATTTTGCAATAATTGTTTAGAATACAATTATCGAAGTAAATTTATTTATAAATATATTTCTATTTCAAATTAAATCTATTTTAACTTAGTTCAATATTTTATTTAAAATTTCTTCTAATTAGTTTATTTTAAAAAAAAACTTTTTAAAATATTTTTAGCGCTTCTTTTAATTGCAATATAACTATCTAGTATATAATTATCCAAGTAAATTTACTTTTAAATATATTTCTATTTGATATTATCTATTCTTAACTTCGTTCTTTATTTTATTTAAAATTTCTTATGTTTTGTTTATTTTAAAATATCTTAGTGGTTAGTTTACTTGCAAAATAACAAACCAGATGGTGCCACGGTTTTTTCTTCTTGTGTTGACGTTTCAGTACTTTAAGTCATTTCGCGTGGGATCTTAACGGAAAAGGTTGAATTTTTTAGATTTCCAAAAAAATTTTATTTTACATGTAAGCTTTTATCCTATTTTTTTCTATAAAAAATTTATAATTATTTCTTTTTCTTGTGAAATTCATTTTTTTTTCTCTTTTCTTACTTTTATTTTGATATATTTTTAGGTTCAACATCTATGTGGTAGAAAAAAATAGTCTTAACTTTTCAACATGGCTCTAGTTTTTTTCCTATTATGTTGAAAATTTCTGCTGTACGAGGAAGGTTGGATCCATAAAGCATTGTTATTCCTTATTCGCTGGCCTAATTCGGCGACAGCTTTAGAAATCATAATAGGTTTCTAGTTTAGTCCAAAGACTTTTTTGTATCTACATTTGTTGTGTCTTGTGAATTCCAAATTCTTCCTTCTTTAGCACTGTAGGTTCTAGAACGTCTTCACTTTTATTTTATATATATATATATATATATATATATATATATATATATAGTTATAGTTACCTCTATATTCTAATATTAAATAAAATTACTTATTATTATTTAATTCATATATACTCTAGTATCACTTAAGTTATGGTAACTTGTAACTCTCTTATTAATTTTTATTTCTATTCTTTTTATACTATTGTTAAGTGCTACATTTCAGCCATTCACATGCTTTTGTATCTGCATTAGAGTACAGAATCTGGCAAAATCTTATTTTTTGCACCCAGATTTAGCGCGGGCTCTGAATTTTTATATAAGTGCAATTTTTAGTTAAGTAACCTCTATCTTGTAATGTATTTAGATATTCATATATATTACTTTCAATAGGTTTATGCTCAGTATTATTTACATAAATGGGGAAGATTGGCTGGCCTAAAAACATGTTCAACCGCACTTTTATACAAATTATTTTATATATTAGCTGTCCTAAGTCAGCTATGTTCATAATACTGCAGCATCCATTTTATAATTTTTAATATCGGTTGCTCATATGTCCTTCATTGTGTGATTTTGCTACTGTCTATGGGTTTTTCGAATGTGATTGTTGGATGTTTATCTCTTGTTTGTAGAGAATAGGACTATATGTATATATATATATAATCCATAAAGTTATATATATACACAGATAGCTATAGAGCCTAAGTATAACTATTCAAGATAGGGAATAATAAGCAGAGTAGAACAATAACAAACTCCTGGCCTTAGGAACCAAGATTGCAGGTTTAAACAAGTTTTAGAGCTAGCCAACCTTCACCTGTTATTTGTCTATCCAAAGTGCTAAGGGAAAAGGAAAGAATAATATTAGGAGAAATTTAAATATTACAAATAAAATCTCTGTACTATTAAAATATAACGATAAAACTACATAGCCTACTAGTATTCACAGTATAGATTTAACGTAGATGCAAAAGGTAAATAGCAAGACTTACTTCGTGATCATACCAACTGGTTATGTTTCACACCAAATACAACAGAGGAACATCAGTATCGCATAAAATTAAACATTATGATAGAATAATATAAAGTATATATACCGTGTGTCCATAATTAAACGACTCTACTTCAAAATTTTGTACAGACGAAACTATTGTTCAGAAAGTTGTAAAATTCTGTGTACGACATAAAGAAAGGATGGGAATTTATTTAAGCGAATAAAAAAAATTAGTTCAAAATTTCGCCACTAGAGGACGCTTTTGAATGAAGGCCACATTTTTATTTCCGGTTTTCTATTTGTATTTCATCGCTTTTTAAACCACAGGACACGGTAACACAATAACTGATACTCATTAAAAAACACAATCTTTAAAATGAACTGCAAACTTTAATTAAACTTCTTCGATGACTAATTTTCAAAGGATTTACACGAAGAAAGACGAAAATATGCAGATGTTTTCGACGTCACACAACAACTGTTATAAAAGCAATAAACTTTCACGTGAGATTAGTTTATTTTCAGTGTGCTCGGTATTACTAATCAGAATGTCATTACGTTTACCAGATCGAGCGTTGCTAGTAAAGTTATTCTATCAAAACGATAATTCCGCAATAGTTGCTATACGGAAATTTTGGACTTTAAAGGGGATGTGAAAAGGTCCATTGACTGCTAAAAATCTTCGATTAATAATAACCAAATTTGAAAAAACAGGATCGTTGAACGTTCGTTCTGGAAGAGGAAGAAAACCTGTTTCTACGGAAGCAATAGAGAAAGTTGCACTTCAGGTGGAAGAGGACAAAGCATCCAACGTGCAGGCTAGTATAAGTGTTCACCGTGTGGCAGAAGCATTGGATCTGCCTCGTTCAACTGTCCTGAATATCATACGAAACATCCTCCGTTACTATCCATACAAGCTTCAACTTGTGCAGGAATTGCTTCCACATAATTTCGAGACTCGCCATCTGTTCTCACTGCAGTTTCTTGCTCGTTTGGAGGATGATCCAGAATGGCCTTGGAATATCCTGATCTGCAAGCACGTCAGTGCCTTTCACGCATAATTTTTATGCAAGATGGAGCTCCTTCACACATTACATGTTGTGTTAAGGACGTTCTGAAACATCACTTAACAGAAGAACGTGCGATCAGCCGCCAATTTCGTCATCTGTGACCTCCCCGTTCGCCTGACCTCAAACCATGTGATTTTTGGCTTTGGTGCCATTTAAAACAGCTGGTAAGCTGTGATCAACGAAGAACTTTACCTGATCTCAACGACAGTTTTTCACGACATGTTCTTAACATTTACCAGAATACACTGTGGTCAACGGTGGAACATGCTATCTTACAATTTCAAATCGTAGCTGAAAATGATGGTCATCATATTGAGCATTTATTCTTGTAACAAAATTTGTAAACTGTTATAAATGTATGCTAAGTATTAATGTATGCTAAATATGATCTCCATTAATAATGCCCTCTAGTGGCGAAATTTTGAACTAATTTTTTTACTCGCTCAAACAAATTCCCATCCCTTCTTCATGTCGTTCACAGAATTTTACAACTTTCTGAACAATAGTTTCATCTGTACACAATTTTGAAGTAGGGTCGTTTAATTATGGACACCCGGTATATATATATATATATATATATATATATATATATATATATATATATATATATATATATATACGTTTAAAAAACCATAAATATATATTGATATAAATATTTGTGGAAAATAAATGATTGTAAGAAATTTTTGAATAATAATATTGTTTTATTAAACATGTGGCGCCATTTATTGAATAGAATCTATTGAATCTTACACACACACACACACACACACACACACACATATATATATATATATATATATATATATATATATATATAGATAGATGCATAGATAGATAGATAGATAGATATATCATTAATGTGTTGGCTCGGAAAAATTCATAACCTCAATCCTATTGAAAATTTGTTTCACCAATTGAAACCTCTGTTTATTAGCATTTTAATAACACTAATGTGTGTATACATAACTATATAAGTTAATTTCCTCTCCTTTTCCTGAAAACACTTAAAATTTGCTATTATGAAAAACTGTGATCGTCGTTTTATTGAAATAGAAAATTTGGTATATTGGCTATAGGAAACAGAATGCTATATTAGAGTAATTTACATGAAACTGTATCAATTATTGCTTCCAGGAGTTACAATTCAGACACACCAGGTGATTATAATTAAACTTTCCCTTTAAGCAGCCTCCTACAGGGCAAATGGGTGAAAAGAATATAATTAAATTTTGCATATGATCTATATACGAGAAGCGCTTACGAAATTTTGTAGAAAAAAAATAGTTCCAAAAAGCCCATTTGAGAGTGCCTTTTCGGGAAAGCAGGAAATTTAACTCAATAAATAACCAAAACGGAATACAGAAACGGTATTAATAATCCAGAACAAGAATGTTGAGTAATAAAATGCAAAACCGGAAAAGGCTGTCAGTTGTAAGAAAAATTGTCGAGATTTGCACGCTTGAGAAGAAGAGTAAGCTTTATGCAGAGCAGTTTAATGTTGCATAAAGCGTTGTTTGAAAATGTTTTATTCGATGTTTTAGGCTGTACTAATTACGCCCTTATTACTTGATCGTGCGTTATTGGTGAAGCTGTTTTACGAAAACAAGGGGAGTGTTTCTGCTGCAGTTCATGAAATTCGTCGTAGAAAGAACCTACTGCGTGGAACAATTTCTTCTCCAATCCAGGCCATGATTAAAAGTTTCGAAGAGACGGGGAAATTCTGAGTTCAACATGGAAGAGGCCGTAAACGTGTCACACCGGTACTTGTTGATGGCATCAAGACAGCTGTTGACGCATAGTAATGCATCAAAGTTTGGAGGTAGTAGTGCGTGTGCAGTTTTTCGACAGACAGGTTATTCTTACAGGTTACCGGCCGAAAAGTACTCAGAAAACAGAATGCACTACTTAAAGCTTCCTCTTCTTGCTAAGCATGCATATATCAACATCTTTCTCCTACAAGTGACAACCTTTTCCAGTTTTGAATTTTATTACTCATCATTCTTGTTCTGGATTGTTAATACTGTTTCTATATTCAGTTTTGGACATTTATTGAGTTAAATTTCATGCTTTTTCCCGAAAAGGTGCCTTCTGGTGGACACACACACATGTTTTTATAAAATCCCGTGAGCACATCTCACGTATACCAGATATACCCAATTTCGTTGCATTCTGTTCCCCCGTTTGCGCTGTAGGAGGTAGTTTATAGGGGAAAGTTTAATTATAACCTTCTGGTACTTAACTAATATTTTTAAATTTTCACTTGTTGTTGTTACTAATGCCAATATCTGAAACATTCACCTATTGGAATAAAAAGTACAGAACATCTAATTAACCCTCCAATTGGACAGCACTGCTTTTTCCACCCTACTAGAGAGGCTTCGAAAACGGACCACACTGAATTTTTCCTAAGGCCGGGGACTCACCAAAAATGAACCAAACAGATTTTTTCCCCTTCAAGTAATGTGTTCAAAACCGGTAAGGTGGTATTTTTCCGAATTCTTTTCCCCCTTTAAAGGTTTACGATCTTGAAAGATAATTAGAGACGGTCGGGGAGACACAATGGGCATTGAGGGGAAACTTTTATGGTCACGACAGGGAGACCGGTTCCTGTGGCAATCCTAAAATCTTCAACCTAAAGTTTATACAAACAAATAGCGAGTCAACGATTTGAGAATTCTCCTTTTTTTCTTTACCTTAAAATTCTCAAATGAAATTAAGTTTTTATAATGTATGTCTAAGTTTTTTAAAAAAATATCTGTAGTATTTAAATTCAAATTATATATTAAAACATTGAGAGGATAATTTACTGTTTCATTTTTCTTACTTTAATCAATACTTTCAGGAATTTTTTTTTTAAAATGATTATTTTGTTATGTGTCAAAAAATAAAAAAAAGGTTCAAAATTTAAAATTTTTTAAAATTTCGGACACTTCTAAACATGAATAATTTTTAAGCTTCTGTATTACATTATTTGAAAAAATTTATATGTATTGATAAAAAAAACCTATTTAAATCTTTTAGTTTTCCATAATTTAAAAGCCAGATATTCAGGGCATCTTACATAGAATACCTTGTTTTGTATTGTTCAGATAACAAATTATATTTGAATTTTGAATGTCTGAACATTAATTTCATTCAATAAGAATTTTAATTTCAAGTTTATATTTTTTAACGTGAATCTTCAAATAAAGAGTATTTAAAAGCATCTGGACAAATTTAGAGTTAACATTTGCGCATATAAATAAATATAAAGATCCTTTTTAAATTGAAGTTAAAAAAATATATATTTATGCATAATCCCTCATCATTCATGTTCCATTAGTGGTTGACTGAAGAAAAGTTTATTAAAATTTGGACATTTTTATAATCTTAACCATGCAAAACTAGGAATTTTGTATTAGCTCCACTAAAATTCTGCATTGGAATTTCGAAAAAGATATTTATGCGTGTCTCACATACTCAGTTGAAAAACATATATTTACCATAAATACTAATAATTCTTTGAATATTTAAAATTATCATATGATTAATTTTTTAATATATATATATATATATATATATATATATTCGACTTCTAATATTTTTTCAAGTATTCCTTAAATTTCATATAATTTAAGTGAGGGGATATTAAAGTCGCACTCTCTCTCTTCTCTACTCAACTTCTTGAGGGCTTTTGGCGACGGTCCTGTGGTCGGGGTATCAGGTGGTCAAGGTATCGAATCATGGTTGGCATGTCTCGAGTTCGAGCCCAGTGCCACAAAAGACCCGCCGTGTAGGGCAGCGATGCACGTTAAATCTATCGAGAGCTGAAATGTCCTCTCGTTGGTGTGGTGTGGTAGTTAGGAGAGGGGGTGCCAGCTCAGGTGTCGCCCTCTTCATTTGACCATTTTTCAAAATTACGAGGTCCATCACTAAAAGCCCTCGTGTAGCTGAACAGTGCGACGTTAATATTCACTCACTTGGCGACGGACCTCGTAATTTTAAACCATGGTCAAGTGACGAGGATGACGCTTGAGCATCGCTCCCTTACACGGCGGATCTTCAGTGGTTCTGGGGTCGAACTTATGACACGTCAGCTACGAGTCCGTTACTTTGACCATTAGGCTACCGCGGGCTCACAATGTGGTTGAAAACTTCATGTTATGAGTAAAAATATGCTGAAACATTTGATGAACGTATAATAGATTTTTGCATAGAAGATAGATGTGTGATATGCTAAAATGTCAATACGTAAAATTTATGAAAATATCGATGACAATTTTTGAAAAATTCAATTTAAGTTTCAGTTTGAAACTTATTCGTTTTTTTTTCGCATTTAATATTAAATAGTCGCGATAACAAATTAATAGTTTAACGCATTCACAGATTATAAAAAATAAAGGGTATAAATGACATTGTTGGGAATAAGTTTTTATAGTTTTGAATTTAGACATCTTTGCAGGAGTGTAGACCATTAAAAGGCTGATGTAGAAGTTACAAAACTAATATTTAAAATATATGGAAAACAATATCTGCAATTCCATGATCTTGACGAGCAGAAGACGGCATTTTTACTTAGTAGGGCAGAGTAAGCATAAGGTAGGAGCTTCTGGAGTAAACAACCAGGCCTCTGCAGTTTTGGCAGGTAATGAACTCCCATTTGTTGCTTTCAATAAGGAATAAAAAAATAACAAATACAAAAATAAGTCATGTAAAATTTTATATATTTTAATAACAATGAATTGTGAACTTAGTTTCCAATTCATTGTCACGATTGTAACTACGGTACTCTATCGACGTACTTCTTATATATATATATATATATATATATATATATATATATATATATATATATATATATATATATATATATATATATATATATATATATATATATATATATATATATATATAAGAAGTACGGTTGATAGAGTACCAATAATTTTAACGCAATTTTATATTTCGTTCTCGTAAACTTTACTCCTTTTAAAACATGTATTGACAAAATACTCTCCTTTTGTATATTTATAAAATTTTAAAAATATAATGGTTATCTTACCCAACATTTTAAATCAGGGGCGGCAACTGTGTAGCTAAGATGTGCCAAACCAATCTGTCAGTATCATTCAGCGTGCCACATAGTAGGAAATTTTTGAAATCCTTCGATTCTTACGGTAATATTTGCAGATTTAAAGAATAGAGGTAAATAATTTAAATTTACAGTTTTATATTTTATATTAATTATGGATCAATAAAATACATTTATTAACATAAAAATAAACAATATAAAATGTTACTATTTCTTCAACAAAGATAAAAAAAAATTAAAAATGTATGTTTCCTGCATATTTACTTAAATAAGAAATAGACAAAGTGAAATATAAATGATTCCCTTCATTACAGTTAAATAAAAATTGTAATGCGAATTAACTCTTTCACGACTCTTCTTTCATATCGCAAAACCAGGGGTATAATGCATGACACGATTCTGAGCATTCAGTTTTGTTAAACAATTTCTTTGCGGAGTCGAAATATTTTTCATATTAGGAAAGATTTTTTACTTTGATATGCCGAATCATAAGTGGAAAGCAGAGTACATTCAATTTTCTTTTTTCAACAATTAAATCCCCTAGCAATAACACTCAATTATTTACAAAATAGCTGTAAATTTATCCTTAGAATTATCTTTCAGATTATTTTGTAGTTCCATAAATGTCCATAACTCAGAAGATGTTTGTCAAATAAGGTCTATTATCAACTTCCATCCACTCAAGAATTGACAAATTTGTAGAGTAATGCTGAGTGCCACTAAGAATTGTACCACGTGCCACAGGTCCATAGATTGCCGACACGTTTTATATGTTCTTATTAACTAACCATCTCCTATTCAAACACAATTTATATGGTAAAAAAGGGTTTTCATTCATTTTGTAGGGAATTGTATTAGATTCAACCATAAGTAATTTTTTGTATCAAAAAAATTACGTTGTTTCGGGGATCCCCTTAGAGCAAAACGAAAGGAATTTGAGATAATTGTAGTAAGTTTCTCTAAAAGGGGAAACGTTCACTTTCAAAATACACTGCGTAAAGTGGTTTTAGGTGTACGAAGTTATATTCACTATTATTCCTAAAATAAATTTTGATATTTTGGTTTTTCGTTAAGTTTTGAAGTTATTTCTTCAAATATACTTCTCCATTACATTTCTTTCAAACTTGCTATTTTCTTTTGCGGCCACGGTATCCTGATGGTCATGGTTATGAACTCGTGTCCAGTGTTCGAGCCCTGGTACCACAAAAGTTTAGCGTTGAAGAGGAGCTGATGCACGTTAAACACGTCGAGGTCAAAAGTCCTCACGTTGGTGTGATGTGGAAGTTTGGAAGGGGAGTTATCAGCTCAGGTATCGTCCTCGTCACTTAACCGCGGTTCAAAATTATACGTAGTCGCTCGTCAGTAGCCACCGTGTTGACTTAGAATGCAATATAAACATTTGACGTGTGCACTTGAGTTAATCCGAGTACGCTAAACAGTTCCAAATATGAATGTGTTTTTACTGCCACTATGTTATATATTTATCTTTCATTCTTTTTACAATATGAGTAGAAGTCGTAAACAGTTTGTCACAGTAAAATTAATTTTTGTTTTATATTCAAATTATACTATTATATTGATTCTGAAAATAATAGGTTAGTTTGACAAGCCATTATTTCACAATTTTAAAGCATTGAACAGTTTTGAAATTTTTAAAACTTTTCTAAAATGTTAAATTATTAAAAATATTTAATTATTGTAAGTGATTAATATTTCTTAGATTATTGGAAACAAAATGTATAAAATTTAAAATATATCTCTTTGTTGAATTTTAATAATTATTTTTATGGCTAAACCTGGAAAAAACCCAACTTTTTTTAAATATTAACATTAAGATATTTTTAAAAAATAACTAGAGCTCTCAGACCTAAATCCATATGAGCTTTTATAGAACATATGTAAGGGAACATTTACAAGATATTTCAAGACTCTATCTTGAACAGGAAAAACGCCTTAGGGATTAGAAAACACTCTCATCTTCAAAATTAAAAATCTGAGAAAAACATATTTAAAATTTGTAAAGGGATAAAAAAATTCCATTGCCTGTAAAGCTTTAATTTTTCAATCTGTTACTATCCAACTTATGCTCTACATGAAAATTCTACTTGAAATAAATATGACTGAAATATCTTTTTTTAATTCAAAATATTCTAAGACATAACATTGATAACAACTGTTAATTTGATCAATTATTCACTTTTATCAGAACCTTATATATTCACAAGAGTTTTAAATGCAAAATATTTATATAGAAATTAGTAGTTATACAAACGTAATCCAGAAATCACCAAGTTTGTAAACAATATCTATTTTTTTCTCAGTTCCCCATCGTGGTAGTTAAGCAAGTTTAAGTTTTTGTAGCATGACTTTCAAATACTGCAATGTAGAACTAACTACAATAGATTTATTATAATGTAGTTTGTGGTACATCAGGGAAATATTTAGTTCATTCTGCAACATTTGTATTCTGTAGTCTAATTGTAATATTACCTGAAAAAGCTGAATTTTAGATTTACCATTTTCAGTCATATTCCATCCCTTTCAAGTATTATTTATCACAGTAGCCTGCGTACATTTTGGTCATGGCATTTTTCAAAAGGAAAAAAAAAAATAATGAAAACAAAGTAAAGAGCTTTTTAAATTATATAAACTATGTGTCAAAAAATATATTGGTCTTTAAATCAATCTTAATTAAGTAAATGTGAGAAAACTCAAAAACATGAGCAAACAGAAATGATTTTAGAAACTAAAATTGTAGTTAATTGCCGTTTCACACGAAATATTGGATTGTGTTAAAAATATTTTTAATTATCTCAATTTAGGAATGCAAAAATGCTTTAAAATGAAACCGAATTTAAAATCAAAACTCAGAAAATTAAAATTTCTTAAAACCTAATTGGTTTTTAGATCAGAAATTGAGCAAGTTTTCCAAATATATGAAATATATATTTGCAATAAATTGGGTGAACTCTCTGTTGGCCGTGAAGTGTAGAAAATGTCCATTTCACAATCCTCGCCCTAGGCCACTGCTGTGAATGAGAAACCTCCCGTTTCGAAGAACACAGAGACCGAAAAGCAATAAAATCCTTCCCTGCAAAACCAATCGGGACCTCCTGCGGCGTTAACAGGGGAAAGCACTAAACAGCCATTCGTTTTTGAAGCATTTCGCGAAATTTATCGGAGCATCTTCGGATAAGCTAGCTTGGAAAAGTAGATCGTTTTCGAAGTGAAATTCAATTAGCGGGTCATCCAGTCAGAGGGTTAATAATTTCTAATAATGTCAAAAACTGAAGAAGAATGCTTTTTAGCGCTCTCATAAACCTATAACCAAGGTTATTTATGCAAAACCAATTTTCAGTGGATCACAATTCGGTAAACTAAATATGCGTCCCACTTTTCTAAGTCTAACTCTGATCGAGCAAAAATGGAATTTTTATTATTAATACCATTGAGAATTTCTGTGGAGAGCCGATTTCCGAAAGAGCCGTTCTTAGCATTTTTCAATTCAATGAAAGAATCTTGCAAACCAAATTTCATTATTATAATCTTGGTAGTTCAAAAATGGGAACTCGTATAACCCTTCTCCCCGCCACAGTCGAATTCCGTAAAATCCGTTATTAGTGGTTCTCTATTCAACAAAAGAAATATGCTTTCAAATTTTAAGACCTAATAATTTAAAAGTTGAAATAATAATCTATAAGACAACTTAAGCCCTCGTAACGCCACTTGGGGGTCGATTTTCACAAAACCCATTATGTAGCTTGTCTCTATTCTATGAAAAGTATCTGCATGGTAAATTAAGTGAATGTGCGTCTAATAGTTTACAAACGGAAATAATTATCTACATTACTGTTTGTAAAAAATGCAACACCAGGAAGGCATCATCACAATTAAAATAACTTTGCAGCAAATATCAATTACAGGATGTTACGTAAAAGAGTAAAGTTTCAGAGCCACCGCGCATGCGTGGCGTGCGCAGCTCTCTCTGAACTGATGCTGAAAGCGCATGAAAAGAGGGCTGTAGTGGGACATTCAAAATAGTTAATGATTATTTGTTAGTGGCGAACTCTTAGTGAGACCTAAGTATGCCTCCACGACGAAATAAGGAGAAATTCCAACAACTTACGGAGTTTGAACGGGAAGGGGGGAGGATTATCGACCTTCGGGAAGGAAGATTTTCGTTTCGCGCAACAGGAGCTCGTGTGCAGCGAGTTTGGAAGCAGTGGATTGACGAGTACCGAACAATTCGAAAAACTAGCAGTGGACAACGGAATGTGACGTCAGGACAAGAGGATCAATACCTGCTCCGAAGGGCGGTGAATGATCGTACAGCTTCTTCCTGGCAGTTGGCAGCACATTGGTCTACTGCTACAGGCGTACTAATGTGGCCTGCGTCAATTCGTCGACGTCTTCTGCACCGTGGATTGCTTACAAGGGTGCCTTTATACAGGATACCCTCTCGGCAACCCATAGACGGCTGCGTTTCGGCAATGGGCTCATGAGTGCAGCGCCTGGCAAGATGATTGGCATCCAGTTGTCCGCCATGATGGCCGCATTCGTGTTAGACGCTATGTCGGTAAACGCTGCCTTCCAGAATGTGTTATCGAATGACATAGTGGCCTATCACCCGGAGTTATGGTTTGGGGTACGATTTCGTATCATGTACGATCCAATTTGTTACGAATTGAGGGTAATATTAATAGCAACAGGTGCGTCCGTAAAGTGCTACTGCACGAAGTTCTTCCCTTTCTTTAATGCATCCTTGAAGCTATCTTTCAGTAGGATAATGCACACCCACATGTTACAAAGATTGTTCTAGACTTCTGTTCAACCCAACATATGCAACTTTTCCCTTGGTCTGCTTAGTCGGCGGATTTGTCGCCTATTGAGCACGTGTGGGATTTGGTTGGTTTGCGTCTTGCTCGTGATCCGCATCCTACAGTTTCAAAAGACGAACTTTTGCTGCGCATACAAGCAATATGGAATTCACTTCTACAAGCAGATATTCGAAATCTGTTTGACTCCATGCCACGTCGTACAGCAACACTTATTGCAACGCATGGTGGCTACACCAAATACTGATTTCGGACACTAAATTTTGTTTTTTCTCTTTGAAATTTTCGTCATTTATATGTACTAATACAAGTCTATTGTGCATTAGATTTCATTTAATTCTCATGGCTCCTTCATGGTGTTGCAGTTTTTACAAACAGCAGTTTATAGCGCCTCTTAAGCCCTCGTAACACCACTTGGGGCTCACTTTTCGCAAACTCCGTTCTTAGCTGATATTTACTCCATGAAAGGAATATGCATACAAAATTTCAAGTCTGTAGGTTTAATAGTTCCGGAGACATCGTGATGAATGATTGGATGCGTGAGAGTCGCATTTCTCCTTTATATATATAGATTTAACAGTCAAATAAAATCGTATAAAATAGTGTTATTCACGAACGTAATATCCATAATTCCCAGCGTGCCTTCTATCTAACTGAGAAACAGCTACGGCTAAGGCAAGTCAGAATCAAGCAAACAAAGTAAAGAGCTTTCGTTTTTCTACCTTGCAGTGAAATGTTGGAAGATTTATCTTGCTTACGAAGCTGTCGCAAACTTTAGTGTACAAACGGGACATGATTGCGTGGGGCATTATCTTAATAAAATAGGCATACTTCCATTTAGAGCAGCGGTGGGCAAACTTTACCAGAGTATCAGCTACTTTTAATGTTTCTAAGGTTTTGCGCCCCCCCCCAGTGCGTAGGTGTGGCCGTTCTGTTTTAAAATTGAATGTTTTCTTTTCTTAACACTTGTTTTCTACCTTGTACCCATCTTTTAAAACATGTCAGATTACTATGTTTACTACAAAAACACAAGTAATACAAAATGCTTCAACAACTATAAGTGAAGCATAAGTCAAGATCGTGGACGTATTCAGTATAGGAAGCAGAGAACATACGAGAACCGATGAATCTGAAACCAACGTATGCGCTTAATGTTTTCTATGCCGAGTCGGCGTGCGGGAAAAAATTCATTTATACGGTAGGCATCGCAGTGATCGCTTTTTCCCCTACGGTGGTGGTGAATGTAATAAGTGTCATCGTGCACTTTCAATGAATGTACATATGTCGTCTACACATATATTGAATCACTTGATCAAGTAAACACAGTAGCATAAATTAAGAAAATCAATTTCTTCAGTCTAGCTGTTCCATAAATACGTTTTTTTAGTATGCGCTTCTTTGGTCTTAGCAAAGGCGGTCATCCCAAAATGCCTTGGTGGTCCACTGGTTGATCCCGATCGACTTAATGCCCATCACGGATCAAGAATATACCAAATTTGTGTAATTTGGGCATCATGAATGCAGAGCATCTGCCCCGAACTAGATAAAGAGTCTCAAAAAATGTGGTGAGATAAGCAAATCATAATGGGGAATGCCAGAACTTTCATGAACTCCTTGTAAAAACTGCATCACTGATGTTCCTTTTCTTGTTGTTTGAATTTTTATTTTTCGCTGTCATGTTAATTTGTTCTTCTTCATACTTTAAATGCTTTTTTAAAATTTATTTTTTATTATTTATCAATGTTCTTGTGTATTACTTCAAATGTTTTTGGCGTTTGGATTGAGACTTTTAATAAAGCCATACTTATAGCAACAACATATTTATAACTAAGTAACACCATCGTATTTTTAAAAGCGAAACAGTGAAAGACGAGAGGAAAAATAACTTCAAATAGGTTTTTCTTCGATTTTTATCAAGATTAGATTTCATTTAAAAACTAGAAAGATTAAAGAATAAAATACGTTATTTCTTACAAATATGTTCTCAATGTTTTCTGCCGTGCAGAAACTAAAAAAAAAATCTCATTTTTTAATTAACGTTTTTAATGAGATTGTTTAACTAACAAAAAAGAAGAGAAAATTAATAATATTATACAATAGAAAAGTGTTTTTCCTTTTCGTTCTCTTTTTTAAAACCATTTCTGATCCCTAAAGAAAATATTATTCTTCTCCCGGCATCAAAACTTCTGAAACATAAGGCACCATAAAACTCAAATTAGTTTCTTAGAAAAAAAGAATCGAGGTAAGGAATGCACGATTGCATTCTAAATTTAGATAAGATATTTGCATGTTGGTTTTTTTCTCTCACAGTTTTAATAAACCAATGGTGAGAATCCATAAAAAGAAGGAGGAAAACAATTACTTACCTTCCACTCTTGATTTTGCAATTCATTACAAAGAAAAGAATTAATATGCTTCTTCTTTTAAGATAACAGAAATGTTGCATAAGTTCTTCTAAAAAACAAAGAAAAGATTTTGTTTTGCGTATTAGTCATTTATCAAATTGTATAAGAAAACGTACCCATTACATATGCACTCTAAGCATTTAATGTGAGTTAAAAAGTATGGGAGTTACGGAAAAAAACTTAAACACAAGTTGTAATCGAGCAATTTCAGAAAGAAAAAGCATTTGATACATGAAAATTTATACTTGACGTGAAATATCTTTTTTCCCTTCTCTAAAATAATCCAATTTTTCCTTAATTAACAAAGTTAAATTATTGCAATTAAACAGAATCCATTTTGCATCCAATTTGACCCTGTAATTTAATATTAAACGAAGACAAAGAAATTCATTAGTTATTTATCTACTGTACGGGGACTTGGCACCCTTTGAGCAAACTTCTTTATTTGCGTATTTAAAAATTATATTTTAACATTTTATCGAATGTTTCTATTCAAGAAAATGTTACCAGATGAACATTTTCATATATTATTCACACAATTTTAAAAATTTAAATTTTTTGAAGAACATTGGGAAAATTTTAAAATCCTACTCCTTTTTGTAAAAATTAATTTTTGACTTGAAATTTTTTATATTATTCTTATGGATGTTCTTAATAACTTTAGGGATCGATTTTAGAATAACTTCATTCGTTTTCGAGAAAAAAAAAATAAAATGTTGATATACAGGCTAAAAATCAACGAAAAAAGCCAACATGTCTTACATTTTTTTTTTTTTTAAAGTATTCAGTTTTTAGCAAAACGGATCCCTAATTTTATTACATGCTTTATTTTTAACACGCATGAAAAAAATTGAAGTGATTGGTAAATAATTGTCGAAGGAGTAGCATTTTGAATGCACTAAGGTTTCGAAAAACACAAACTGAGAAAAACCACTTTAAAGTTTATAATTCTGAAAAAATAATTATTATAAGCTTAATTAAAGTTAAAACACCACTTTAAGATATTACTTATACGTTTTTCTTTAAAATAATTGCATTTTCATATGTTTTCAACCCACACATTTTTATAAATGATCAACTTTTAGAGAGTACTAATTGCACAAGAAAACTCAAGAAAACTTTAAAAAAAATTTATTTTCTGTCACGACAGAAATTTTAGCTGTTTTTCTTCTTATAATATTAAAGTATTACATTTGTATGAAAAATACATCGGGAAGAAGAACTGAAATTATAAAATTATTAATATAAAATGCCTTAATTTAAAAATTTTACATGCAAAGATTTCACAAGGAAGAAAAATTACATTATTGTATTGCCTCGGAAATATTCTGCTTTTAATACTACACATTTTTTTTATAGTTATTATTTCTATTTATAAAATAGATTTTTTTATCATAACGCATTTTTTAGCTTTTTTTTCTAAAAAGGGGGTGTGGCTGAATTGCCTAATTTGTTTTCAAATGAAGTTTTATTCAACTTCTAACTTTCCGACATGCACAAGTGATATATCAATCGAAAGATAATAATGCAAAGAATAAGATTAAATGAAAAAAAAAAAAACGATAGGTTTGTGATTTTTAGGGTACCAAGTCACCTTAAATGACTAATAGGATTTTACAGCATAATGTCATATATTTTCGTAATGTCGTAGGTACCCTTTAAAAAATTGATTTAGAAGTTTATTATTCAATTATTTGTTACACGATTTTCGATAATATAAAACTATGCAATCGAGAAAAATTTTGAAAATTTAGAAATATATGGTCTTTTCAATTTTTATAATTGCCGAACCCAGATCAGTGTTCGATTTTTTTTAACGCAATAAATAGTGAAATATTTTTTAACTATATTATTTAATTACTTATCTTACTTTTGATGAGATTTTAATTTACCTTAAATTGTACTACAATTACTAAAGCAGACGTTATACTGTTTCTGTACCAAAAAAAAATGTAGTTTTAAATAAATTTGCAAACAGTTTATAAAAACTCTGTTTGATTCGGCAGTTTAGTGATGTACGTGTTGCCTCTAGTAATTTAACCTTAAAATACTGCTGAAACATTGCACGATTGATAACTTATGTAACAAGTATGTGTAAAGTGGTTCCACCCTATCTCAAAAAAGAAGTTGCCTCGTTTACAAAAAGTAATAAAATATGTTCTTCATAAATCTAAAAAATTATTAAAGAGCTTGAGGAAATTTCTGAAATCTGTTTCAAAAGTGGATCCAGGGAGGGTTTTTAAAACATACAATGATAGTGACGCACTGTATAAAAATAAAAAGTGAATAGGAATAAAAAGGGTAATAACAGACTGAGGAGAAGCTAAATGTTTTAAGCATAGAATAAAACGAATGAATTGTGAATATGTGTCATAATGAGCTCGGAACAATGATTAACAACGAACGTATAGGTGTATTTCAACACTCAAAATGTGATTCAAACTTAAAAGAATTGAACTTAACAATTGTGTATACTCTCAAGAAAACCACTTGTTTCGGCAATTATCCAAAGAATTAGACTCCAGTTTGTCAAGGAGCATAAAGATTATACTGTTGAGCAGATGAGAAGTATCATGAGATCTAACGAGTCACATTGTTGACTTCAAATGTTTCCAGTAGGATAGGCACATTAAGGTACCCGACAACGTTCAGAATCATGATTTTAAAAAATCACATAAATCGATAGTTTTCAGTATATTAAGTTCCACTTAGATTAGAATACATGTATAAAATTGTTTTAAGGGAAAAAAGACAAAAAATATTTAAATACAATATTTTGACAGAAAATTAACTTAAAATAATCTTTTTTTCAAAACGTTCTCCTTTTATAAAAAAATGTCTCTATAATAATAATATTTTGCTTATATAAAGTAAAGGCGTCTCTCTCCAGAGAGTCTGAACTAGGAGTTTAGAAAAATTCACATTATATATATTTTCATAGTTACCACCAATTGAAACAATTATCGGCGTTTTTTTCTTAAAATTTCTCCCTTCTGTTGTAGGAAAATATGGATAAATCCATTTCTAAGTTAAACATTTCAAAAATTCTTGTTCAGCCTCTGTACATAGGTCTGAGCTGTATACAGGCAAAATATTATTACAATAGAAGCATTTTTCATAACAGAACAATGTTCCTTTTATGTTCATCTTTTGTCAAAATATTGTAATTAAATAATTTTTATTGCAATAATATTCTTTAAACAATGTTATATGCGTTTTGTAATCTGAATTACGTTAAATATTATAAATATTAACATTTATAGGCTTTTGCAAAATTACGGTTCCGAACGTATTCGGGTACCTTAAGGTAAAAAGAGAATGTCATAAAGCATTGGGCCTTTCAAATAAATTTACGAGACCGACAAACTTGTCGGGTACATAGGGGTTACGAAAAGGACTCAGAATCACATAGGAATGCAAGGTTGCAAATGCCATACTTGAGAGCTTCATGCAACAAGTCATGCCCGAACTTCTGGGAAAAGCAAATGTTCTTCCGTCATGGCGCTGCTCCATGTGGTACCAGCTTGAGAAGTTCGTCCATGCTACGGAATTCACGTCCACTAAAAACACTTTGACGTAACCTTTTTTCAGTGGCGGATATGTTGTGGGGGACGGGTTCATTGACTTACTAGATCACTATATCTATATCATGCATGATTTTTTTTCTTCTTAGGTCACATGAAGAGTTTGTTGCATGAGACACTCTATCTTTCAGTTGGAAATCTCCTCGCTTGACTATTTATAACTGATAGGAGGATACGTGACATGCCAGGAATCTTTAAGAATGAAAGGATTTCCATGCAGTATCATTGTCAGATGTGCCAGGCGACTTCTGGTCGTAATCTCTAACACAGTTGCAGTACATTCTTTCAACAAAACCTTCTTTCCCCTTAACCCTTCAGCGGGCAGTGGCTAACAGCTCTAGCCATATATTAAAAAAATTTCTCCAAGCGGGTGTTGAATATTTAGTCCATCTGTATGCATTAATTGAAGCTAAAAAGCATAGAAATTAATACGGATGGTAGTACGATACCTTATTTTGCATTTCATGTCCACTGATGAGTAGTTAAAAACAGTTTTTCTCGGTGTAAATCTACAAATTGTATTTTAATTACTATAAATAAAATTTCTGATCTTTGAAAAAAAATTCGGCATGTCTTAAGTATACTTTTCTCTCGTCTGAATGAATTAAACAATGCACAATTGAAAAAAATGGTTTTATTTAGGTTTTTGGAAAGTTTTTACATGTGGATAGAAGCTCTATCCACTGCCCACACAGAACAGAAAAATGACCTATTTCCTTTACTCGAGAGATAGCACTTAGAATCACGTTAGAATGTTGGGGGTCGAAAATAAAAACAAGCTTTGCTTACAATATGTGGTACACGATTCTCGGGTTGGAAAATCTTTTATTTCATCTTTTCTGCTCTAGAAAACGATTGCATATTATAAATTTCCAAGTAAATATCTCACCAAATTTGTGAAATAACTAATTTAAATCCTCAAAAATAATACCCTATTTCTAACTTTTTATACTAAAATTAAATAAAATATAAAATGTGGATATATACCAATTTCAATGTATATTCTAAGTATTCTACATATATTCTTGGTAAGTATATATATATATATATATATATTCTATGTTATACAATTATTCTATTATTATTTAATTACACTTATACTTTTTATTTAATTGTTATTGAAATAGTAATTAAATAAATATCAATTTTTCATAAAAAATTTTGTAATATAATTCATTATTTCTGTTCTGAAAAGTAAGTTGAATGCCCTAAATGCGCATTGGCTATAACATCTAGCCACCACCCTGGGAAAAAACCCACGATTAGATATTCTTTTTGACTAAATAATGTTTATATATAGGGATGAGAACATTACATTTATAATATCAATTACTTTATCACAGAAAAGTGTATTTTAGCTTTGTGGCCTTTAAAGGGTTAACGTGTTGCTGTTTCTGCTCTTTTCTAGTTTTCAATGCACCATAGCTAGCAACTACGTTATTTTCAACCCGGCATTCCTTGTGATAACGAGTTGTCTCTGTACCCCCTATACACACTGTAAGTTTGTCGGTCTGGTAGAGAAAATTATCCCGTATAGTGCCCACTGGATAGGTAAATGGAGGCAATGTTCAAGGGTTACTTAAATGATTTGCTACCAAATATTATGCAATAGTAAAAAAAGAATCCACTGGATTATTTAAACAGTAACTCTATCAATGAAGTTTTTCTTATCCGATGGAACTGATGTATTCCAAGACCCACAAAACAAGTTCAAATGAGCAAAAATTATTCAGAACTGTTCCGGAAACATAAATTTTATTTACCTTAATTAATTGGCGACCACAAAGCCCGTATCACCAAGCAGTCGAAGATGTTTAGAATGTATTGGAATAGTGATTACGGAGCGGTTTGTCTCTTCCATCATGAAAATATGGACGACAATAAGCGCTGAAACTTTGCAGAATCTGGTTGAAACCGTATCATTTTGAATGAGAATATTAATCCGTGTTAAAAACGATCCAATCAAATACTAAGATCTGCCATTTTATTTGGAAGCATAACGCATTATTCATGTATAATGCTCGTAGAATTTTATTTCTGAATAAAAAAAAATATCAAACTTCATAGCAATTAGTGAAAAACCTATTAGGAAAGTTTAAGGTAAAAGTTATAGGAAATAATTGCATAATTTGTTATAAATGTTAATCACTGTCTTGGAACAGAAGGTATAATAAATTTATTATGCAAATTATAGACAAATAGGTACTTACGTATTATCGCAACCGTATTGCGACATCGTATGAAACGGAGCACATGAATGCCAATTCAGTACTTGTGACACATGCGAAATTTGGGTTGCCAACTTGGTGAGTTAGCTTGGACTTTGGCATTGTTGTGATAGTACGTAAGTACCATAAATGTTATCACAAAGAATTGATTTGCGTAGAATGATATTCGTCTTTAATTTCAACAAACTTAAATATAGAATAATAATTCTTCAATATCGTTATACAATATGTTTAAACAATGTTGCCAAAAGATGTCTGGCACTAGAGTTCAGTTATAACAAGAAAAGCAAAACAAATTAAAATGATATAAATTTACATCAATAAATTTAAATATTTTTTATAACTATTGCAAATAAATTCAAAAGAACAAAATTTTAAAATGCCCAGAGAAAAGCTACATATCTATACCAATAAAATTTTAATATTATATGAAAAATCAACATCTTTCTTTCAAACTTTTATTACTTTTTAAATCTTGCACATACATGTCATCATTATTTCGATTCTATTGATTGGTAGTTAATTAAATAAGTAGATGTGTGACAATCAAACCATTTATCCCTCAATGTCTTTAGTCGACAAAGGGCTAAGGTATTTCCTAGCTTACAAATACCATTAGTTTTCTCCGAATACTGATGGCGTTTATCTCCATCTAATTCCAATATTCCCTATCTCGAGATATTTTGGGGAATATTGGATCGCCGGTCAATAGCTTGTCGAATGCACTCAAAATGCCCTGAATTCTTTGAGATGATTTTTTCTTCTCTTCCTCATTTTTCTTAGAACTAGGAAGAAAATTATACTATTTTAATATAGATTTGTGTTATTTCGAAATATGAATTTTTTTAATCTGTGATTAAAAAGCCATTTGAAAGATATGTCAATTTCATTTTCTAGAAGTTTTTAATTTTCTTCTCAAATTGTAGCAAAATTAATGTTTAGAATAATCTTGTAGACAACCGTTTTGCTAGAATTTTAATTTCTATTTCCGGCGTTATTGTTTTACCCAAAATTTCGAAACAGAGTGTTGTATAACATATATTGGTTGTGAATACGAAATGAGATATTGCCAAACATCAACACAACTACACGAAATCTCCTTTTCCCTCTTATCTATTTGAAATTCATATGGAAGAAAGTTTCCTTTAAAAGAGGGGCAACTAAGTAGATGAGCTTAATATTTATGAAGCAAGGGAGAAATATATAAATCAAGCTTTAGTCTTAGAAAATTGCTCAGCAGAAAACTATTTCGGGACGAAATGGCAGCATTTTGAAATCAGTGTACATTGAATAAATTTATTCATTATCTCCCTGGTGAATGTATAAAGTGAAAAAAAATCCTTTATGAGAGAGATAGTTTTTCTTTTACATATTACTATTGTCAAAATTTTCATGATTTTTCTTGTAGCATTCTATTGAAAGTTTTGAAACCCGTGTTCAATTCGTAATTTTTGCCCACAAACATTTGATACTTATATTTGAATTGCTATAAAATTTGGATTATATATATCCCAAGATTTGTTCTTTTTTATTCAAGCATATTTTTGAATCAGAAAAAATAACACGTTACGCTTTTGAATTGTCTTTAAATGTTTGAGGGGAATGTAAGGTAATTAAAATGCATAACATAATTCATAATAGAAAAAAAAATTGATTTTCTTTTCCTCTATTTAACAGAAGCTTGTATGCTTTTTTTTTGAAGGTTACCATTTAACGACGCAAGTTTTATTTTTAAATTTCAATATATCTCTGTATAATTTTATTTAGAAATTTAAATTAATATAGATAAATAAATATAGAAGATAAATTCTAAATGAATCAAAATTAATTATATTTGGTATGTTTAAATAGATATATTATGATTTAACTCTTTCATATTAATATAGTTTTAAAGGTGACGTTTGGTAAATCGTAGATGAAAGATAGTTAGGAATCTCTTTTAGGTGGCCTTGATGCGGCAACTTGTTAAAAGTTTCTAAGCGTCTCACACTTGGAGATTTTACGCTTTTTATAGATGCAAACTTATTTATGGAAGCAGTAGACTCTATGAATAGATAATGTGTCTTGTTAACCCGCGATCTCTCTCTCGCGGAGTGTTCTGTATACCCCAACAACAAGAAAAGCTTCCTAAAATTCCAAAAAGAATGCGCAGAACCACGATTTCTTCTGTAGCTGCACATTTTACGTCATTGAACCTTCAGGCCTGATGCAATCACTGTTACTCAGACGATTGGAGCGTAACGACCTTCACATTTTATCTGGTGTACTAAGAACTCCCTGCGAGCAGTTGAGCATAGGGATACAGTCAGCTTTGAATGTTTGGAAAACGATTAAAATATTCTACCCTATACTATCCTTATCATTAATTATAAAGTATGTTTATTTCTGGTTATAAAAGTGTGGGGTGTTCTCTTCAACCCGCGAGTAACCACGGTAGCAAAAACAGGTGCGAGTGGCACCGGCTTAAATACGGAGCATATAGTAACTTCGAGCAATGGTATGTCTGAGACTCTACTTAGATGCATTTTTTTAAGGCTGGTTTTACCAAATCTACGCGACCTTGAACTAAATCCCAAGCACATTTTCAAACAGAAAAATGCCCAAATTTCTATGAATATTGGCAACATTTAATTCATACATTTTTTTTTTGTATATAACAAAGTATTTTTATATTTCAAAATGTTCTATAAGCAATTAATTTTTCCTTTAAACACGTAAGGAAATAGTTAATTTAGGATTAAAGAATGGGAGAAAAATGCGAAACACATCTTATAACAGAAAAAGAGTGTCAACTCAGATAAAAATATGTGAGTAGTATGATAAAATAAATAATTCCTTACGGGATAGAGAAGTGAGAATATAATATTAACGTGTTTGAGTATCTTTATATACGAAAACCTATTCTGAATTCGTTTCCTATTCTTAAACATTATGCAAAGACAGTTTTAAGTAAGTAGTCTTTATTTTACATCTCTGAGCAGCTTAAATTTTTTAAGATCAATTTTTCTTTTGAATGGTAGGAGTAGATTCTGTATAGTGAATATTTTCAAATGAATGCTGCTTCAGTTATTTGTCAAATAAAAATCTACACTGCCCTCTTGATGTTCCTTATTGATTAGAATGCATAATCACACACACACATTAGACTCCCCTGATGTCACTTAAGATCCACTTTGTAGAGAGACCCGTTAACCCCTTAATTCCCGATAAAAAATATGCAATTCACTTTCCAGTGCCACCATTTTTCACATAGGCACTCGCACGCGGTGTACTGGGTAGAAAAAATCCTTCGCAAACACTGTCAAGGTAATTTTATTGCATTCCAAAGCCTTCGAAATAGTTTTACTGATAGAAGCACCAGTTGACGGAGACGGATATATACGTCAGTGGTAGTAGCTAGGTTGATAGTTCTCATATTGGTGTGGTGTGAAACTTTGGAGAATGAGGGACTAGCACAAATATCTTCCTTGTCACTTGTTAGTAGTTCAAACATATAAGGTCCTTCCCCAATAGCCGTTACTTACATTCTAAGATTGTCAACATTTAAAATAAAAGACAAAATACAATACTGATTTATATAATTATAAAAGACTAATTGATGATACTAGACCAAGGCTGGTCAAATAATGGCTCTTCAAATTTTTTTTGTGGCCCACCAAGTCAATCAGAAAATCAAGTGTAGAAAAAATGCTTTTGCATTTTGGGGTTGACATATATTTTTAAATAAAGTTTTCTGCCAAGACTATCAAGAACGAAAATACATACTGCTGGCCACACAGGATTCAACACCAAGAAGGACCAGAGATATCACAGAGAAAATGATTTGGAAGATAACATGTTATACAAAGATCAAACTATCAAAATTGCAGCCTTTTGTGACGTGTAGATGATGGCAAAATCAGTAGTTAGGCTGCCAGCATTGTTAGCTGTAACCTCTGTCACACTCCTTGGAATAGAATCAAAGAGGCTTTGGATGTATCTTTGGGGTATAGCAGTCCATGCAGCTTCCACATATTACCATATTGCGTGCCTCGTGTGGTCTTGCATTATCCTGTTGGAATATGGCTAAAGGAAAGCGCTGAATGTGTGGGAGGATCACGGGCTCCAACGCCTCTGAAATGTAGTGCTGGCTGTTCAGTGCACCGCCAATGCATACTAGAGGGGCTTGGTAGTGAAATCTAATACCACGAAAATTGATATTGGATGCAGGACCAGTGCGGTGATGCATAACGCAACAGTTAAGTAGCCTCTCAGCACGGTGTCTCCAAACTCGAATCCGACCATCGTGATGTTGCAGCCAGAAGAAGCACACGTTAACACGGGGACATAAGTAAACATCTTTTGAAGGAAAAAAAAGAGCAAAAAACCTAAACAACTACTGTAATACTTCAAATCGCTAATTTTTTCCCCCTATGTAACGCTCGCTGAGGGCGCTACGGTCGCTCATGATATGCGTCTGCGTCTTAATACTAATTATTAGTATATTTCATCACCGCCAACGTATGATGTAATGTTTGCATGCTTCCTTCATGGTGTTGCATTTTACTGAACCAGCAGTGTAGTACAAGCTAAGTGGCAATAATTTGCAGGATGGATGAAAATTTCAATGGACAATCTCGCTGATTACAAAAAAAATTGGTTGCTGCAGCGCGTTAAATTCTATTCAATTAAATGTAGAAATTTTGTACATTATATATTTTGTACATATATACATCCCATGCCACAAAAGCAAAATTATTTTAAGTTAACAATTATTAACTCTCCAAAACGAAGAAGAATGCATATGACTTTAGATGTGGTTCCTATATACGTACAAGGTCTGGTCAATGTATCCGATTTTGAATTTTTCTGTGCACAGTAGAGATTCTAAGGCACACCACTGGGCATAGTGGGAGGTGACAGCTTTATGCGCATGTTTGAGTATTTTCCTTTCATTACAGTTTACCAGTTGTTTTCTGTAGGTAGTCTATTGAGGTGCTGTTATGCGTGTTCGTCGGATTTTCTTTTCTCTAAAGATGACTGATTGAACGATTTCGGCAGACTTGGTGATTTTCTAAGTGAAACAATTCATAAAATTCTACTAGTAATTAGAGACGATGCTATGGTGGCCACTCAACTTAAGAAGGTGTTTAACCGATTCAAAAGGTGCCGTATGTTTTATAGCAGGAATGAGATAATGCAGAGCACGATGGTGGATTTGAACACCATTCCAAAAGAAGCCTTTTGGAAGGGTTTTCGGCAGTAGAAAGAAAGCTGAGTTAAGAATGAATGAGCAATGGGCGTACTTTGAATTTGATTAGGATCCTAATCCAGCAAAGTAACTAAGGTATTTTTTCTGGCCAGTCAGATCCTTTTTGAACAGACCTTGTACATATAAGTAAATGTGGGAAAGAGAAACAAATGAAAAGAATATTTCTGGTCATTCTTTTAGTAGACAAATTTTACTTATTAAAAATTGATTAATGTTTAATTTTTTAAACTTTGACTTAATTTTAATTAACGTTGCACTGTGAAGCTTAACGGGAGCTGTTGGTGACGGACATCGTAATTTTGACCCATGATCAATTTAATTCTCTGATGAATTGCTAACACACATGTTAAATTTACCATCTTTTCTTCCTTGTTAAAATGCGAATTAAAATGTAAAAAAATAGATACATTTATAAATTAATAAATACTTTTTCAGCAATTATAAAATTAAGCTAATAAAGGAGCAATTTGTTTTTTTTTTCAAAAAAAGAACTTATTCTTATATTTATATAGTACATGTAGTTGTTTAAGTACAGTAGAAATTTCGAATGTTAAGTATGTAGCTATTCAACCAATCTGAAATTTGAGCATTGGAATAGTAATTTCAATGCCTGAGAAGTACTTTCATTAGAATAAATGTATTCAACTAAATTATATATTCTAAGGAATATACAGTGTACCATGGTACAACGTAGGCTAATATTAACTTTAATTAATTCTACGGTTGTGTACACATCTACGTTAATCACCCCTATTCATCAAATATTTATCAGTCTACACCTATTTTACGAGTTGGTTTAAACTTCGCAAGATAAAAAAAAAAGTAATAAGTGAAAGAAATCAAGCTTTTATAGCCCCTAAAAAGAAAATACGCCGAAAAAACTCTTCTCGACTTTTAATTATTGTTAGATTTCATTTTAAAAGCGAAGCGGACGAAGCGCATTAAAAGGAGATCCATGAAATGTTATTAAGGAACTCATATACATATCAGCTTTATTCGTTCGCTTACGAAGAAAAACAAAATGAGGTCACTTTTTAATTGATGATTTTAATAACACTGCTTAAGAAGAGAAAAAGGAAATAATAGCAACACAAAAGAAAGGTGTCTTTTCATTTGGATTTCGTGATTAAAAATATTCTTTATACTTTAAGAAAATATTGCCTTTTCTTCTGTGTTATAAACATCTGTAGTTTAAGACGCCGTAAAAGCCTAAATTAGTTTCTTTGAAACCCAATCGTAGAAAAAAAGACTTTATATATATATATATATATATATATATATATATATATATATATATATATATATATATATATATATATATATATAATGTGTATATATATATATGGATTTATATAGAAAGGAAAATGAAAATCCACTATTTGCATATTACTTTTTGTTCTTATATTAATAAGAAGTGTCTGAATTAACAAAAGAAAGGTAAAATTGCTTTACATCCCTTCCACTTAAATCTGACTGTCCTATTCATTACAATGCAAACAATTGAGGTTTTTCCTCTTTTAAGATAGTAGAATTATCTTCAAAAATAAGGTGAAAGCTCTGAAAAAATTAAGACTTTTGTGCGACAATCATCTGAGGGCTGTTAAAAAAAAGTCATAAGAAAATGCTGCTGACTAAATAACTGTTTAAATAAAGTGGGACTAAATCTAAAAATTATTTGAACGCAAAACCATTGTAAAAAAATGCAAATAAAATAAATTGTGTTTGTGTTAAAAGATAATTAATTTGAGTAAAAGGAATTTTATCCATTATTTGAAATTCAAATTTTGTGTTTGTGTGTATGAAATCCTTTCTTTTGTTTTTGAAATATATTTCATTTCTTTTATTAGAGAAAAGCAATGACTGTGGTAATGAAACATTATTTTGGAGCCAAGTATAAATTTAAATTTCGAAAGGAAATGAAAAAAGTCATGGCTTATGTTTCGAAAAATATGAGTGTAGCGGCTATAATTTAGAGACGAGTTTAGGTGCTTTTAATGAAAATTTGGAGTTTTATTATTTTTACGCTAATTAAAATTCTATGTTTTCTTTGTTTTCTTTGACATTTATAATTAATATAGAAAAAGATGGTAATTTATATGCAAAAAATGTTTTGTCTCCCCCATCCAGAATTACACAGTACATTAAAAAATTTTCTCTTAGTTTTACAAATATGAATTGTTTATCATTATTATCTCACCATATTTATTAAAAAATGCAGTAATAAAACTTGCACCACCATTAAATTTATGTGTTTCTGTTATAAAGATATAATTTATTAAGCATAATTTTTAAAGTGACAATTTTGTTAATATTACGACTAGTAAGAGATAAATGTCCATGTTGTTTATTGATAAAATGTATTTTTAATGTAAATGAATATTTGTTAAAAATTTTTTATATAAATTGGATATATTCTTCAATTGATTCGCTGTTGTGTATTAAATGCATTAACATTTATAGAAAATTTGCTAAAAATGTATGTTTTAATCCCTTTGTTAGGAAAAAAATATGCAGAATTTTATCATGAACTGAAAAAAATTTTTACTAAAATAATTTTGCCTTTTTTATTGCTTATGAAATACATATAAGATATGAGGTTCACTCCTCATACCGGGTTAAAAATGAAGATGAAGGTACAGTTTATATTTAAACACACCTAATTAGTTTAAACGGTGACGGGAAAAAAAAAAAAGAGAAAAATAAAGGGGAGGGTGGACGCAGCCCACAACATTAGTTAACAAAGCAGAATCGAAAATGTCCGCAGCAATACATCGTTGTTTTTCGCTCATGTCTAACATGTCTGCCGGAAGCACGGTTACAGTTATTGTGTTAGAATTGCTACTGCTCCCTCTAGCGTGAACGGATATATATATATATATATATATATAGCAGTAAATAAATTAAAAAAAAAGACTAATAGGTCCTAAAACATCTTAAGAAATATATATATATATATTCTATTTTAAATTTGTATTCTTTATTCTTTTAATACCTTTGTTAAGTACTACATTTCAGACATTCAAATGCTTCGAATCTGCATTTGGGTCCAGAATCTGGCAATAATTTATTTATCGCACTCAGATTTAACGTAGGCTCTACATTTTTAAGTGCAATTTTTACGTAAGTTACCTCTATATTGTAATGGATTTAGACATTCCTCTCCATTATTTTCAACAGGGTTTTGCTCAGTATAATTAACATAAAGGGGGAAGGTTGGCTGTCACAAAACATGTTTAATCCTCCTTTTTTATATAAATTATTTCATATATAAGCTGTCCTAAGTTAGCAATGTTATAATACTGAATTATCCATTTTTTAAATTTCGATTGCTCATGTGTCCTTCATTGTGTGGTTTGCTTACTGTCTATGTGTTTTTTGATTTGATTGCTGGATATTCATCTCTCGTTTGTAGAGAATTAGACTATATATATATATATATATATATATATATATATATATATATGATTTTATTGAATATTTTATTCATAATGCTAATCTGCATAAATTATCTCCCAGTCTCTCCTGTAACAAACATTAAAATACACCAGATACTTAAATGTTAACATTGTTTATATGAAATTACATACAATTCGGTTTCTTGTTGTGACATATCTATTTAAAAATAAATCCTTTTTTAATGTTGAGCCTAAGATTTTTGACTAAATTTGCATTGTATACATCGTGCAATTAAAGAAATTCTTTAAAATTAAACAAAATTTTATCAGAAAAACAAAACTTTACATAAAGTTTACCGATTCAATTATATGTCATACATATAAATTAAACAAATATAGAATGAGAAATTAAAATCATCGCAACATTTGATCAACTTAAGAAAAATTTATTTAAATTTTATTAGAAACTTTAAATAAAAGTATTTTATAAAAAATTGATTTAATACAAAATACTTTTTACGCAAAGAAAAAAGTTCTTGCGTAGCACTTTACTAATAAGAAAAAGAAATCTTTAAAGATATCCATTCAACTGTGATTGATATTTTAAATAAAATTTTCTGAAGAAGTTTATTTTGACTGCGTTCTGAATATTTTAAATTTTGTTTTGTTAAATAAAAGCTGAGAAATAAATTCAGATAAATCTTGTTATACGTCTCTATATTTTGAAAATTTCCCGTGAGTATTCCCAGCAATCAGAATTTCCTGAACTTCGAAAACCTGTTTCTGATATTTTAAACTTCTTAGACGGCAAAATTTTCGGAAAATTTCGATTTTTGAATTTTTTACTCGAGAACAGACATAAAATAGTTGGATAAAGTTAAGTCGAATTTTCAACCAATAATTCGTGTTTTTTCGTTTAAAGTAACAGATAATAAAAAAGGCTATAAAATAAATTTATTACTTGAAAAATCATTATAATATTTAAAACAAATTGTGAAATTCATTTCAAAAGTAAATATAAATAAGACTTTGCAGCAATAAACCTTTAATGCAATAAAATATTACGTCAAATGAAAAGCCAATAATTTAAACAAAATATTCAGTCAAAATCAAATAGATTTTAAAAAAGAATAGTGAATTATTTAAAACTTTACATGTTAAATAAATTATTGTTTACAATCATAGAATGATGAAATGAATCTTGTGGCGTAAAACGGATATCTTTAATATTAAACTTGTAAATTTATTTGAATAAAATCCATGAATCCCGGATTATAAATGACTACTTTTTATGCATTTTTGTACTTCGACCCGAAGAGACATAGATTTTATGAAAATTCCTGTTATTTAGGATTAGTATGTATACTTTTTTGGAGTATGTACACTATCTTTTAATAAGTGAAAGTTGCACCACGATCTTACAATTTCTCATCGTATTGAAGATTTTATTAGTTAATTCGGTGTTTTTCGTAATATTGTGGGTCAAAAAATACAGATTTTTGCATTTATTTCTTGGAAATTCTGTATAAAGCAACTACACAAAATACATTTATAGAGAGAAATTACACACTCTTTTATTCAGAAGCTAAAATTACTATTAATGAATTATTACGCACCAATTAATTGGAAATTTTAAAGTACTAATAGATATTTGACAACCTTACATAAATCGTATCTTAAAATGAACAATCCAACTGTTGGATGCAGAAATGTCTTTCATATTTTGTTTTTCGGCAAATTGAAGAGCCTATTCTTTTATCACACACACACACACACACACACACACACACACACACACACACACACACACACACACACACACACACACACACACACACACACACACACACACACACACACACACACACACACACACACACACACACACACACACACACACAGGTCTATTAATAACTATTTTCTTTCCAGAAAGGATGTTTAGCCATTTCAATAATTCAGATTCAAGAATAGAAAGAAGATTGGCTTTCAAAGATTTCCTATTTTGCGACGATTTTTCACCATTTTTTGTAGATGCCTTTACAATTTCTACTTGCTAATTAATACTTGTAGATAATGTCCAGGGTGAGGTTCTAGAACGCTTTGCAAAAGAATTTTGTGTTCCAACATTATTGTCAAATTCGCGTTGGACGTTTTTCACTCAAAGAAAAACGATTTCATTTCCTACAATCTGCCATGCTTCAAACATTTCTTAAAACAAAATTTTCTGTAAAATGTACGTATACTATACCACACCCCTCAAGCAAAAGAGTTTTCTGGTAAAAACTCTATAATTATCCCTTGCATTGTGAAGTGAAATGTGTGAGATAATGATTAAATTTCCTATTCCAATCAGAACTCAGACGATAGGTTACACTCATGAAACATCTGCATCTCAAAAGTCTAATAATTGGCTGTACCCTTTCCAATTAAATTTCGTTACTTACAAAAAGTTATTTTCTCTTCTGGACAAAAAGGATATGTTATTTGAAAAGAAATACATTTTTTTTTCTAATCTAAAATAATAATAAATTTTTTTTTAACTCTTAAGGAACGTTTGGACGTTCGGAACCGTGATTTTCAAAAGCGCATAAATGGATAATTTTCATGATATTTAGTGTCACTTAGATTAGAATACATGCATAAAACTGTTTTAAGGACAATATTGTAAGGACAATATTTAAATACAATATTGTGGCAAAAAATTAACTTAGAATAATCTTTTTTCCAAAAGTTCTCCTTTTGTGAAAAATGCTTGTATTAGAATAATATTTTGCCTGTATATGGCTCAGACCTCTGTTCAGAGGCTCAACTAGAATTTTAGAAATATTTAACTTAAAAGTGGGTTTATTCATATTTTACGACAGCAGAGAGGAGCAATTTTAAGAAAAAAACACGAATAATTATTTCAATTGGTGATAACTCTGAAAATGTGAATTTTTCCAAAGTTTCAGTTGAGCCTCTGTAGAGAGGTCTGAGTTATGTACCGGCAAAATATTATTATAATCGAACCATTTTTTAAAAAAGGAGAATATTTGGAAAAAAGATTATTCTAAGTTAATTTTTTGCCAAAATATTATATTTAAATAAGTTTCTTTTTTGTCAAAATGTCCTTGAAACAATTGTATGCATGTATTCTAATCTGAGTGACACTAAATATGATAAAAATTATCCATTTATACACTTTTTTAAAATCACGGTTCCGAACGTAGTCAGATACCTTAAAATAATTTGTTAATTCCGTGTTCATAATTGGATGAATAGAGTTATTTGTCTTCATTTTAATGTGTGAAAAGAAAAATACGTTAAATCTCGAAGATCGTTAAATAGAGGTTTGGTGAATCGGGGACCAACTGCACCTTTTTAAAGTCGTATTGTCGCGGACTCTTGCCCGGAGTGTTATGATATAAAGCCCCCTAGTGTCAGTCAAAACCCATCGTGTAGAGCTCCTGATGCATGTTAGATCTGTCTAGGCACAATATCATCCTGTCGGCGTGGTATGGTAATTCGGAGAGGAGATTATTAGGTCAGGTGTCGCCCCCCTGGGTCTCACATTGTACACCAAGATTAATTTGAGGCAAAGAACCACTAAGAGCCATTTTGAATAATAATATTTATTATTTTCAATTTATCAAAAAAATCTCTGATAACATATAATACTTTTATGTTACGTCAACTAAATGGATTTACCTTTATATTAAATTAAATTACGAATAATGCAATTAATTACTAATTAAGCTCAAGATCAAGTAATGTCTACCGAAATAGGAGATCCGAGAAATACACATACTTGAATTCTTAACTCACATTAACTTTAACTAATTCGACTAAACTATCGCTTCTTTTAAGCGTAAGTAAATTATATTTACCGCTGGTTATATCAGCTTTCTGGTTGTTGTTGTTGTCATGTGTTTATTACTGTGATACATACGAAAGACGAGAGAAAGACGAACAGAAACATAACACAACCACAGAAGAACACAGATTTTTATTACAAACGATGATCCCAGGAAAGAACATGAAGAGGTGCGCTGCTTTTTCTTTTCGAGACGGGAATCCATTTCAGGCGAAAGACCGACTTCTTTCCCGAAGAAGAGACAACCAAATCTTACGCGGGATTCGAACCCGAACCCACTCGGTTTACAAGCCGAGGGTCATAGCCATCATACTGACTGGGCAACCGCTTTCTGGTACTTCCTTTCTGCTACTGGACAGCTTTCTGGTACAATCACAGCAATTCTTCTACACTATTGTAATATCTTGTAATCCTCTAATATTGCGGTTAAAGTTGCTGGCTCAATAGCCTTCCATCATCTACATTGCTATCTCACAACGCTCGACTTAAATACCTTATCTATTTTGCATATCCCGTTCATCTTTTTGGAGTTGATTGGAAATAAACGCGAATTTATATTACCCAAAAGGACGCCTAAGAAGATTAGTGGAAAGTTTCCGTACAGATTCGTCACAACTTGACAATGGCTCAAAATTACTAGGTCCGTCGCTAATAGCTCTTATGGTGTTTTATAGTGCGATGCTAATATAGCCACTTTCCTAATTTATTGAAACCCTACTTTAAACAAGTAATGTAATTTTTTTAAAGTCAATTCCCACTTAGGTCAACAAAATAAAATTTTATTTTAGTTACTTTTAATTAAATAATTACAGTTGATTTAAATATGTATATACATATGACAGAATCACAATATTAAGCGGCAAAACAACTTTTAAATTAACATTAAAAACTTTTTAACCACATGAAATTTGTAATTGTATTTTTTAAAAATGAAAGTTGAATAGAATAGGTAAGAACTGGTCTTAAAACCAATGTAAAAGGAAAGCTGACGTCTAACTTACATATGATTATTCAGCTTAAGTTAAATCTACATTACTAATTTAACAAAAGCTGTTTTATCCAATGGCGCTGCCATCTAGAGGAATAACATCGACTGAATTATATTTCTTAAGCTATAATTAAATAATTAAATTTAACTAATGAATTAATATTTGAAAAAACTGTATTAATATCATGTGTAATCAACAACAAAAAAAAAAAAAAATATTTGAACTTGATTGGATGTATAGAAAGTATTTTATTAACGATTCAAAATTTGAACAATATATATATATATATATATAAAATATATATATTTCATAAGGCAGATTGTATGTTTGCTACAAGGTGGCCCTGCGAGCAACTCTCTGTCTTGCCAATTTATACTTATATTATTTTGAAAGTAGTTACTTCAATAATTCTAATTATTATATTTATCGTTATATAGATGACATAATCATTTTTGGCAAGCAAGTCAATTTTATACCTAATACTAATTTTTATCCACAATATCTTAATTTAATACAGATAAACAGTAACAACAATGAAGCAAATTTTCTTGACATACATATCAAATTAATAGATAATTTAATAGTGTCTAATATTTATGATAAAAGAGAAGATTTTAATTTCAATATTATAAAAGTTCCGCATTGGGAGAGTAATGCACATATTTCTATATTCAGAAATGTTGTTATTAGTTATATACAACGTAATAAATTTCTGGTGTCAAAAATCAGAAATAATAAATATAAACATTTTACTAAATATTGTTTAAATCAGAAATACCCAATTAGTTTTATTAATAGTTACATGAATATAGCTATTCAAAATAGTAAGGATTAAAAATTCTTAGATTAATAATAGTTTAATACTATAAAATAGGCATTATTCTGATCACAGGGATTAATTAGAAGCGAGCCCCTTGCGTAGCCAAAACAAAAAGAGTTTTTCACAAACAAAAGATAGATATATGCTGTGGATGGCATTTTTGCAGCGCAAGCCATATTTGCTTGCAGATGCCAGAATTTTTTCCTACTTACTTGACAAATATCGTTATATTTTGGACACTTTTTACAAATGTTTAAAAATTATAACCCATGCTAAAAATTATAGCCTATGTGTTATTCTGATGTATAAGCTATATTACTGTAAAGTTTCATTAAAATCCATTCAGCTGTTTTTGCGTGTGAAAGACCCACAAACATCCTCACAAACTTTCACATTTATAATATATATTATATATATATATATATATATATATATATATATATATATATATAAATATATATATATATATATATATATATATATATATATATATATATATATATGTATATATATATATATATATATATATATATATATATATATATATATATATATATATATATATATATATATATATATATATATATATATATGAAGAGTGTGAACTAAAAACTATAACTTTTAATCTTTAGACACTTGCAAATGTAATACATCTGTCATTCGCAAAAAGTTTACTAGTGTTACCAATTTTTTAAGATAAAAAATCTTTAAGCTACTACTATATTTCAAAGACAATGTCTGTAACTCGTAAATGAACTGAGATTTAGTAAGCATTTCGTCTGCTAAATCTTTATGGTCAAAAAAGTTTTCTGACAACCAGACTATTTATGAAGTTCGAATGTGATACAAAGATATTTCGAAGTCGTCGTAAATTTTAGGGAATCTTGATAGGATAAAGTTCTCACTGGGAATTCTCAAAATGCAGAATCTTGAAACAAAATTTCAAAGTTTCTATTTCGATATTCATTGAACAAGACAGAAGAAAATAGACCGAGCATTTTTAACAAAACTCTCATAAGAAAGAAATACTTTAGGTAAAGTTATGTCTTCATTTATTTATTGTGTATATTTTGTAAAGTTTTTCTTATAGAAATTTTGGCAAAATTTGTATTTGTTAGAAAAATATTTATCATAATCTAAATATTTATAACGAATGTTATACATATTCCATAAATTATTCGTGAAAATTCAGTTTTATGTTTACCTCAGTATAATAATGTTTGGAATAAAATCATTTTTTTGTTCACATTGATTTCAATATTTATGTAAGGCGAAAATTCATCGTAAAAGAAAAAGCCAATTTATTTTAAAGCATTTTTTATTTATTGACTTACCTTTAAAAAGCCTAATACAAGGGTTGGGCAAAAGTCATGGCAACTGTTTTTTTCTTAAAGATACCAGTCCGGGTGAAAAATGTGACATATTCAGACGAAAGGACAATGTCTTAACTACATATGTGGAGAATGAATAACACTGAAATATCGTAACACACTAATTTATTGCGGTAGTATACATGGCAATATGGTCTTCACGCAGCAAAAGAATGACAACACAGTACACAATACACCCGCTGTGCTATTGTACTGTATTGCAAGGCATTATTTGCAAGGGCTTCCACTAATTCACTGTGATAATCCATCGCATTTTTCCCTCGGAGAACGGCTATTTTGATGTAAGAACGCTGCTCTCAACACGGGTTACTACCATCACACGACACTCACCAATTGACTGATTTCACAGCCCTCGCTACGCTACTACCAGCTATCACAGATCCATCTGTTCTTTTGTATACACACTATGCCTGCAGAACTTCCACACGACACATAAACGTTTGTGATCCATTCACATATATACAAGAAAAAAAAAATAGTTGCCATGACTTATGCCCCAGCCCTCGTATATTATTAAGAGTTCACAGTGGCGCACACAAGGGGGGTGGTGGTTCCTGGGGTTCAGACCCCCCAAAGCCCTTGATATTTTTTCCAATTGATTTTAATTCTTAGTATATAGTACATAAAATTTAATTAAGTATTTGTTAATAATGATTAATTTTATTAATTAATGCTAATTATTTATTCAATAATTAGTTTTTACTGTGCTTTGTTCCCGAAAATTGACAAAATCAAAAGGAGCAGGATACGAGAATGGTGAACTTTCGACCCCGGATCCCCCCTGCCTGAAAAATTCCTGTGTGCGCTACTGACAGTTCAGCATAAATATTTTCAATTAATATTTGGCAAAAGCTGAAAATAAAGTGATTTACGATTACTTCTAATATTGTTATTTCACTGGTGTGGAAAACTTAAGCAACAATATAAATTTTCAGCAGATAGCCATGAAATTGCGGAAAAAAAGTTATGGTGATCAATACAATAAACAGGCAATTCAGAAGAAAGGTGATGCGTTAGGAACAAAACGTCATAAGTGACTTGATTGTGCAATCACGAGTGCAATTGGCGCCCGAAGTTTAAAACTACAATAAAAGGAAGAAATGAGGCATTGTTAAAGACATTCGCTGCAAGTTCAAGAGAGTTATTTTGTGAAATATGGCTAGAAGAGAAATCTCCTGGGTGGAACTTCACCTGTGTAAGAAAAATCGGAAAGCTGGGAAATAAAAGATAAAGTATACAAATCTAATTCTATGTCAATAGGTATAAATAACAAATCATACTTATAACTACATTATATTTCCTTATCGATAAAGGCAACCTATTTATTTTTTGCTTTACTGTCAATCTGAAAATCAACACTATTTATTACATTTGCTAAGCTACAACATATAAATTGTTAATTTAGCTTTAAAAATTGGGCTTCAGATAAGGGAATTAAATAATGCTTAAGAACTTTTCCATAATTATTATTGTTAAATGCAAATATAAATTTTAGAAAAATATGCTGTAGACACGTAAAAAATAGCTAAAATATTTATAACTTATAAATTAATCCAGAAAAAGGAAATATTCTGAGAAGTAGTTAATTTCTGATAATCAAATATTGTTATAATGTCCATGTCTGCTTTATATTAATATTACATACATAAAACATCTTAATAACATTAGCCTCATATAGTCTCTACTGTAAGCTATATTTTATATATAATGAAGTTAAAAATCAATTTATATTCATAGAATCTTCTAGAATTCTCTTAGTCAAGTAATCACTTAGAAGTTTACAACTAAGATCTTGTCTTGTCTAGACTGAGTCTGGACAAAATCATTGGCGATAAAAAATGTCTAGAAGGACACATTCACACTTAAAAAAGAAACAAAGCTGCTTAAAGTATTATAGATATAAAAATAGGCATTTTTTCGGTACTATTTTTGAATATGGAATCATATGACACATAATTGATGAACCAAATGATAACAATGTATTTTGAACTTTTTCTAATGAATTAGTGAACAATAATGGTAGTTATATTTGATAGTTAATACAAAAAAACCAGTTATTATATTTTAGCTAGTTTCTCAACTACAAATGAAATTAATTTGCGTAGAAGACTAACCACGTAATGAAGATGACATTTAATCTTTAATTAGCAGCCATATGTAGTCAGTGTTTTGTATTTAGAAATGGAAACTGAGCAAAAGACCTCACTAAACCTAATAATGCTTAACATACACATTTGTAAGAAAATTAATGTCACAAACATAAAATCTGTGAAAACTGATGAACTATTTACTGTATTACCAGGAAATTTGCCACAGAGACCTATTATAATGACAGAAAGAATATGGTAACATAACAGCATGGAAAAGATTTTAATTTTGAATTAGGATACAAGTCATATCAAAAAGTGTAGAATCTTGAATCAGGGATAAATCATCTACCTGGAGAAAAGCTTGTCTGAAATTGAATATGATCACTGTGAGCTTCTAAACGAACCTTACAACGCGCTGCCATTCTATTTATGAGGATGTCAATAAGTATCTTTGGTAATAAAGTCCATTTTCTCAAAAGCGGGACTTTTACTTAGTGTGTGTGTGGGGAGGAGGAAGACCCAGAGGAGAGCTACGTTGAGAAATGTTTTTTCCTAGACCAGGGGTATCCAACCCAAATGACCTTATGGGCCACTGCAGAAAAATATTATGATCTCGCAGGCCGCACATAAAAATATGTACCTTATATCAGATTTAGAAACAAAAAAAAAACATTTATTGGAGTGAAAATTTGAAACAAAATGAATTACTACTATTGTTTTCATTATTTTTCACGTATTCAGACATAGATAATATAAACATGTTTATGTAATATAGTAATGAAATTATCAAACAATGTTTAAAATATTACAGTTGCCAATTTCCTCAAAATTACGATCCTTTTGAATTGATCTTTTGTTACTCATTGTTGAAATGTGATTGTGCTGTCATTCGCAAGCGATTGAGTATACACATATCCCTTTATCCTAACCAGCCTGAGTACTTTTTTTAAACTCTAGAAAACATCTCTAACAGCCTCTTACTTTTTTGGATCTCCAAACAGAGAAGGAGGAGGAGAAATAAAAGTCGCATACACAGAGAATCATGTACCCATCCATAGTAAAGGATATGCATAATGCAATTCAGAATTTATCAAAAAAGTAATTTATCATAGTAAAATCAAATGTGACTGTTTAATAAAATATAAATACTAAATTTTATCTAAAGGACATTTCTATTTTATCAAAAAGGTTTTTTTTTTAAATTTAAGAACAGGTAACAGGCATAAATACATTGAAGATTTATATATATATATATATATATATATATATATATATATATATATATAAATTTCCCCTCAAATAAATTTCAAGATGAAAACTTTTAAAAATCTGATATTTAATTTTTTTTAAAAAAAAGAGTCGGTAGGCTGCAACTTATGTACTGGCGGGCCACATGCGGCCCGCTGGCCACGTGTTGGACATCCCTGTCCTTGACCTTCCCAAACATATTGTAATCCAACCTCGAGGGTCAATCCAGACGGAGAAAATATCCGCTTCTTTATGAAACTCATCAATATTGTGAACACAGTGTGGCCGCGTTTCATGGTCTATAAAAATGTAGTCCGGACTCATAGTACACAGAAAAAGGTCACATAGGTTTCCAGATTTCATTTCTATAGCACTGTGTGCGATGACAGTATTCCCATCGAAAACGTACAGAGGACTGTTCAACATTGTGCCACCATATTCAAATGAGATTAAGGGAAGTCCTTCTCACTATAATTTGTATGTTTTAAATGCAATATTCACAAAACTGGTGGCAGAATTCTTATATGCTTAAATGGTCTCAATCCAGGAGTTCTGCAATAACTAATGCTGAACAACCTTCTTCCAAAACGTTATATAGATATTGCACTAATTGTTCTTTAAAATACATGAAACACCAATTCTATCAGTTTTACTGTAGGCATTTATAGTTATGGGAAAAACATGTTTGTGACTTTAATTTTAGACAAGAGTATATATGATATAACTACACAAGGTGTCTAGAAATTAGTTGGGCATAAAGTATGATTTTTTGTTTGTAATTTATAAGATAAATATTGAAGTACATCTTGTTGAAAGACAGAGAAATAGCCCAAGATCCTCATTATTACGAATATATGATGATACTTCTTTTCCTTACTCTTCAAACATCCTATCCGAAAATCAGTTCTTGCCACAAATTTGTCGCCAAGTTTTCGTCGATCAAATTAATTGTAGCGCAGATTCTTGATTTTGGTCCATGAATGGATATAAGAAAGGACACGATCCTTTACAAAACCCCGTGTACTACGACAAATCCAAACTGTTAATTCAACATTGAAGTAAGTTTTAACGTCGTTGGGATATTGACAAGGTGTGTCATCCCATTGAAAAAATGCACACTCCTTGCATTTTATCTTTGATGACTGGAATGAGGAAAATCTAAAATATGTGTTCAGGTAAATAATTCCCTTAACTTTTTTTAGTGAAGAAAAAAATATTCAGAAAACATTCGAGGAACTCATCGCCTAAAACACGTTTACCTTGGGATTATTCCTTTCATGTTTTAGGATGGCGAGAGGATTTTTCTACTCCTAAATGATACCTAACGCACTCTATGAATAAACTTAGGAAATATTCTTACTATAGTCTGACTTTAAACAGAGATAAATTTCATTTAATATTTCGAAAAATTCTTAACTTACAAAATTGTCCATTAAATCTTTAGACACTTTGCATATTTTTTTAATTCTAACAAATCAACAAACCATAGTTTAAGATAAACTTTGTTATCTATGGTCTATAATAATCATGTCTGACAGTTCCATGAAGCGACATTGATGCCACTTCAAGAAACTTGGTAGCACATATCGGATGTGTTTCAGATTTAAAACTTTTCTTTGTTGTACGTTTTGAGTTTTCTATTACCAACACTTCGCGTATCGTTGGAGTGAGTGCCCTTACTGAGTCATGATCTGAAAATTAGAAAACCAATTTGTGTTTTGTCCTGAGGGATTTCAAAGCAAAATGTTCAAGTTTTTTTCAGCAATAAATGTTTGGCAAATATTTATCAAAATAATTTTACCATTTACATAGTTTCTCACCAAAAAAATAACCCTAACTGTAATAAAACGTACAACCATGGTGGTGGGACTAATCCCCATCTGATCTAGTGAAACTAGACCAGATTTATGAGTCCATAAATCTGTACAAAGTCTAAGAACAGCAGGGGGGAGCAACAGTCTCCTCACAGGAAAATCCCAGACATTGCAGAATGTGCTGAGGAGAAAAAAGACATGCTACAGTTGGGGCAAATTGGGAAACTTCTTTTGCCATCCTCAGAATTCATGCACCTCAGGTCACCAGTCGAAAATCGTGAGAAGGCCGTTTGATATGATTTGAAACCCTTGAATGATATGGCAGATCCAGGGTGTCTTTGAAAGTACTATGGGTGTATTGGAGAGACTATCCAGATTCTATATATGAATTATTTAGCCCTAGAGTAGATCTCAATCGATGTAAGGACCATGTGGTCTTCCAGATCCACAGGATTGCTGATAGCCGCCTTCGCAAGGTCATCCGCAACTTCGTTCCCGAGAAGGCTTACATGAGAAGGGACCCACTGTAGATGAATAGGGTGCCGATCCGAAAGCTGTTGAAAAAGGTAAGGAATACCCATACTGGTGCTGTCGTCGATAGATGGCCAATTTGATAAATGTTAGATGGATGATCGGCTGTCTGTCAGTGCAACCATGGATCAAATTACAGCTACTAACTATATATTAAAATTATCATATATTGTAATACAACTTTAATTTTTTATTCTTCTAATTGATGCCTTTTTTCTGTTACATATATATTACGAGATTTTACAGCCGATTTCCCTTAGGTGTTTTTTTTTGCGAACAGGAAAAAATAATCTGTTTGGAAATACCATGCCCAGTCATTTAACTAGAATGGAAAATATTGTCTTAAATATGGACTTTTTCAGAATAGCATCCAAATTCTGTGCAACCATATTCTTTGTTGGGAGTATGGCCAAAGACCTGTACCAGTACGATTTGGTATCAATCCCTGGTGTTTCTATCTTGCATCGGTTGTGACTTCATACCTTTTTTTCTTGTAAGCTATGGATAATACAGGTACAGTTCTTTCGGCATTTATTTATTTCCAAAGAAAAAAATAGGAAACAATTAAAACATTTCAAGTAGAATTTGCAGTTTATTCTAAAAAAAGTTAAAACTGCCTCCCCCACCCCTTCAAAATTGAAATATAATAAAGAAATTCTTCTATTTTTGTACCTTGATGCTAGCAACTCACTTACTCTAACCTAAGAAATTACTCTAACCTTGATGATTGAAATATTCTCTCTTATAAAATTCATGTTAGTTTTAAATCGATCACAGAAATTATTTAGTTTCAATTCATCACAATAATGAAAAATTTTGTTGAAGTACTGAAGCAAAGCTCAGTGGCTCATTAACAATACTCAAGATGAGTCAAATAATGCAACGGTTTTCTTCTTTATATTTTCTACTTCTATTTAATCGAAAACGGATATTAAAAAATAATTATTAAACAAATCCTATGGGTGAAAGACTGATAAGGTGATCTGTGATAATCACAATTATCCTTTTACTCGGAGTCATAGAAGAGAGATTTTTAATGGATTTCATAATAGCTATTCTTCTGTTGAGGTATATTGCTTTAAATGTTGTTGGGCGTGAACGTATCGTAACTGAGTTATGTGATATGGTACTTTTTTTAGCAGAAACGTGTTTATTTAGAAAATAAAAGGTGTATCTTTGATAAGAGTTCTATAAGCAGAATTCTCAAAATTAATTTTTGATAAAATGAACAATCAATGACGGCAGCATGAGAACGACAATCACGTGTTCTCCATTGAATTCAAAATGGATGTTTTGTCTAAACCCGGATGTTGCAGGTGTAGTTTGGGTCATCAAAGAAGCATTGTTATAAAACTAATTACTTTTATTTTTGACTAATCAACTTATTATTAATTCAAGTTTAATAACAGTGGATGCAAACTTAATTAATTTCTTAATCTATGCTTATAAGATTATAAAATAACCACTTATATCTCGATCCGATTGTAGCTCACTTGTCAGATCCTTCCTAAGGTACTACAATGCTTCTCAAATCTTCTTTATTAATTACGTTCTTGCTTGAATGTGATAGCGTTAAGACTAATAGCTTACTACTAACGATTAACGACTAACTGCAACGAATCCATTACCAGGGTTTAAATAGCACTTACATTAGCATAAATCAAGACAATTTAAGAACCACAGTTAAAAAAGAATTTAAGTGAAGGATTAAGTGAAGGAAGAAGAAGTGAAGGATCATGGATAGAACCCATCACAGTTAGACTTTTACTTGTTATGTTTGTAAAATTTCAAGTTTGATGATACTGTAAAGGGGTTCCAGCAAGGCAATAAGATTATTTAAAAAGTTTTTTTTTAAAATTAGAAAAATAATTTTTTTTGTTATACGTGTACTTTTAGTCAATAAAATTTTGAGAAACTTATGCCTATCATTATTGTTGATAAATTTGCATTTCTTGAAAATAAAGTTTTTGAGGAAAGCAAAAATTGACTACAGCAAAGCGCATTATCAGATCACCTTGAAAAAAGATAATCGAATTTATCACGTGACTATGGCGTCATACAAATTTATGAAATGATTAGCTTGAAACCTGCCATTGCAATTATCACGGGACTATGACGTCGCATGACTTTATCCCATTGTAATATTGCATTTATCGTATGAGTAAATGTTGCTTCAGGAGCTATTAACTGGAGACTCAATTTACTTTTATGTAAAAAAGTATTTCATTTTTCTAATTAAACTTAAGGATTAAATTAATCACTTGAAAAAATTAATACGCATTTTAAATATCACGTTAGCTCTGTTTAATACTTAAAATAATAAGAATTAATATTGAGTACTGAAAGATTTCTTTGGTCAAAAATTATCGCTCTAATAATAAAAATAAATTTATTAATAATACATTTCAACTAAACATTTTTAATAACTTTGTTAAACAATCACTGATAGTGTTTCCATTATTGAAAATTATTACTATTTAATTCATCAGCATAGTACAAGTCTTCTTAGTCAGCTTTTCATTGATGAATCAATTTATTAATGATGTGTGAGTAGCAGAAAAGAGAACAGTAAAAAACAAACCATTTGGGAAGATTGTCGCTGCGCAAGTGCAATTAGTTCCCTTTAAAAAACCTTGAATAAACAATGGAATTGTGGGATTTCAGAATACATATTTATAGACCTATGCAATGGGATTTATAAAGACTTGTAGCAAATAAGATTTGAGAATTCACAGCCGATTTTTTTTCTCGAACACGTAGAATAATAATATTAAATAATTTGAGAGTTGGATAGAGAATTGTGTTTATATATATCTAGTAGTAGTTAAAATTTCATTTTGAAAATGCTTTAAAAATAGCAGTTGATTAGAATGACACGAAATTTCAACTGAATGTACTTGAAAAAGGAAATTGTATAGCATAAGAAAGATATTTCAAAGTGTATTAATGGATGCCGTATACTAAGCAGGAAAACGAAAGTTGATTCAGCTATAAGTGAAATTTTGAATAGAATGACAGCAGCTTTGGCATAATTAAATGACTTCCAAGTTAGTCAGTAGCTGTGCTAGTGTTAGTAAAGGCCTATCTACCATATTGTAAGGGAAAAATAGCTTTTGAATTGCCCTTGAGCCAAAAATTGCATAAAAACAACAATGAAAACCCCTATTAACTATTGCTAGATTTGCTTAAGACGTGTTTAAAATGCTGTTCCACCGTTTTAGACCACGAGTACAGTGATGGGTCTTGGGAGAGAAGGCAGGGATGTGTTGCTTAATCCGTGTTTTCAAGTCTGCTATACTTGCAATGGGGCCCTTGAAAATAACATATTTAAGGTAACCCCTAAGCCAGAAATCATAAAAATTGAAGTTAGGTGCTCTTGATGGCCAGACTGTTGCAAAAGGATGGCTGATCCTTCTATCATTTCCAAAATGTCCTTTGAGCAATTGTTTCACTGGCTTTGCAATGTGAGGAGAAACGCCATCTACTGATAAATTTTGGGACTTTTTGCTTATGCAGTACCATTTCCCTTTCATCAAATATTAGGTTGGGGGGAAAAGAAATCCATAATTTTTTCGGTAAATGACTGCAGTGTCGATATCTTATGAAGTATCGATCAAACAATTTCAAATTTATGCTCGTTTTCAAGGTGGCATTTCCCACTAAAAAAATTATTTTGCTTTTTTTTATTTGGTCCATTCAGTGGTGAGTTACACGGTGTTAAAAAGTGGAAGTAAATAAAGAGAAAATTCGGTACATTTTTTTAGTTTTCAGGCCAAAATGTAAGCCAGGTGGCAAAAATTGTTAATGGTGCTTATGGTGCCGATACTTTAACAGCTAATTACGTGCAATTTTGGCTTCATCGATTCCATTCAGGTATTTTTGATGTTAAAGATGCACCTCACACAGACAGTCCCATCGTCAAAAGTGTCGATAGAATCACAGAAATAATCGAAATAATCGAATAATAGTAGTCGTGGCATCAACCAGACACTAAAATCAAAAATAAAACAGTTTTAAGCCATTTGCGCAAAGTTGGATTAAAAAAGAAGCTCTACGTTTGGGTGCCACACCAATTAACACCGAAAAACAAGATGGAACGAATTTCCACTTGCGAAGCCTTGGCCAATTGAATTGAAATCAACCCATTTCTTAAACAGATGGTGACTGGGGATAAGAAATGGGTCACATACGACAATATTGTGCAAAAACTATTGTGGTCAAAACGCGGTAAAGCAGCTCAAACGGTGGTAAAACCAGGACTAATGGCCAAGAAGGTTCTACTGTGTATTTGGTGGGACTGGAAAGGAATAATTTATTATGAGTTGCTTCTGTATGGCCAAATACTAAATACAGATCTCTACTGTCAGCAAGTGGACCGTTTGCAGCTAAAGATCGACAACGGACAATTCTGGCCAGCCAGAATTGGCCAACTGGAAGGTATTGTGTTTCATCAGGTCAACACCAGGCTATACACGTGTGTAGTGATTCTCCAGAAACTATGTGAGCTTGGTTGGGAAGTTTTAATGAATTTAACCATATAGTCCAAACCTGGCACCAAGCGATTACTATATTCTTCTCGCATTGAATAACTTCCTGAGTGATCAGAAATTGGGATCAAGTGAAGATTATGAAAATCGATTACTAGAGTTTTTTACCAATAAGAAACAAGACTTCTATGAGAAAGGCATTATGAATCTACTTTTAAAATGGCAACAAATTATACAACAGAACGGTGCATATTTGACCCAAATCAGGCAAACCGAAACATGTTAAATAAAGTCTTGAATTTCATGCAAAAAAATAATGAATTTCTTTTCCCCCAACCTAATATATTCAGTTAAAATTTGAAGTCATTCTGATCAGTGTTTCTTTTTTTTACAGCACTTAGTAAGAATAATAATTATAACTACGTTGTACGTAGATATGATATTAAAGACTTTTTAAAGAGAATATTCCATGGATATTTTAAAATAAATTAGAACTTCACTATTGACAAATGCATGTAATTTTTCATTAAAAAACAAGCAAACAAAGATCATTTCAGAGTTTCACACAATACATTTGTCCAAATGAAACTAAATATTTGGATGTATTTTATGTATGTCCATTAAGATATGTAAAAATTTGCAGAGAGGAATAACATTTTCTGAGATAATATTTGAAGCATTTTTTAGCTGTAATAAATTTTTTTGCCTTCTAATATATATTTGTTTTCAAAATAAAATAAATTTCTTCTATTTTTATCGCTCTTTCCTTTATTCTAAATCCTCCCACTTCTGCACTTAAAACTATGTCTTAGCAGAATTCTATTTTTCTCAAGGTACTTAAAATGTTTTCTTTTCCAGAACTTTCAACTCATGCTATAATACAATTATCAAGATTTATGAAACGACTTTCCTACATCATAAATCGAAAGTGATGTATGAACTATATTTAAAAGAATCCAAATTCAACGTTTTAGATTGAAAATATTTTTAAAAAAATATGCAGGATCATAAAAATAGAATGGATTATTTATGGTATATTCTAAAAAGAGAGAAGAAGAGAAGAGAGTATTTAGTTTATAGCAATTTTATTATTGCATTTATTTTAATTCGGAAAAGTTTATTTTAAAACGTTATATATGTATTGTTACCATAAGATCCTTCCATGTGAAATCAGAATTTATGGTGATTTTTTTGTCTTTAAAAAATTATTTTATATTGAATATCAAACAAGTAATATAAAAAAAATCAAAGACACACACACAATTCCTATTTAGGTCAACAAAGGAAAATTTTATTTTATTTACTTTTTATCAAATAATTACAATTATTATAAATATGTACATATATCCACAATGACCGAATCACAATATTGAGTCGCAATTAACTTTTATTAATTTTCATCAAAGTATCGTATTCTCATCCAAAACAATCATGTATATAAGAACTCTATTCAACTGAATGCTTTAAAAAGTGAGAAAATAAATCTCTTTTAAAGTTTTGACCAAAGTCGCTAAAAATGAAGCCAAAGTGATTTTATCTGTAATTCTTTAAGGTATCCGATCACTTGCGACAGCTTTTTTTTGAAAAACTGAAGATATGGTTTTTTTGTGATTTTTAGATTTATTTAGTATATTTTGAGAAAAAAATCTTAAAATTGAAAGCAAAAATTTATTATTATTAAAATGGGAAAAAACTGGCAAAAATGTACAAAAAATTACATAAACGGGGCCGTTCTGAACAAATATCTTATGACCAAATTCTCAATTTTTCAACTTTGATGTGTTACTTTGTTATTCGTGTTTGAAATGGCCTTCAGGATAAGAGATATTTTAATTTTTACAAAAACTAGAGCACTGTATCTTAGAGTCTACATGAAATTGCTTAAAAAACCGTGATTATATTATGTGATAAGGACTGTAAATTTTGAAATAAAACAGTGATTGATAAATTTGAAGAATAAACACTTTTACTGTTATGCATAATATACACAAAAAATTTCAGCAAATTATTTTTAAACCTTTTTGAGCAATCGCTGTCCCCGTTTGAGTTTTTCGAAAAAAAAAAACTTGTTTAGAGTAAAACGCATTTTAAAGTTAGACATCTTGTGTAAAGGTATGGCATATGCTTTCACTTAAACACTTGTAGTTTTTGTTCTAGTGAATGGAAAATAAAAACTTAGTATTTTTATAAAGTTAATAAGATGACTGTTGAAACTTCAACTTTCACTTCTTCCGAAAACCGCCAGCTGAACTTTTAGCTGCGACTATGACTATATATGTTTACCTTTTTGTAACAGTAGAATGTAAAACGAACGTCCTGATATTTCCTGCTGTAATTTTGGATTAATTATCTCTAAGCTTTTCTCTATTTTTCTTAAATTGTAATTTAAATGACCATTAAATGTTGTTTAATATGAATACAAAGTCGTCAATGATTGCGAGTGTGCTTAATTTAGTTGGATTAAAGGATTAAAAATTGCTCGGACCCGATCGATTTCGAGACTAGCTGCAGAGAAAAGGTAAGCTTTTACCTTAATTTTGTTTTAGGCTTTATAGCTAGATTAAAAATGTTTGCAGTTACTAATGACATAAAATAAAATCATAAAAAATTGTCAATTTTTGAAAAAAAATAATAATTTTAGGATAATTGGATACCTTAAATTATTGGTTTCAGTCAACTAACTTTAATTATAATTAAATTATCGTATTGTCACCCAACACAATCAAATAGAAAATATCAGTTCAAATGTGAGAAAATATTTTAAAGTTTGGACACAAATTGCCAAATTCTTCGCTAAATTGCCAAAAATCATGTCAACGTGAATGTATGTATAATTCTTTGAATGATTAGTTTTATCAATTAATTTTTATTAATTATAATTAAATTACCGTATATTCATCCAAAATAATCGTGTATATAAAATTTCAGTTTAATTGAGCTCCTTAAATTATATTTTATTAACGGTTGAAAATTTGAACAAGACATAAGGAGATTGTGTACTAATAGTACAAATTGAAAAAAAACCATTTTTTACTTATTTGCGTATATTTTTATAACTAATATTAAATGTATATGAATGCCAATATACGTGTCTTCTTTTTATAGAGAAGTGACGGATAAAAAAAAATTTATAGTTAATAATTAATGTTAATTTTCAGGGCACGTAAATAAAATTCAGTGCCGAAAACTAAAATAGGGAAGGAGGATACTATGATTTTTATTTTTCGCGAGTATATTAAACTTAAATAAACGGCTAAATTCACGAAAGTCATGGGCACGCACAAACTTGCACACAGGCACACAGATGCACATACGCATGATAAATGTAATCAAGTTCCTTGTATTCAAAAGTAACAATATACTATTTTTTTAGCTATGTGTAAAATTTGATAATTCAGTAAAGATATTGAAGTATTTAGACTCTTAATAGTTTTTTTTTCAAATTTTAAAAAAAAGTCTTATAAAATGCGAGTTGTACTCAAGTGCATTTTATTTACCTACGTGCATGATTGTTGTCAAACATGTAGCTGTAAAAGAAAGTTTTTGTAAAAAGCAAAAGTTGCAACAGCGAAGCTCATTCAGTGATAGGCTAGAACAGGTGTTGACAACCAATTCTACACGCTGTACAATTCTAAGTGGCTTTCAGCAATACTCTACAAATTTGTAAATTTTTGAGTGAATGGAAGTTGTGAAAAATATTTACAATGAACCTTACTTGACAAACATCTTCACAATTATAGACATTTATGGAATTCTGAAAATTTGTGAAATATACCCTAAAGATAAATTTACATGAATTTTGTAAATTATTGAATGCCATTGCTGGAGAGATTCAAGTGTTCGAAGAGAGAAAATGTCACGTATTGTGCTTTCCGCTTTTGTTTCTACATATCTAAAAAATATTTCCTTATATGAAAAATAGTCCGAGTCTGCAAATAAATTGTTTGATAATTGAATGCTCAGAATAGTGGGAAATTAAAAGCAAAATAATAAATTATATCCTTGATTTTGCGATATGGAATTATAGCGGTGCATGTACTAAGTTCACATTAAAATTTTTATTTATCCTTTTTCAAAATTTATAGTGAAGGGAAATACTAGTATTATATGTTGTCTATTTCGTATTTTAATAAATGTTTAAAAATACATAATATATGCACATTTTTATTTTTGTGTTTTGCTGTTTATTTTTTTGCGTTAAGAAATATATTTAAACTATAAGAAATTAATACATAATAGAACTGTAAATCTATATTATTAACCTCTATTTTTAACTTTTCTAGAATTATTGCGAGAATTGAATTGCTTCAAAAATGTTCTACCGAGTGGACTCGCTGAATCATATTGGTAGATTGGTTTGAAATTCCCCAGCGAAAAGTTTGCTAACCCCTGGGCTAAAAACACTTGATTGAATTTATTATGTAACTATGACGTCCCATGAAATTATGAATTGATTAGCTGGAAACACGTGATTACATTTATTATATAATGTGATGACTTTACATAATTTTAGCCAATTGCACTATTTTGATATAACAATGCATTTTCAGCGATATAATTTGTGCTTACTTAACAAAAGATAATTTTTGCTTTAGATTTTATAACTGCAAGAAGTGTAAGTCAAAATTTTTACGAAATCGTTATAAAATTCAAAGGTAAATATACATTGTGCAATTATATTAGGCTATAATATTTAATTATGGACTTATAATAGATATTTTAAAATTCTGCAATGACCTTCCTCTAGAACTAGATACTTTTAAGAGTTATAAAGATAATTATGTTACTTTTAAAAAAAATTATATGATAGCATAATCAATAATGAGAGATCTCAAACAATTTTGAAAAAATTGAATTATTAAATTGTTTTTGTATTAAACACACATATGTGTCTCAATATTACTCAATTTTAAGTATTCAGTATCGAAAATAATAATTCAATTTCTTGTATGTTCACTCCTCTAAAAATGAAACACATTCTTTGAGGTCAATATTAAAATTTTGAAAGAAATATTATGTATTAAAACCGAGAAAACACACACACAGCATATAGCAGAAAAGAAATGTGGTGTACAATATTTGATAAATGGTTCGAACCGACGACGTCATTGGACTTTCTTTCTCAGGCAATAGCATTGAGCCATAGTCCTAAGTCCTGTCAGTTTCTAGCAGACCTTTTTATCACCAAATTTTGAACTAGGACGGTACATAATGAAGCTCGGCGGTGAAAGCGATTGGTGATAATGACAGGCGCCAGCAAAACTCGCCAAAACTCATATTTTCTCTTCTTATCCTATCAAAATTTCTTTGAAAAGCATTTTTCCCTCTCAGGAACGACAATTCCGCAGTCAGGTTTAATATTTATGAAGTAAGGGATATATATAATAAGAACCGAGTTTCTAGGCTTAGAGGAAAAGAAGAATTGTTCCCATTGGAATGCGGGTATTTTAAAATAGATTTTGGTTCTCTCACTCTCATTGTTCGTTAAATGGACTAGAATTTGTTGACATTTTTTCACTGTTTTGTGAGTGAAGTTGGTTACGGTAACATCATTTCTGTATAAGTTACAAATTTCCAAGCTAAGTATTTTTTTTAATTTGTAGGAAATTCAACATACATTCAAAAATTGTTTCAAAAAGTTTATTTTCTCATTTGACGTGGCCACGGTTGCCTAGTGGTCAAGGTAGCGGACCCGTGGCAGGCATGTAATGAGTTCGAGCCCAGTGCTACAATAAAATGGCTCTCACATTTAGGGACCTGCTGTGTCTGTAAAGACTTATACTTGCTATTATGCTGCTCATTTGAAAAAAATGGAAGGTATTTAAATTATTTATACTTTAAAAATGCAATTTAATTTTTAGGTAATATTAAAAAAAAGTATTTATAAATAAAAATAGATATAAAGATTTGAATCCCAAAAACACACTTGCATGAATACATTTATATATATATATATATATATATATATATATATATATATATATATATATATATATATAATTTGAACTATAAACAATGTATATTACTACAGTTAAAATATTACCAAGGAAAACTTATTATTAAAAAGATTACCTATTACCAAATTGTTGAACTTTTCCCCTTTAACAAATGTAATTTAGAAAAAATAAGGAAGTTTTAGTATGTATAGAAATAATCTGACTAAAAAACCTGAAACCGATAATTTCTTATTAAATAATGTGTATATAAATAAACTCAATGCGTGATACTTAAGCAACTTTCTTAAATTTGCTTTAATGCCGCAAAATATTAACTTGTATACATAAAATTCAAACTACAAAAGTACAACGTTACACTTAAGAGACAAATGCACATGTAGCAAAAAAAAAATGAATCGGTGAGGAATAATGCAATTAGAACGAAACAGAAATATACTTAATTGATATAAGATGATTGATTTAAAACACTGTCAGTCAAAAGGGAATACTACTATGCAATAGCAATTTCTAAGTCATTACTAAAGTTCATGTTCCTTAGCTAAAAAGGGAACTTAGAAGCAATTTGGCCATCAAAATATATCATGGAATAAGTAAAACGATTTTCCTTTAAATATTACTGATCATTAGAAACGGAAATACAGGTGGTTATTAAAATAATGGAAATACCTTATAGATTTATAAAAACTACTTTATTATTATGGTATAGGACCGCTTTTAGCATGTAATATGGTTTCGATTTGTGTAGGAATTGATTCACACAAGTGCCAAATAGTGTGTAGTAGAATATTGCACTATTTTTCTTGGAGATATTGGGAAAATTCTGAGACAGATGCTGGTGGAGGATATCGATTTAGTATTAAGTGCTTTAAAACAGTCCAGAACGGTTTAGTTATATTGAGTTCGGGTGACTGTGTGGGCAGAAGAAGATGTTTAACTTCATCTTTGAGTTCATGAAATCCTGATTGGGCAATTTCAGCTGCATGGATAGGCGCATTATCATCCTGTATATTTCTGCTATAATTTTAGCTAAAATTTCTGTATACTTCTCCGTAGTGATCCTTCATTTCAGGGTCCAGCAAAAACCTTCGACATGGCTACCATATCATGGCAGCCTTCATGCTGGACAGATAGAAGGAGACATTCACGAACGTGTGCTTATGCTGGTGTCCTCCAAATGTGCAACGTTCCTGTTGTGGAGAACAGAGTGCAAGACCATTTGTCAGACCATATTTCCTTCTTCCTGTTATCAATAGACCAGGTTTTGCGAAAGTGACATCAATGTAAATTAAGGTTGGCACTAACATCTGTCACAAGTGTTTTGGTAATTGCTGCTCTGCCGTAAATGTTCTGTTGATGAAAGTTCCTTCAAACTATAATCATTGACACTGGTGAATCTAGATGCTAATTGAGTTCTTCTATTACTTTTTCTACAGCTGTTCGCTTCTTGATCATTACAATCCGCTTTAATATCTGTCGGTCTCTTTTCCTGAGACTTTCTTTCCATCCAGTATTTTGCTTTACCGAGCTTGTCTTGCCCCCCACGCTGCGTATATAATCTCATGTGTGTGTGACTTTGGTATTTCTAGAAATACTTAAAAATTGGAATGTTTTGGTCAAACTTGCTCCTGCTAGACAGACTCATGCAATTTCGTCTCTTCGAAAATCTGAGAGATCAGACATTTTACACTTTTGTAAAAAATAAAAACTTTATGGAATTATGGAACTATAAAGCTACCACATACTATCAGAATATATAAATTCCTGTTAATAAGAAAAATTGCTAGCTTTTTTACTGCATTTTGATACTTACTAAGAGCTTTGAAAAGTGTCATTTTTATTCACAGGTGTTTCCATTATTTTTATAACTACCTGTAGATTCCTAAACTATTTCAACTGTCTGCCGAAGTTGCCTATTAATTAAATTTAAAACTTCCTATAAATCTTTTCGAAATAACTCGAATTGGATATATGGGAATGAACCTGTGTAGAATGAAAGATATCTCTTTCACAAGGAAATAAGTTATTAAGGCGATATTTTATTTTGTATCATAGCCAACTATGGTAGTTCCAGAAGACAAACGGTTTTATGGGAGTTACGCTGATGGGGTTGAGAGAGACAAGCTGGCCCTTCCGTCAAAGATTATTTGATACCCATTTAGATGGGCTCATGATACGCTAGCTATGAGAAAAAAAAGTTGGAACAAGACAATGTGGGAAACTTTTGAGGAAAGTAGGCGCGGCAAGGGAACGCATAGATGAACGCATTCACTGTCAAGTGGTAGTATGGTCCCCTCAAAACACTTCTCCACCATTTTATAGCATTTCATAATATTTATGTTACCATATTATATGCAAGAACCATAATCCATCCGTTGGTTCCTATTGATCTGAACTCGTGATGTCGGCTAAGAAAACAATCATTGACCTCGCATGACGCAAAATTGTAACCGGCGTTGCCCAATCTCCGGTTTGTAACCTATTGGTGTTGAAGATTCACAGGACAAAGAGGCTAAAGAGCGTTAAATTTGTCGAGGTTTATAGTCCTTTCGTCCATTATCGTAGTGTGGAATTTTGAAGAGGTGCACGAAGAGAGCTCAAATGTCATCCTCGTCACTTGATTGTTGTTCAAATGTACTCGGTTTGTCACCAATAGTTCACACGTTGTTTCAGAATATGTCTATAAAGAGACGTGGATGATAAAGGCGCAATGGGACGTGTTCTCAGAGTCATTCTTCGAAGTATTTATTCAATGATAATCCTCGTGCATCACTGTGATGCAGGCTTGTGAACAGAGGAAAATGGGCCGTGTTTGTGGAATGCCCAATTGCTTGACAATGAAGAATTGTGCTTAAGAATGTCATTGCGAGTGATATCAGGTAACATCTGCATTGGATTCAGATATCCAGACGTGGAGGATATGTTGTTGCTGCTAACAATCTCGATTTTTAGTGAGATGTTAGGTGATCATTACCAGCAAAATATCTCTAGACTAACTGTATACTGCGAGATGTTCTGATGCTTTCTTGGGCAACACTGATATTTAACTTATCTAGATCGTCTAAGGTATCATTGGATGTGCTTTTTGTACACTGCCATTGAACTGGGAAAAAGGGTTGGTTGGGAGTGGAGAGCTATCTTTCAGGGTGTCATCCGTACTCACATTGACTGTATATTTTGGTGTGTTGTTTTATGTATCACAGTCCGCGGTGATCCTGCAACCCATTGAGTGGAACTTGTTCTCTCTATGTGTCGCAAGTGTATGTTTTCGAAACAAACTTTACGTATTGTTTTTGCCTGCTTTTAGTTTGCCTATTTTTTTCACTTTCTGGTCTTCAATATCTCTCCTAGTGTACATTATAAAGGGTGTTTTTTTTAGAGGTATAGAACTTTAAATTGCAATAAAACAACGATGTATTATTCGATTGACATGAATTTTTTTTATTCGAAAGATAATCTTGTGGCATTACATTTTAAATATGATTTCTGGCATATGACTATCACGGCTGGTTCGGATGTAGTCCAATCTGGACGTCCAATTTTCGATGACTTTTTCCAACATTTGTGGCCGTATATCGGCAATAACACGGAAAATGTTGTCTTTAAAATGGTCAAGCGTTTGTAGCTTATCCGCATAGACCAATGGCTTTACATAGCCCCACAGAAAATAGTCTAGCGGTGTTAAATCACAAAATCTTGGAGGCCAATTCACATGTCCAAAACGTGAAATTAGGCAGTCACCAAACGTGTCTTTCAATAAATTGATTGTGGCACGAGCTGTGTGACATGTTGCGCCGTCTTGTTGGAACCACGGCTCCTGGACATCATGATTGTTCAATTCAGGAATGAAAAAGTTAGTAATCATGGCTCTATACCGATCACCATTGACTGTAACGTTGTGGCCTTCATCGTTTTTGAAGAAGTACGGACCAACGATTCCACCAGTTCATAAAGCGCACCAAACAGTCAGTTTTTCTGGATGTAACGGTGTTTCGACATACACTTGTGGATTAGCTTCACTCCAAATGCGGCAGTTTTGTTTGTTGACGTAGCCATTCAACCAGAAGTGTGCTTCATCGCTAAACAAAATTCGCTTATGAAAATCGGGAACAACGGCAATCTCGTTTTGGGCCCATTCGACGAATCTACGCCTTGCTTGATGATCGTTTTGATGAATTGCCAAACCAAACTGAGAATAAATCTTTTGACAGCTGTTAAATCGGTCGCCATCTTGGAAAGTAATGCCAACTTAAACTTCTATACATGGAAAAAAACACTCTTTATATAATAATGATGATGATGATAAGATTTGAGGAAAGAGTCCATTTTGCAAGATTTAAATTTATTAATAACAGATGCAAGCGGAAATGAAGTTTTTGAAACTATAAAATAAATTTTTGGAGATTTTTTCGTTGTTTGGAGTGCTGATTTAAAAAATATCTCCTCTTTTTACCATCACGTTAGGATTTTTCGTAAAATCAATATAATTTTTTTTGTTAAAATCCTAATTGAAAATAAATTATCTTGAACATTTTAGCATGTATTATTTGGTAAAAAAAGGTTTTGATCGAGTTAAATGTATGTAAATATCGATTCTTGATGAGGCAAATTGATTTTTGAGCAAATGGATAAAATCCAATGTTGCCAAATTTCACGAGACGCCTATGGTCAAGAGTAAACAAGAAAATCCTTTGAGATTTTTTTACATACAATTAGGATGCAGTCTCTAGAAGAAAATAATTTCTACGTATTATTTTAATTCGTTTTTAATAAAGTAATTTGCATAAAATAGACGATTTACCAAGTACACATATGTAAGAAGGAAATTTATTTTAACTCTCATGGAGCAACCAATTTCTTGAAATTTGTACAGCGTATTGATTACAATTGCTTTATAGTAAAGGACCTTGTAATTACCTAGAAATTTTCTGACATCATCTCTGAAGTCAACCTAAGTTTCTTTTTCCTTTGTTGTGTCATGCTAGTTTTAAATTATGTATCCTCTATAAGCTTGTAGATATCTGGACCAACAAAGATTCCCTCTTCCAACTTCACTTCAGATAAACCAGGAAACTTTTTGCGCAGGTATTCGAAACAATCATCACCGTAATAATTCTTAAAAAGATTTTTTTTTAATTTTAATTTCTTTAATTAAATTTTCAAAACTTGCTTTAGATAGCATTTACTTTGAATAGTTAAGTACTCTCAATAAGTTGTATATTTAAACCCTTAAATACAGAATACACAATTCATTCCCCTTTGCCACTGTTTTTCACATGTGTTCAAGAATGCGGTGCATTGGAGGAAAAAGGAAAATCACAAGTAAGTAAATGCTCCTTTTGAATAAGAAAATCTTTCGCATACACTGCCAAAGGCATTTTATTGCATTCTAAAACCTTCGGAATAGTTTTACTGATATCAGCGTAAAGAGAAAGATAGTATTTGGATGGACGTATATATACGTCCAGGGCATACAACGTACCAGTTGAGAGCGAGATGGATACATACGTTGGGGTAATCTTAAAGGATTACGATTACTAATACTAGAAGAGAATACTATCTTTGTTTCGTTCTTAATTTATTTAAATTATGGTAACTAACTATTCTGAACTAATTCCTCATCAAAAATATGTGACAGAGCAAAATAACTATTAAAATAGGAATAAAATTAAAACGACAGTCGCATTCGCAATTAACTATGTTCTTAGACCTTCATTATTTTACTACTTGAGGGGAGCTCTATATATTTAGCGACAAAAATGTTTCTACTCCGATATTGCTAACAATTGAATTATCAACCCTTGCCTAACAAAAGAAAATTTCTTGATATATGTTTCTGATAATGAAACAGAGAAAAAAAATGGTATCACTAATCAGAAATATTTAATTTTTTTTCCCCCTGCAATGTATAACTTATTAATAAACTTTCAAAATTAATAAAGCACACAACGTGAGAGGTGTCTAATTTTATCTAAAATAATGTAATTCAACAATATTTGTTTAACATCAAGTAATTATTATAGGGAATTTGATTAAAGAATCACTTTCTTTTTAATTTTTTAGATTCCTCAGAAAATAGTATCGTAATAGAAACTAAAATATTTTTTTAGCCAGAATGTATTCAAGATATCGAAATTATATTTCTTCTTTACAAGCTTGTATTTTACTTTTCCGTTATTTTAATATCGTTGTATGAAACGTATCCACTTTGTTAGGTATTTTTACTAATGCATAATTATTAGATACCCGATATATTATACTTTAGTATTATTATCGCAATTAATTTTACGGTGAAAGGATTTCAAGAAACGAACAAAACTTGTATTTTTCAAAATGTTATTTGTGTTACAATGTACATAACTATTAATACTTTATACGAGGAAAAGTCCAAAAGTAAAAGGACTTTTGTAATTTCTTTTCCCAAGTTTGACAACAGCGTTCGCACTCAGTGTTGAATGAGGGATTGTCGGCAGCACTTCTATGCAGCATGTCATTCGTCTTCCCTCTTAGTTGTTGGAGTGCAGCAAACCCTTCCCAATGGCAGCTTTATTGTCGATCCACACCTAGGAGGAAATGAGGGCTGTGATTCTTTTTTTTTGTTTGTGGAAGGTGTGTTACCTGCTCTGGATACTAGCCATCTCTTCCATGACTATACTCGCAATTACGACAACCCTCAATGGTTGACGTCGGTCGATGGACTGCCCGATCTTTCATAGTCACATAAATAAGTTCTTTCCCTATTTGACGCGCTCTTTTCATACGCAGATTTTGCTTCGGACAAACAGCTGTCACCATAATGCGCTTGCAAGCGACGAATAGCTTCCGCAGGTTTCACCCTTTCTGCAAACAAGAAGCAAATCACTGTCTTCCTTTCCTCCTTGGTGCAGATTGACAATGGAGCTGTCGCGTTGAGCTGTCTGCTACACCCCAACGATTACAAGGAAGGGCAAGGAAAAAGGTAGAAAAAATCTCCATACCTCTCACATTAAACACGAAAGGAACGTTAAAAAGTATATATCTTTTAAGAGGTATCTTCATCAAAATTTCACAAAAACTGCTTTTATTTTCCTTTTAATCCCTGAAAAACCAGAGAGTGCAATATAACCTGTTTCAATATACAGTAAGATCCCCGCTTAACGCGGGGTGTACGTTCCATCAAAGTAGAGCGTAATATGAAACAGCCTTAAACGAGGTTATCTCATCATGTAAATAATGGGGTTAGGGGAAGATGGGTAGAAAATTGGATAAGTATTTTACCATTAAGTATGTGTTTTATAACAATAAAAACAAAAATGTATTTCCCACAAATATAGAAACATAATAAATGAATATACATTAAAAAATAAATAAAATTCTAAATCAGTATGTTTACGTTTCAGATCATACATTATCTTCTATATTTCCAATTTTCTGCCTTTTTATCAAGAAGGCATCTAATGTAATTTGCATTTTCCTTTTGCGCTCTGTAAGAAGTTGTTGGTAAGTGGATAAGGCATCCATAAAGCCCCGTCTTTCCTTTGGACTCCTGCTTTTTCTTGCTGCTTTATTTTCGTGGTTTTTATTATCACCCATGATAAAAACTAAAAAAAACATAATATTTGTCACTATAGCAATCGTTATATTATAAAAAATTATACTGACAATAACATTAACAAATGTTTGAAACGATAAAAATACGTTCGTATAACACCACTGAAAATAAGAAGCATTTTTAAACTGCTTCGCATATCGCGAAGCCTGCTGCTGTGAGTAATTTCGGGGAAATCAAAAATTCAAATAAAAGAGCGTTAAGCCGAAACATCGCTAAAAGAAACAGGGGTATTAATGTATCCGAAATTTGATTTTTCTTTCAGGTAAAGGAAGAAATGCACAATTCCATTATTCAACAAGATATTGTGCAACCCCATTGGTATTGGGTGGTTTTCGTAAATATCTAAGCAGAAAACTACCCTACAGCCATTGAGTTGATCGCTGTGCAAGTGATATTTGGTCCCACGCAGCTCCCTTGCAAGGTCATCTGACTTAGCTCCATTCGACTTCTTTCTTTGATAATATAACTTGTATTGGAAATAGATCTTGTGTTCAGACTATCTTTGCGTTCAAGTTTAGCCTCAAGGGGCTCACCTTCTTTAGGTGAGTACGGGTTTCACGCTCCTGAGGTACCCTAGTGATCTTTTCCTTTTCCTAAGGAGTTTACTATCTTTGGTAAACACGAGCATCACGAACCCGGGGTACCCTAGTGATCCTTCTCTATTTTCGACCATCTTTCTTGTCATCCCATTTCTCCTTTTCTTCTTTTCACGTCCAGACCACAAACAAATATTTTAAAACTTACTAGTTCCCTTATTAGTTTATTCATGTGAAAAAACTTCCGTTTTATTACTAACATATTATGATTTACATTTTGTAGTGCGTTTGTTTAATTTCTTTTTCTTAGATTTCTTTCAATATTTTGATTATGTTGTTTTATTTGTGTTCGATTAACACCGTTGGTTTTCCGACCCGCATGTTTGCCGTGTGCGGCGTCCTGGTGTCCTGGGAATACCTTTGGTCCACGCTTCGCTGTAGACGGGTGGCAGGAGTGAGCCCGCTCCTGTCAATCGTCTGGTGGTACCTCTCTTCGGTGTCCCCGAAGAGACACTGCTATAGGGTTAGTGCTGCAGATAAGGGGTGTCGGGTTTACCCGTTGGATCCTCGCTCTGATGCTGTAGCATTATATTCTGGGTGTACTCCAGGTAAGCGCCGTGCCTGGTTTTGCCAGATGACCGGCACACTGCCTCCCTTGTTGGACTCTGTGGTGGGTGGAGGCACGCCAGGATGAAGTTTTTTTACGCGTATGTATGGATCCAATGCTGCTCTGTCAGGGTAAATGCCTCGTATTACCCAACCTTACCATTGACCATATTGCTAAACACGCACGATTTTTAATTTTATCCCTACCAAACAATAAAATGTACCGAAAATCTCCGTTTATTATTCACAAGGGTTTAATAGGAATAGGTGGAGAACCTAAATCCATTAAAAATTACGATCAGGTGACCTACTTATACAGACAACATCTGCATTACAAAGCAAATCTTTTTTACTGGCTAAAACTTTTATAGATTCTCCGCTGACCGTAACTCCTCACAGAACTTTGAATTCTTGTCGAGGAATCATCTCTAAATCCTATCTTTTGTGTGCCTCTGAAACAGAAATTTTGGAAGGTTTTTCTGTGACCAGGACTTCGCTCAGGTCAGAAGAATTAAGATAAAAAAAGACTCATCACTTTTACCCACTAAACATTTAATTTTAACTTTCAATAGCCCTAAATTACCAACAAACATTAAAGCTGGTTTCCTAAATTGCAAAGTACGTCCATACGTTCCGAATCCTCTGCGCTGTTTTAAGTGTCAGAGGTTCGGACACTCACAAACTTCCTGCCGCGGTCAACTTACTTGCTCTAGATGTGCATCTGTTGGACATGCTTCCACAGATTGCAGTCTATAGCCTAAATGTATTAACTGTTCTCTACCCCATACTACTGATTCAAAACTTTGCCCTAAGTGGAAAAAAGAAAAACAAATTCAGGAAATAAAAACTATTAAAAATATAACATATGTAGAAGCCCAAAAACTAATAGTGCCACAGAGTTAGACCAAACCTATACCGTTGCTGCAGAACCCTCTATAAGTAAACAATTCTACCCAAACAGATGAAAATATCCCACAAATAAAATGCCCGCTATTAAATTTACTCTCCAACCGAATTCATCCCTCCCTAAACCAAATATATTAATATTCACTCCTGCTATTTCCACATCATCCTCATCAACTCAAGAAGAACTACTTCCTTCCATATCTGCAAAAGCAACTATAGTTCTAGATCCTGAACCACCTATTCCTATGTCAAATGACGTACTTTCTAATATGTTTACCCCAATTGAATTTTCCTCAATCGTATCTACTTCCTTATCCAACGATATTCAACCGCCTTCTACATCCAATACTGTACGGAATTCCAAAATAAATTCAAAAACACGTATAATAAAACGAAAAAAAGAATTACTAAAAAAGTTAAATGAAGAAAAAATAGAAATAAAGATGGCACCGTATAGACGTAAAAAACCAGCTCCAACAGAATACACGACGGATGAGGAAGACTTGATAACGTATGATGTGGAGGAGGAACTTGAACCAGATCCTACAGATAAGTTCGCAATTATGGAGTATCATATAAACAATCCTGACAAATACATACGCGCGTTAACTCCAACGCGTTTCAGAAAAAGTAAGAGCTAATTTTTATTAACGTGAACTGCTTAAATTTTTTTAAACTAAAATTTTTCACTAGTCTTTTTTAATGCATTTATTTTTAGATCTAGACTGGCTTGTTTGCTTTTATTACTTGAAAACTAGTTTTATACGTGATTTGAAATTTTAACATTTTAAAAACTGTGTTGTCAATATTTTTACACATTTTATCAAACGTTTTAATATTTTCCCAAATGTTTGGCGCAGTATAGCCAAATTTGGCTCTTGCGCCATAAAACCAAACATTCACTCACTCACTCATTGCGTTCAAGTTTGCGCGAAAATTTAAACAGTATATTTGTTATGTTTTACAAACAGTTAAAAGTGAAACATTACATCTTGTTACTTTCTGCAATATTGTGCGGGTTATTAAAGAAATATATTGAACACAATTGTGGAACGAAATTTTACAGTTTTTCTGCACAATTATATATCATTTGTAATTTTCAGTATGTATTTATGGGAAAATATCAAGGTTTGTTATTTGAATCTTGTTTGTTAGTCATATATAAACCAAGATATTATTTTGATACCTTACCTGAGTGTGTAATTTATAAAATGCACATGATATATTAATAACTTTGAAAATGTGATGTTATTGAATATAATCTTTCGGAATTAGCCAATCTTTCAATAGCGATTTCTTAAAACACTCACAGAAAAGGTACAAAACACTACAGTTTCGGTATAATCGTATTTTAAAAGCTATAACATTAAGAAGTTTCTCCTCTCTCAATTCACAGTCCAATCAAATTCTTACAAAGCCCTACCATTATTATTGTGATTCCAACGGGCGTCTAGTAATTGAACGGCTCCGAATACACTGCTCCAATCATTTATCACGCACAACTATTGACCGACGAGCTACTAGCTTTCTCCTCCTTACAACGCGTTAGTTTTCCTCCGAGAGCTGAAGGTATTTATTTCTACCTAAATCCAATATATGAGATATTCGGCGAAATATTGGATCGTAGCTCAATGGCATGCGAAGTGCACTTGAGATGCTTGAAGTAATAGAGCGGATTCTCTTTCTTTATCTTCTTTTTTCATTCTTATTCCAGTGAGAAAGAATGAAGTTGATAAGGAAGTTAATAGAAGCCACCTTGAGATGAAATGTTTATGGAGTGAATCGTGATAAATATAGATATCACTTAATTAAGAGCTTAGAAAGAGGATCTTTAAATATATTTTGTACTAAATTTGCTTCTCGTGTTATATTTATTTATTTTTTTAGTTAAAGCAGTGCTTCTCAAACTTTCAATATTTACGACCCATTATTCAATCGTAATTTTCATCGCGCCCTTCTCCATACGAGATATTGAATTCGATAATATTACACTTTGACGTTAAAGCTACATTACGACTTTAACCTCTTAACCCTTAAGCGGGCAGTGGCTAATACGTCTCGCCACATATTAATAAATTTTTCTCAAAGCGGGTGTTGGATATTTAGTCTATCTATATGCGTTAATTGATGATAAAACGCATAAAAATTAATACGGATGGCAGTACGATACCTTTTTTTTGCATTTCATGTCCTCTAATGGGTAATTAAAAACAGTTTTTCTCGGTGTAAATCTACAAATTGTATTTTAATTACTATAAATAAAATTTCTGATCTTTGAAAAAAAATTCGACATGTCTGAAGTATACTTTTCTCTCGTCTGAATGAATTAAACAATGCACAATTGAAAAAAAAAGTTTTATTTAGGTTTTTGGAAATCTTTAATATGTAGATAGAGGCTCTATCCACTGCTCACCTAGAACAAAAAAAATGACCTAGAAATTTTCACTGTTCCTGTACTCGAGAGAGAGCATTTAGTATCACGCGAGAATGTTGGAGGTGGCAAATAAAAACAAACTTTGTTTACAATATGTGGTATAAGATTGTCCGGTTCGCAAATCTTTCATTACAGCTTTCCTTCTCAGAGAAAACGTTTGTATATTATTAAGTTCCACAGTAAAGAGCTCATCAAATTTGGAAAATAACTAATTTAAATTCTGAATAATATTACTTTATTTCTAACTTTTCATACTAACATTAAATAAAATATAAAGTGTGGATATATACCAAGTTCAATGTTCATTCTAAGTATTCTATGTATATTCTAAGTATTCTATATATTGTACAATTATTCTATTATTATTTTATTGCACTTCTATTTTGCATTTAATTGTTATTGAAATAGTTATTTCATAAATTTTTTTTTATAAAAAGTTTATTGTAATAAGATTCATTATTTCTGTCCTGAAAAGTAAGTAAATGTCCTAAATGCGTAGTGGCTATAACGTCTAGCCACCACTCAGGAAAAAAACCACGATTAGGTTTATTTTTAGATTAAATAATGTTTATAGAGGATGAGAACATTACACAGAAAATTGTATTTTACCTGTGTACCCGTTAAAAAAAGTTAAGTGCAACCAGCGTATATAAACGTCTCGCTTAACCAAGTATTAATTATCATGGACGTATGTATACGTCTTTCCGAAGTACGATCTTTTCCATGCACTACTATTCGTTAAAGTATTCTGAAGGTTTTGAATGCAATAAAAACATTGACAGTGTTTGTGAAGCAGTTACTTATTTCGGAGGATTTGCTTATTTATTTCTTTTATTCCCCCGCCACCCCCCAATACATCACATACACACACGTACGTGGAAAAAGGTGGCATTGGGGCATGAATTGCATAAATTTAATCGGTAGCTAAGTCATTAATAATAAATAGTACAAATTATGAAAATAAGTGTTAATATTTGTGTACAATGTTATATATGTCAAGCCCTTAGGAATCACTAGTAATTATTAACATTGTTCTTAACTTAGTTTTATAAATTAATTATAAAATACATCATGCTGTACTAATGCATTTATAAGTGTATCATATCAGTGTAAATGTGTAATCTATTTTTATTATTTCAGAAAGTTTTAATTTGTTTACTTTCAGTAAAACAATAATTTTCGAAAAATAATCTGTTGTTTTCGACTTTTCAATATGCTCGCACCGCCTTGCAGAATTATCACGTTCCACTGTTCAAATAACTCTGTGTTAAAGAGCGTATAGTTAAAATTAAGATGCACAAAATTTCGACCAGAATTCTTGGGCCTCACCTAAAGCTTTGTGGACTAAAAAAGTTTTTCCGGTGATTTACCAGCAGCTAAAGAGCAAGAACAGTTTTACTGATTTTAAGTTATCGCTGATTCTTACAGGACATGGAAAATTCAAGAGCTATTTTTCGAGGTTTAAATTAATTGATAGTGATATTTCTGTTTATGTGGTCGGGTTGTTAAAAGTGGGGATCATGCCTTATAGTATTACAACCCATATTTTTGAAAAAGGAAAATTTTTAAAAAATGGTTGAAGCGTTTATTTATTTCCAGGTCTCCTGTTTTGAGATTGTAGGTCAATTGTTCTGAAAGTCTTAATGCTTTAAGTAGTTTTGTTTATTGTATAGAATTTTAAAATTTTATATACCTTCTCCACCGTCATTATATTTGTATTTTCTCCCTTCCTTTTCATTTTATGTTTATGTCATATCTATAAGTGTATTTATATTTTTAGATTTAACTTCGATAATAATATCAACCCCTTAAATTTGTGAGCTTGATTCTATGCAATGTGGATAATGAGGAGTTTTGCAAATAAATTGAATTAAGAAATATGTCGATCATATATTCTAGTGGATTAATTTTAACTTTCTAATAAATAGTTAAGTAGTTATAATTTTTTAGATCGTATTATGTTTGTTTAAATATGTAGATCTTGTTTGCTAGATTATTTAACGGCTATTTTTTGTATATGATTAAAAATAAAATTTGTGAAAAAGAATAAATTTAGCATTCGAATTTCTTCTTGGAGTTTGAAGTGTGTTTGTGAGAATTGCATCTTGATACAACAGTGCAAATAATAAAGGATGTCCCATGGAGGGTTATGGCCTTCTATGCTATCTTAGTTTTTGTAACATCTTGCGCTGAGGTGCATGAGCAGAAGTTCCGGTCAGGTGGTCAGTCTGACCAGTGATTAGTTCCCAATCAAAAGCTTACGATTACACGATACGCTACCATTCGGCCTCTGGGGGGGAAGGTTAATGGATTACAACAAAATAAAATGTCTCAAAATAACTTTTAATAAAAAGGAAACTTTCAAAGTTTTTTCAAAATAAAAAAAAATATAAGTGGAATTTCAGAAAAAAAAAGCTTTTCTCTCTCACACACAGGAGATTGTATTTTTTATTGGGGATTATCATTTACTTTATTTTAGCATGTCTTATTCTTCAATAGATATTGAGAAACAAGTTTCGAAATCTAAGTAAACGTTTTGAAATTTTAGTATACGATATTTAGTATATCGTACAAGCTTTAAAAAATCTAAGTATATGTCTGTTCTACGTTACCTTTAGAGTATTCTCTATTTATATATGGTTCTGAAGTTTATACCTGTTTTTAAAAATTTTGTGAAAAATAACTGATGAAATTCCTGGTGGAGAAACCACAATATGAATATAAAACGGAGGTTTTTAGCCAATACTGCTCATTCGCATCACATGTAACAGAATAATATACTTTGAAATATCACTATAAACGTCTAATTTACAATTCACATATTAAATACTTAAAAGAACAGAAATTTAAATTAAAATCTTATGAATATATATTCTGTAAATTTAGCTGAACACCTTTTTAAAAATAAATGTTTGAAATTACGTAAAAACGTTAAGATATCTACAGAAAATTAATGGCAGTAGAATCTACGCTAAGTATATTTTGAAATCTAAATTATTCCTTGTGTCCTAGTTTGCTCCCAATATAAATACAAACCCTGTATTAATACGAAACTATTAAAATAAAAATTTAGATGCTTTTATACGTTATAAATGCAGACTATCCTCATCTTCACTATGTCTTCCATTTACGTCTGAAATCGGTTCTCTCTATCGCTTCCTACTCAGCTTTCACGCCTTTTCTGCCCACTGTAACCTGAGACAGTCATGATTGGTTTTCTACTTGCTACAACGTTAACTGCACCATTATGAAAAAAATAATCAAATGTTGTCATTTTTAAAGTGGATAGGATTAGTCTGGTAAAAATATAGAATAGATTAAAAATGTTCTTTTACCCACCTCTAATAATAGTCAGGAATAAAAATTTATGAAACTATCTCATTCCAATAACTACTTAAAACCCAAATGTTTCAAAAATATTTACGGTAGCTTAAGTCGAGACTTTTTTGGTGATTTATTTGAGGAGGAAAATTGTGCTTGCTGTTAATTAATGCTAAAATATCCCTTTAAGATCCGAAATATTTTTAGCTTCAAATATTAAATTCGTCTGATTATTAACAATATATTGACCCCCATTGACACTTGAAGTAATAATAAAAAGAATTTTCTCTCACCCTCTAGAAGGTAGAGGGTACCAGCACGATTGTGCGGGTTGGGCTTTACCAGAGAAATCGTCCCCTGTGAAATTTTAAGAGTTATACATTTTTTAGCACTAAGGTGAGAAAGAAGAAATATATTTAATTCAACTAAAATTGTTACAAATAAGGAAATTATTGATGTACGAGGGGTGATAAGAAAAGGTTACATTTCGAATAAAGAAATATTTATTAACAATAGGGGGGAAATGTGCAAAAGGGAATTAAGAGACATGCATGTGTATCACTTTTCGATGTAATAACCGTCTATTTAGGCATTTATCAGAATGCAAAACCAATTTTCTTAACCCGTTTTGGTAGAAATGAGGTCCATGTTCATTGAAGCAGATCTCGGCGGATATTTTCATAGCATTGTCTGAAGAGAACCGAAACGATATGCTGCATGCTACCATAACTCAGTCACAGCTCTGACGAGATTTTACGCAGAGTTCATGCCGTGCAGATTTCTGTCGTTGAAGAACTTGGCCAGCCACTCCCTTCATATTGTGGTCTTCTATGCCTGAACCCACCTGTCTACCTGATTGAAAAGAGAGACATTATTTCGCTACATGTTGTTTGCGCATTGCTTCTTCACCATAAACTTCCACGATTTTACTGTGACTATCAGATGTGGACACATTCTTTGCTCATAAAAATCGAATCACAGCTTGCACTTTCAAACGAGACCAACTTTCTAAGCGTCTTGAAATTTCAATCGTGTTGAACCGTGTGAGAACTTTCACTATCTACCCGCACACCAGCTGTATGACAACTAGCGCCATATGTCTACTAGGGGGAAAAATTCTCTACAATATGTAGTTTTCAAAGGTTGCGGTATGTAACAGTTTTTTCTGATCATCCCTCATATAATTAAGTCACTTATTGATTCAAGACTTATTTACTATGAAAACCTTCAAATTATGTTTTTGTTTTTGAAAAGTATAAATAAACATTGTATTTTTCACGATATGGTATTGAAAAGCTTTCGCAGTTTTAAATGTGCTCTTATGAGGTGTTGAAATGTCATCAGCACATCGCAAATGTCTAGACATGTTATGATTTTTATTCTGGCATGGCCTTTTAGCTGGTGTATTATAATACATCGATCTTTTTGTGAAAGATTACAACACTGGCATCTTCATCATCAGTTAACATTATTTTGTTAGGTGGTGGAGATGCTGCTACGCAAGCGTTTCAGCTATCTCCAACTTAAATTTTAAGCTATCCATTTTGATTGTTTCGAAGAATTTTATTTGATATATTACGTCTTGTTTGTACTGAGACCAAGAATGTTCTACAGCTATAACAATGAAATGAATGGGTTCAGGAAATTTGACGGTAAATAATGATCAAAAACTGTCTCTGTGTGTGTCTTTCCAATACAAATATCCCCATGATTTCCTCATTATTCTCATCTGAACTTGATTCTCCTTCCACTATACATGATGCATGTTTTGTTCACAGCATAGTCATCATCCGAGAGATTACTACGCTCAGAATCTGATTTTTTCATCAATTGCAAAAGTTATTCTTGTGTGAGAAATTCTTTCCTTATATACACCTGAAAAATTTTTGATTAAAAGTTAGCAGAGTATTCCATGAAAAATAATAAAATGTATCAAAATATTTTATTACAATTTTTTTTTGGGGGAGAAATATGGATACAGATATCTGTGTAGAGGATGAAAGTGACATACCCCTCAACAAATGAATGAAAGGGAAAATAACTGCAAAATAGAGCAAGAGAAACTAAAAAGGGACTCACTCATTATAACCTCAAACAAAATATATTAAGAATGATATGACATTATTTTTTTAGGCTCCCATCAAAATTATTGAAACAGAAAAGAAAACTCCCTGTTCCTTTACAGCTGCAGTGACTCAAGTAACAACCAATCCGCATGATCTTGCAGCTAACGAAATCCTGAGTGTCTATAAGCAACATTAATAAAGTATAGCTAATATTTTTACTAATTTGCATTCCATTAAACATTAAGACAAAAAACAATTAGACAATAGTATTTAAGCAATTAGAAATATATTGATAATTACCTTTTTACGACAGATAAAAAGATGTGTTTTCGTAAAATTTGTAAACAAAGTTAGATTTGCCAGCTGAAAGTAAAAGATGGACTACAATCGCTATCAATATGGGTCTTAAAGGGATATAGAAAATTTTCAAAAACGACATAATTTACCATTAATTAAAAGAAATTTAAATCAATATTTACTAAAGAAGTATTTTCTTAGGTACCACAGGTGCATAGAATTTTCTTTTGTTCTGAGAAAGAAATTCCACTGCTATCTGAAATAAATTATGAGCAGCTTCCATAGAAAGTTGAAGGTATTTTTCTACAATAGATTGCCAATATATGCGGTATTCAGCGAAATATTTCGTCACCGCATAGAAAATGAATGAGAGATTCTCGAAATAATGAAGGGGTATTTTTGGCTTTCCTCATTCTTCATAGATGAGGGAAGCACGAGAATTAAAGAGCAATTAATAACCTATGTCTCAAGGTTAAGGGTTGAGAAGGTGAATTCTGATAAATGTAATTTATTTTAGGTTTTTGGAAACTAAGGAATTCGAACTATAAAGTTTGTAACAACTTAATGATTATCTATCTTTTATTAAATTATTTGTTTTTGAACCTTAGGTGTTGTAGCCATAATATATGCTAGGTGGGAATAAGAGTTATATATGCTTATAGAGTTATATAATGTAAACTAATTATAATATCTCTTCATTGCTGATACAGAAAGAACACTGTGAGATTATGTGGTTAATTTTTATAATTTATATAATTCGTTTATTTACTTCACATTGTTGATACATTTTTTCACATGACTGCATATTATTATTATTTAACACATTGGAAAAAAAGTATCATAAAACATTTATACAGGATTTCGTTATGGAAATAACGAGGACAAATGGTCATGGTCATGACTTCGTGACCAGCGTGGTAGATTCGCTGTTTCTTGTCATTGTTTCTTTCCCGGATTCCCGGGAAACCAAAAGATTTATGTACTTTTTCCTATTCTCGGGAATTATACTTCGTTTCCGGGATTTCCCGGGAATCGCACGGGACTTAGAAATGTAGTAAAATTATTCAGAAAATCATCATTTCTCAAGGGTGATATCTTACAAAAAATTTTTAAGGAAGAGTTTGGCTGTAAAAAGATGGTTTGTTTGGATACCAAAACACTCTGGAATAATTTGTTGGCAATGCTTGAAAGATTTTTAGAAATAAAGTCAGCTGTTTCAAAAACATTAATTGCCATTAAGGAAGAATAAATGATGGCTGATGTAGAGAGAGTTTAAAACTGTTACTTCAATTGTAGCAGTCTTAAAGCAAATAAAAATTGGCTTAGAAAAATTATGCAGTCGAAATGCAACTTTGCTAACTGCAGAAGGTGTATTTTCTTTCGTTATAGGAGAATTGAACGAACAAAAGTCAGAATTTGTGAAAAATATGAAATATTCTTCAATCCAAAGAATTAATTAAAGACGCAACTTTAATTTAATAGGATTAATACAATACCTGAATTTTGAGAGAAACTACGAAGCAGATGTAGTTACTGTCGATATTTCACGATTGCCTGGTAAAAGTTGGTTGGTTAGACAAGCCCATATGATAGGAACAAGGTTTTTCTGCGAAGAAGAGGAATCAATATCCAACTCTTCGCACTTATTTCTTCGCACTAAGAAATGAGCTTGATGATTTTGAAAGAAAAACCTCTGACGTTGGACGAAAAATTTGAGAAAGCAATTTAATCTAAAGCAAAAATTTTATATTGTTCAACCAAAAACAGTACTTGTTTCAAAATCATGAAATAAGAACTGCAGTTGTTCAACTCGACTGAAAATCCATCGCAAAACATTATAAAACTATATGTGGCCTTAAAAATGCCTCCTTCAACGTCAGTTGACACCAAGAGAGTATTTTCTGCTGCCGAATTGTTCGACATAAACCTTAGAATTAGGCTGAGTGATAAAAGTATAAATTGATAATGCTTTCTGAAATCCTATTTTAAAAATGAATAATCAATTTATTATGTGTTTTTTGCATTTTTAGCTCATTATTATAAATAAGCATTAATTTTAGAATTTATATGTATATTTCTTTTTATAATTATTATTGATTTCATTTAAAAATAACTTGCTTCTAAATTTTTTGAAATTTTGATGCATTCCCGGGAATTTTGGGAACGACAGTTACATTCCCGGGAAAGAAAATACCCGTGAAATCGGAAACCTTTGTTAGAGAGCTGGTATTACTTTAGCCCACCATGTAAAGGATCTGATACACGTTAAATATGTCGAGGCTCAAAATCATCCCATTGGTGTGGTGTGGTAGTTTGAAGAGGAAGATGCCAGCCCAGGTGTCTCCTTTTCACTTAACCATGTTTCTCATGATGTTTTGTGCTAATAGCCTTTTTGTTGCTTCACATCACAGGGATAATTAAGGTATCCGACTATATATATATATACGTTCGAAACCGTGATTTTGCAAAAGCGCATAAATGGATCATTTTCATGATATTTAGTGTCACTTAGGTTTGAATACTTGTATATAATTGTTTTAAGGATATTTAAAAAAATTATTTAACTACAATATTTTGGCCAAAAATTAACTTAGAATAATCTTTTTTTCAAAATGTTTTCCTTTTGTGAAAAATGCTTCTGTTATAATATTTTGCCTGTATATAGATCAGACCTCTGTACAGAGGCTCAACTAGAATTTTTTAAGTATATAGCTTATAAGTGGGTTTATCCATATTTTACGACAACAGAGGGGAGCAATGTTAAGAATAAAACGCCGATAATTTTTTCAATTGGTTGTAACTCTAAAAATAATTTGAATTTTTCAAAACTCATAGTTGAGCCTATGTAAAGAGGTCAGAGCTATATACAGGCAAAATATTATTATAATATAAGTATTTTTCACAAAAGGAGAACATTTTAAAGAAAGATTATTCTAAGTTAATTTTTTGCCAAAATATTGTATTTAAATAATTTTTTCTTGGCAAAATCTCCTTAAAACAATTTTATACATGTATTCTAATCTAAGTGACACTAAATATCATAAAAATTATCCATTTATGCGCTTTTGAAAAATCACGGTTCAGAACGTAGTCTGATACCTTAAAGTAAAATCAAATATGTGTATCTCATGATCATTAATTCTTTGTATTTCCATTCGAATTTTTAAAATATTTTATAAATGAACAATGAACACGCAGTACATTTAAGTGGATGTACTTTGATATTAAACTTAAATTTGTTACAAATCTACAGATTAAAATGGATAATACTCAATATTAATGCTCCCTAATTATACAATCACATTTGCTTAGGACATAGATGGAGAAGTTTCAACAACGGTGTTTTACTATTATATCCTCAACAGAGGAGCCGTATTAAAGAGACACAGTCTGAAAGTGGGATTTTTGAGGCTACAGCAGGTGTAAGATATTTAATTTTAATTGTTGTAAAATAAATTTTCTATTTGTTGAGAAGGCGTTGAATTGAATTTAATACATAAATTGTTATTAAAATAATGGAGACACCTTAGACTTATAAATAATCCTTTATTTGTACTGTATAGAACAATCTTTGGCATGTACTAAAATATGGATTCGCCTAAGAATCGATTCATACAATCTCTGTATAGCTGGTGTGGGCATTAAGTCGATCGCAATCGACCAGAGGACCACCAAGACATTTTGGGGTGACCGCCTTTACTAAGATCTAATAATCATTCCAGCATACAAAGGTCCAGAAAAATCGCATTTATTCGAATCTAACGCTCCATCGATTCTAAGCCATGCCCGAAATTCTCGACAAGAGTTTGTGAAAATTGAAAAATAGGCTAAAATGGCTTGTCGTTATCTAATTTTACGAATTTAAAATAAATTTAAAAGGAAAACTAAAATAAGAAGTGAACAATTAATTATTTTATCAGTATTATAAACTTTTAATGAAGCTTAACTTGTATGAAGCTGTAATTGCTCTAAATACCCCATCCAACAAATTTTTTCCCGTTCAATTCTAAGCCAAATCCGATATTCAGTAGCATTAGCATTGAGAAAAAGTGTGGCTTAGATTCGAGTAAATCCAGTATTTTAAAAAAATATGGAAAAAAAATCGAATCATAAGAGAAAATTTCATTGAATAGAAAAGGCACTTTCCGATTTTGGAGGTAATTTTACGAAGAAATTAGGAAAATGTTCTTGGTTTCAAGAAAAAGTTCGCTGAATAGAGAAATTCGTATAATGGAGGTCCGACTGTATTATATACTTTATTTTAGCTCACTACACCTACACCACTGGGTCGACCGCAACACCTAGAAAACATTAAAAAAAGCGCGTACCCTGGAAAAATCTGCCCTCCTACTGTAGAGTGTTTAGAGACATATTGCATCATTATTCATGGAGATATTGTGAATGTTTTGAGAGAGATGTCGCTGGAGATCGTATTGGACGCTCTATAATAGGCAACAGCGGTTCAATTACATTGAGCACGGGCGACAGCACTGGCCGAGGTAGCTGTTTAACTTCATTCTCTTGTTCATCAAACCATGATTGGGCAAGTCTCACTGCCGGGATAGGTGTGTTATCATCCTGGAAAATTCTATCTCCTGCAGGAAACAAAGTTTGCATCATAGGATGGATTTCGTCAGCTAAAATTTCTCTACACTTCCACCCAGTGATCCTTCCTTTCAGGATTACGATTTATCCAAGAGTAATACAAGACACGGCTGTCCATATCATGAAAAGGCCGCCTATATGCTTGGAAGTTGGAAAGAGATAATCACGACCATAAGCTTGTGAAGGTGTCCTCCTGTTGTACGGAAGAGTGTGAAAGACGATTTCTCAGACCATATATATATATTATTTACTTCCACTTATCAATCGACCCGGTTTTGTGAGAGTGACGCAAATGCATATGACATTCGGCATTAACATTTGTGACAAGTGTCTTGGGAATTGCTGCTCTAGTGTAAATATTCTGTTTATCAAAGTGACTTATAATTGAAATCATTAACGCTGGAAAATCCAGATCTTGATTGAAATCTTTGGTGACTTCAGCTGCAGTTGTTCGCGTTTTAAAAATTACAATCTGCGCTAATATCCATCAGTCTCTTTCACTGAGCTTCTAATTCCCTCCTGTATTTTGCTTTGAAGAGCTATTCCTGCAGCGCTACGTGTATGCTTTCATAATATTAAACACCACCCCTCTAGAAATGCCTAAAAGTTGGGAATTACTTAACTTTAATAAAGAGACCAAATACTACCAGAATAAATACTCTTCTTTTTATAAGAAAAACTGGTAACTGTTATTATGCTTTAGTGTTCTTCACGAAGCACAATTAAAAAGTCAGTTTTATTCGCAGATGTTTCTATTATTTTGATAACCACCTCCTGTAGGTATTAATGTCAACAACATTAATGATTGTTAAATTTCTACGTTAATTAATAATTTAAAACGAGAAATAATTCTCTAACGGTATTTGAAACCAAACTGGTGTACTTTACTCCTTTTCTTTCCTAATGCATTTATTTTATAATCTCAGTAGAATCCATTAATTTATATGTACTCTTTGTGTGTGTATCATGTGATAGTAACATTCAAAAATTTGCTGTAAACAAATTCTAAAATAATAAAATTTAAGAAAATGTAAAGAAATCTTAGTTAATGGAATTAACCCTATTGAATTATAATGTTGCTGAAAGTTCATACATCATTCGCTTCTCTGCTCAAGGAGGTATGTGGCTGGAATAATGGTTTGCAAGTAGAGATATTATTTTTTCATTAACACTAAAACTAAGTATAATTCTTCAATTATGCTTGATGTTAAATTTTGTATGCGCAGTTTAGGACAAGGCTAGATGTCTGGCAGAAAATCTAGAATAATCTAGGATGGTTATTTGAACGAAAGCATTAGAAACATTAGCAGCAAAAAAAAAAAAATGACGACGATACCGAAAAGCACCATTGGAGTAAAGTGAAACATTTGACAGTGATCGTGCGTCTTATTTGCCTTGTGTGATGTGATTACGAATATCAGTCACTGTAATTTAATTTGTGTGATTTTTGAATTTTCTCTACTGTGGATTTATACGTATTTGTTGATTATTCATATTTAGAAAAAAAATTCTGCTGCATTTACCAGAAAGTTATAGAATAAATTGCGATTTACTCTCCATAAGAACCAGAGGGCTGTGGTAGAATAGTAGTTATGGTCACGGTCTCGTAGCTGGTGAGTCATGCCTAGTACCGTTGAAAATCCGCCATGTAGAAAATCTGATGATCGTAAAATTTGTCGAAGTTTAAAATCTTTTCGTTCGCAAGGTGTGGGAATTTGAAGAAGTAGATGCCGAGTTTGATATCGTCCACGTCATTTGACTATGGTTCACAATTACGAGGTCCGTTACCAAAAGCCGTCGTACATTTTATAATACAACATACATATAACTCTGCTTCGTTCACTCAGAAGAACCTTCTGAGTACTTGAAGAAGTATCACAGCCATAGAACACACACACACACACTTGTATATACATATAACTTCTTTTTTTGTGGCGATAACTTATACCCTTCAAAATATGTTTGTAATAAAAGACAGGAAATGAAATCATCCATGAAAATCCAAATAGAATACATTATCTGTTATATGATATATGGGTAATGCCTTTGATATCCCAAGTCTGGGTTTTTCTTAGACTCTAATAGAAAACCACGACTCCCGAAACTAATAGTTTCTTTTGGGATCTTCAGCATTATATATCTTACGAGCAATATATAAAGAATGGTGTCTTGTGGGAAATATATGAGCTCGTCAGTAAAATCAATGGGTGATAGTGACTGTCACCGATACATTTTCTCCGGAATTCACAATTTTCAATTTTAGTTTCTCAGAATTTTTCTCTGAAAGGCACTTATCCCTATAGGAGACAGCATTCCAAAGGTTGAGTTAAATATTTATGAAATGTACAAAGAAATAAACATTTTGGAGGAAACAGCAGACACTAAAATGAGGCGCATATAATGTTTTATAGAGGAATAGGAATATTTATAGAAATAGATATTTTCCCCATCTATTGCAGTGCGTTTATGTGCATAAATATATTTTAGCTTTTGAACCTTTACCTAAAAGCATAAGGAATTTACGTAACCGATTCCTCTGAATGATAGTCGTATACTAGAATTAAAGAAAAATGGCGAATAAGCGCGTTAATAAGGATCTATTTATCCTTAAAGTCTTCTAAGAAAACCAGAACATATGTCAGAAACATTCATATTCCACTTAACTCTGGGCCATTTTCTGTATAGACACTTAACTCATGAAATTTATTCAATTTGTTATTTATCATTAGTACATTTGTAACCCTTTCTTTGCATTTATTTTATAAATTTTATAATAAATTATTAAAATTTAACTTCAAACTTAACTCGTTATTATTCAGCGAATATCAGAAAGTATAAACAGGGCAATTTGACACTGTTCAATGGAGATGTGGAGGGGGGTACAGATAATTTAAAACATTAGTTAAATTCTTTTTTTCATCAGAACATCTCTTAATTTTTTTTTTTTTGTAATTTATCCAAAACTTTACTTGTTGAACCCAATTTATTCGATGATAGTAATTGCAGACTTTTTGAGTAATATTCAAAAATATTAAAAGTTACTTAGAGTAAACATAAGTTCTCTCTTAAGTTTAAATGAAGAAAAAAACTTTGATGTTCTCTCTTCTCTCTCTCTTTGATTTATTTAATAGTATAGACCGAAGTATGAATGCTAGGAAAAATCTAATTTTTTTAATGTAACTTGGTTATGCTGAGAGGTACACATATGTGCATCTCATGTCTTAATTGCAACAGTAAAAAAATAAAATTTTCTTACAATGATGATTATTTAAAAAATTTCCTTAAATATTGAAAAAATGCATAATAATTAAGTTTTCAAATCAGATTGTTCACAAAAATTATTTCTTCTAAGCAAAGCTACAAAAAATGACAAGATAAAAAAACAAATTATTAAGTAAAGTTTATGTACTTCTAAATTTTTATTAAATTGTTTACTAGAATTTAAACATCATATTCTTGTTAAGTATTCTTCCTTAAGATTAAGCTATAAATCAATTAAATAATCCAGTGGTCGTCATAAAAAATAGCATTACATTCAGAATTTCATTTTGAACGTCATATACAAATGAGACAGACTAACAATCGGAGGCGCACAAATATGCATTTTTAAAGTTGCTTCTATTAGAAAAGTACAATTGTTAAAAATGTGATAACTACATTATCTATCAACTCTTAAAAATCATTTACATCAAATAAAAAATAAAAGGTTCAAAAGTTTTAATTATATATTATTTTTTAAAAAATGTGGTTCACTTTTTAGGTTTTTTGTCGAGTTGGCCATTGCTATTTTGCGCGTTGAAAATCTCCATGAAAAAATTACAAATAACACCATCTGGTAATAAAACTGAAAAACATGAACGTGCATGAAAAAAAAGTTAACCTTCACACAAAATTGACAGCTTTCATCCATTAATAAGATACGAAGTTAAAACCACAGGTACACAAATATGTAGCATGTGCCTGAAGAGGATAATATATATTAATAAAAATAAAATATTTTCACCTCTTAACCTATTTTTTTTACTTTATTGCACATTGAAAATGTTATACAACTTAAACGATGATTGAATGTAGTGAATGATAAAAATACAGACCTCGATAATGAGAAGTTCTGTAATTTACCACAGTTTATCAAATTGTATGAAGCTTGATGTGTTCAGTTTATCTAATTTTTAAGAGATCTGTAGCTAGCAGGTTTTGTTAAATTCTAAAAATGCAGTTGTAAATAATAGGACACACATTACAATAGCATGAAGGGATCATAGGGTGTTAAATATGTCAAACGACAGTTCTGGGCGTTATACCTTTTCAATAATTTACTTGCGTTTTCAAGATCTAAATATTTCGAAAATTAGCCACTTGATCCAATGTGATCAAAACTCAAAAAATCATCTACATTTATAAACTCATCAATTAAAATACAGATCAGCACTATTTAACAATAGAGCAGCATTTCTTATAAGTATTTAATATAATTTTATACAATATATTTATCATTTATGTAAACTTGTACATTTATATTCTTCTTATCTAAGAAAGTAGAACAAAATATTTCCCTTTTAGTATTGGGATCTCATTTAAATGCTTATATCGTTAACTTTATGAATTAATACAGTGGCTTACATACTTTTAATGTTTGCGACCCAATTTTCAATCATAATTTCCTTGGCATCCTCCTCCTTTCAATAATAATGCATTGAATTTAATAGTAAAGTACTACTTTGACGCTAAAGCTACAATATGAACTGTACAAGTTATCAACATAAGTATTTATTTTGCATATAATTTTATATATGACAAGCCCTTGAGGTCACTGATTCTTAGTGAGGTCACTTGTTTTTAACTTAGTATTGATGTGAATAATGATCAAATACATTGTGCAGTACTGATACATTTATAAGTATATTATATCATTGTAAATGTGCATTTTTTTAAAATCTCAGAATGTATTTTGTTTTGATTCCTTTCAGTAAATTAATAATTTTTTTTTAAATCTTTTATTTTTGAATTTTCGATATGCGCGCGCTCTACTGGTAGGTTTATCATGCTTCCCTAGGGGGCACGCCCCACAGTTTGAGAAACGCTGATCTAATAAATATGTGGAATCTTCTGTACACACAAATTTCAATATGAATTATTATCTTAAAATTTCAATTGCAGATCGCCCCAAAGCTAACTGAAGACAAAACTAAATGCATTAATTAAAGTCCCATAAGAGTGACGAATCAATTGAAACTTTTGGCATCAAGGTCCTGAATTTCTCAATTAGTTCTTGTAATTACAGCTTTTGAACCTGTCAGTGTACTTAAAGCAATTTTCTGTTAAGCCTTGGAGGAAGTTTATAATGAGGCTTAGCAGTTAAAGGTATGAATATTGACTGGATTTTCACCAAAACCTTTTTACCTTATTATTGACTGTGTGGTGGTCTCTCCAAGAAAACAACCTTCTGTTAGGAATCTAACGACTTTCCAATTGTCACGGGGTTTCGTATTGGAAAGTACCCAAAACAAGACAATACCAACGCTAAAGCTCGAAAGCAAGTCACCCTTTGACCATCTTTTGGTTTTGCCGACAATGAAGTGACTGGCGTGGTTTCCTCGCCAATCTCCGGCATTAAAGTCCACCGCATGAGGGGTAACAAGAACCAATAGCCAAATGGTGATGCTGGCTATGTTCAAACAGAAATGATTCTTTATCACGTGTCACTTTTGAAGGTATGACATATCACACCTTTAAAGAGACACGAAAAGGAGAGACCCACACACTCCAAAACACTTCAAGAGATAATCCTAAACTATCCTATACTAACTGTCGTACTGACACTCAGGCTGGCTACCAGATTTGCTTGTAACCCTAGCAACTGCAATGACCTCTCAAGGCTTCATATAAGGAGCACCAGAACGCGACGTAAATAGTCTTTCACATCAGTGATCAGGCATGTATCCTCTTCCGACAGCCAAGACACACCAGAGTGTCGGAAAAACTGAAAATATGACAGAAAAATGGTTTTGTTTATATAGAAATGACATTTTAGTATCCCGGTTAATTAATTATGATAACAGCAAAGTATATAATAAGAAAAATAAATATTATAACTATTATTCACTTTATAAATGGATAATTTATAAAAAAAATTATCCTCCATTTTAAAGTTAAGCAGAACTGCGGATTTTTTATTAAAAATCAAGTAATATAAAAAAAATAAAGTCAATTTCCATTTAAGTCAACAAAGAAAATTTTATTTTGGTTATTTTTTATTAAATAATTACAATTAATATAAATATGTACAGATATAAAAGAATCACTATATTAAGTGGCAAAATAGAATGTAAATTTCCATTTTTTTTCTATATATGATGTTGGACTATTACTTTTGATTTTACTCTTTATTCATTAATTAAAAAATTGATATTTGAAAATACTGTATTAACATCAAGTGTCATCCCCTACATGTTTAAAAAAATGTATTTTAACTTGAATGGATGAATAAAAAGTATTTTATTTACGATTAAAAATTCGGACAAGATATATATATATAGGAAAAGTGTGAACTAATGGTAGGAACAGAATAATAGCTACGTTTTCTTAGGGTAAAAACAAAATCAATCGTGTTAAGTAATGCCTTTTCACAGCATAAAAGTATATAAATCGTTATTTTGAATTTAAAAAAGATTTCTGCATATAAAAAAATAATAATTCTTTACTTCAATGATGAAGCTAATTTACTTTTAATATATTAAAAGAAGAAGTATTACATTACCGCCAGATGGCAAGCATAAGGACTGGGTTTCTTGAAATAATGAAAAGTAGCATTTTTTACCTTCTTATTCATTATTCATAGATGGGGGATTAAAAAAATAAAGAACAATTAATATCTTAAGCTTAGAATGAAATGATATAAGCTTAAATTATGATAATCACAATTACATTTTGCATAGAAAGTATTCGCCATGTTTTAAAGTAGATTGCCTCTAGCTCTGTTTGTAGAATGAAAGCGATTATAATAGGTTTTATAATAACTCCATATCTTTCATTAAACATATTGGCATTGTTCTAAATGTGCACACAATTACTATTTTTTTAATTTTCAAGATATAAATTAATCCTTGAGAAAGAAGATTTTGATGTGTGGATGAAGCATTTGACGTCACAAGAATAGTTTTTTCCTGAATAGAAAGTAATAGTTCTAGAAACTGTCGTTTGCCTGTAGGGTTGCTTCTCTTCAAACCTCATTTGGAGGAATGTAAGGGTGAAAATGGTGACTGTTAATGACAGGAGCCTGCAGAAGTTTTCTGTAACTCATATATTTCCCTTTGAGCTTCATAACATTTAACGGAAAAATGTTTCTCTTTCTTAATGTTTTTGTTCCTAAATAAAAAAAAGAATATGCTTCAGGAATTGAGCTGCTGGTTTGAAGAATAAGAAAACTCGTAGATTTCTTTAAAAAAGAAAGAGTATGCTTTGAAATATATGTGTTTGTTGGATAATTTTAAATAAAATCATTTATAAATTTATACTTCTTGAATTTGAAATCATTTTCTGGAATCACATAGAAATATTAACAATCTAAGACCACTTTCATAAAAAAATTCACTTAGAACCTTCTCAATTTATTTTGTGTTGTTAGTAAGTCATCTTGTAGGACTATCGAAAACATTATAAATTGGCAATAATATTTAACATTTTGAAGATACCTATATATAAAAGAGAAAAGCGACTCGCGCACTCATCAAAATATATTTTCGAAACTATTAAATCGGCAAACTTGAAATTTGGCAAGAATAATTCTTTAGGTAGACAGGGATCCGTTAAGAAAGGATTTTGTGGAATGTTAGGGGGTTGAGAGGGGCTCTATAGATAAACATTTCATTTTCTTAACTATTAGACCCCTACAAACTAGAAATTTGGCAAGCATGCATCTTTTGTTGAGTAGAGGTTAAATCACAACGTCTTATGCGGAAATCGACTCAGCTTCTTTCAAGAGATTAGGGGAGCGTTATAAATACAAATCCCTATTTTTGAACAGTTAGACTAGGGGTCGCTAACCTGTGGCAAGCATTTGGCATGCTGTAATTTTCTCAACGAGACTATACACTACTCTAGAAATAGGTCACTTTTCGAGTGCATAGAAGTTGACATTTGATAAACATCTTCAATATTATAGACCTTTACGGAATTTCAAAAAAAAAAAAAACTAATAGATAACTCTAATAAATTATTGAATGACGCTGATAGGGAAATTTAATTATATTTGAAGAGAGAAAATGGCATGTGTGTGTACTAAGCTTTTCACTTTTGGTTCTACATATCTAAAAATTCCGTCCTCATACGAAAAGCATTTGTCCACAAAGAAGCTGTTTAACAACTGAATGATCAGAATCGTGTCATTGAAAGTTGCGCATTATACCCCTGATATTGCGATATGTAGATCACTGCAGAGACAAATGTCATATTAAAACATTTTTTTGATTTGATAATATTGGAATATTTGTATTTTATGCTGTTTATTTCTTATTTTAATAAACATGTTTAAAAGATACATAATATGCATATAATTTTAATTTTTTCTATTTATGTTGAAGGAATAGTAATTTAGGCTGCTTATTTTTTCTTAATAATAATTTTAAATAATGCAAATACATAATAAAACTGTAAATGTATATTAATGGCCTCTATTCGTTAACTCTGCATACATTATCATGGGAATTAAATTGTTTCAAACATGTCCTACTGTGTGGTACACTGAATCATGTTGGTCGATTGATTTAGCCACACCACACCTAAAAGGTTTGGTCCCTGACCCCTGATTTTGACACACGGACGAATTTGGTAAGCATGTTAATTTTGCTGAGTTGAGATAAGTTAAAAATGTGGTTTGCGGAAATAAACTTTGTATGTTGTGAGGGGGGAATGGGTTATAGAAGTGTAAGCCATATAATTATACTTACATTTTAGAAATTCAAGTTTAGTCCTTTTTACATCAAAATGTACCGCCCATTCGGGGCTGCGGTAGCCCAGTGGTTAAGGTATCCAACCATGGCAGGCATGTCATGAGTTCGATCCCAGTACCACTAAAGACCCGCCGTGTAGGGCAGCGATGCACGTTAAATCTGTCGAGAGCTGAAACGTCCTCCCGTTGGTGTGGTGTGGTAGTTAGGAGAGGGGGGTGCCAGCTCAGGTGTCGTCCACGTCACTTGACCATGGTTCAAAATTACGTGGTCCGTCGCCAAAAGCCCTCGTGTAGCTGAACAGTGCGACGTTAATATTAACTCAACTCAACTCGTACCGCCCATTCGGGATAGTGGTAAGTCCGCGTTTGAGTCTCGTTTTAATAAAATTAAAATATAACTCTGTTTTAAAAAAAATTGTGTATTAAGATAAATAAATAACTTCTTCCCTTTTTTAAATATTTCACTTGACAATTCAAAAGTACGAGGGAAAGTGAAAAGTAAATGAACTTTGGCAATTTCTCTTTCCAATTTTTGGGCCAATGAGGAGTACGCGACGATGTTTCTATATAACCTTTCACTTCTTCAAAGTAGTCGTTAGTGTATAGCAGACAGTTCAACATAGCAGATCCATCTGCACCAAGGAGGAAAGGAGCACAGGGATTCGCTTTTTATTTGTGGAAGGTGTGAAACCTGCAGAAGTTATTCGTCCCATGCAAGCGCAGAATGGTGACAGTTGTATATCGCTAGGTAAGATCTATGAAAGAATTGATCGCTTCAACCAGGGAAGAACTTCTTTATGTGATGGCAAAAGATCGTGCAGTCTATAGATGACAACTTCTGAGGTTCGTTGTCATTGAGAGTATAGTGATGCAAGGGATGGCAAGTATACAGAGCCGGTATCACAACTGCCACAAACAAAAACCGAACTACCATTTTCAACTGTCTGCTACACCTCAAAGACTGCAAGGAAAGACGAGTGACACGTTGTATACAAGTGTTGTGACTAGCGTCATTCAGCGCTGGATACTAGCACTGTTGCTGAACAGTGGCGTAACGTACACTCCCGCAACCCGCGCACTGCGGGGGGCAAGGCTTCTAGGGGGCCCAAAGCTAGACTGACGCCATTAACGTACAATTTCACAAAATAAGCTTTACATTTTTTTTAGTCCAACTTTTAAGCGATTTTCAAATTGGTGATCTAACATCATTCAAAATCAAAAAATTGGATCACTTATGAGATATCCTAGATCCAATATCCAAATCAGAAAACATTTTAATTTGCTGTAATCCCCGCGACGAAAGATATACTTTTCTTTAGTGGGTTTTCTTTCCAACTTACAGATAAAAAGAAAGTCAGACGGAAAATTGGATAAAATGCTAGATAGATAAAAAAAATTCATCACTGTATTTTTAGTATACTTCATGTTAGCGGTAGGGAGAAAAAAAGACATGTTACTTTTTACTGAAGTAGCAAAGTAACTTATTGGCGTCTTTATCTCCCCCACCCCCACACACATGTATTTCATTTTCATTTAGCGAAGTCGTAAATATAACGTACATCTGTTATGCTTTTTTCATGAAAAATAGTATTGCGATACTTGAAAACGCATAGAGAGCATTTTAAATGATTACATGGTCTAGATTTATGATTTAGAAACCCAAATGTCCACAGAAATTTCCGTAGATTTATGAGTATTCAATCAAATAAAGCATAATGAGAAATGTTTCACAAAATTGTTTTTAGAACATATATATTTTTATATTCAATGCACTTCAATATACGGGGTGTTCCTTCGCTTTTAAAACATTTTGATCTCAATTTTCTCTCTTGTAATATTAGAACTATTTTTTGTGAACGGAATTAATTATTCTGGCACTTTTATATTGTTATTTTGTTAATAAGACACGAGGAAACGCGGCCCTAAAATGAGTGGAGTTAAAAAAAAACTGAGTGGATCTCAAAAACGAAAAATTCGAAAGGAAAAGGAGTATAATATTAATATCAAATGCGCAAAATTGGATAACTTTTTAATATCTGCAAGTTCATCATCTTGTGCAAGTGCTAGTAGTAGTAATGCCAGGGAACTTGATGAACAAGGTCAAGCTCATCCCGGGATTCATAAACGAAGAATTTGGTAAGTGATACATTTTTTCTATCATAAGGATCTGAAATCGAAAATATCATTTTACAGTGTTCGTGTTCTTCTTAGTGTATCGTTTTGATTTAAGTTACCAGGTTATCAGTCGACTGTTGTTAGATTTTCTATTTTTTTAAATACTATAAATACACTCTAATGTTAAACATTATTTACTTTGTTTACTCAGACCCAGGTTGATTTTATATTCAGTTATAAGTTTAATATTTAAATACATTTACGTCATGTGTAAAGGTACATTATGTTATGGTTTTGCAATTCTTTGAATATATATATATATATATATATATATATATATATATATATATATATATATATATGTATAAAGGAGAAAAGCGACTCACTCACTCACTGACTCACTGACTGACTAATCACGGTATCTCCGGAACTATTAAACCTACAAACTTGAAATTTGGTAGGTAGGTTCCCTTCATGGTGTAGACGTCAGCTAAGAACGGATTTTGCAAAGTTCGAACCCCAAGGGACGTTACGAGGGTTTAAGGGGCGTTATACATAATAATTTCCTTTACTAAACTATTAGATGTAAAGTCGTGAAACTTGGTAAATAGATTTTTTTTTCTTTCATAAAGTAGAGATTCCCTACATAATGATTTTTACAAAAATCGACCTCCAAGGGGCGATGAGGGCGCTTAAGGGGCGTTATACATAATTATTTCCATTTTTAAACTATTAGACGTACAGTCTTGAAATTTGGTAAGCTGATTCCTTTCATAGAGTACAGATCCCCTACAGAATGGGTTTTGTGAAAATCGACTTCCAATTGGCGTTGTAGAGAGTTAAGTGGCGTTTAAGGCAATTAACTCCTTTTTTAAACTATTAGACGTAAAATCTCGAAATTTCGTAAGCTGATTCCATTCATTGAGTAGAGATCCGCTATAAGATGGGTTTTGGGAAAATCGTTTCCTAAGTGGCATTGCGGGGGCTTAAGAGGCGTTATACATAATTATTTCCATTTCTAAACTATTAGACGTACAGTCTTGAAATTTGATAAGCGGATCCCTTTCATAAAGTACAGATCCCCAACAGAATGGGTTTTGTGAAAATCGACCCCAAGTGGCGTTGTGGATAATTAAGGGGCGTTATAGGCAATTAACTCCTTTTTTAAACTATTTGATGTAAAATCTTGAAATTAAGTTAGCAGATTCCATTCACTGAGTAGTGATCTGTCATAAGATGGGTTTTGTGTAAATCCTTTCCTAAGTGACGTTGCGGGGACTTAAGGGACGTTATAGATAATTATTTCCATTTTTAAACTATTAGACGTACAGTCTTAAAATTTGGTAAGCTAATTCATTTCATGGTGTAGAGATCCGCTACAAAATAGTTTTAGCGAAAATTGATCCCCAAGGGTCACTGAGGGTGATTAAGGGGCGTAATAGATAAATATTTCCGCGTTTCAACTAATAGAATCACCTGCTTGAAAATTAGAAAGTATGTTCCGTTCATGGAATAAAGTTCCTTTTACAAAGATTTTTGCTAAAACGGACCCCCAAAGGAGTGAGTTTGTGAGGGATTAAGGCATGTTATAGGAAAATTCCTGTTTTTGAATTTAACTCACTTACTTGGAATTTGTTGAGCCCTTTTTTTTCTTTAGTTGAATAGAGTTCCACTAAGAATGGATTTTACGGAAATCAACTCCAGGGGGAAGCGGGGAAAGTTATTGGGGCGTATTGATAGACAAAATTCCCGTTTTTTAACTGCTAGGATTATAATAATAAAATTTGGTTTGCATGTCTCTTTTGTTGAATTGGAATCCGCTAAGAATGCTGTGAACGAGGTATTGATGATAAAAATTCCGTTTTTGCTCTGTTAGATTTAGACTTGAAATTCAGCACGCATGTTTATTTTATGGAGTAGAGATCCACTGAAAGTTGCTTTGGTGGAAATCCACTTGATTATTAGGTTGTGAGCGAAAAAAATCTTTCTACTTCGATTTTAGACATAAATAGAAATTAGATATTATAATTTATGTTCTTTTTATATCAAGGGGTGAGAGTGTAACAGCTATAAATATATTTTTCAATACAATCGAATTCTTAATGATAGATAACAATAATTAATATATATGTAAACAGTATACAAATATGCAACATCGTGAAATACCCAGTGAAGCGGGTGGGTAACGGCTAGTATATATATATATATATATATCCGACTTGGGGCCGAATATATGATCTTGCCGGGGGAGCCCAATTATTTTCCGTTACGCCACTGTTGCCAAACCTTCGAAAGAGAAACAGCAGTAGTCCATTTGCCCTTCTTCTTTCCCTTGTACAATCATTAGAACATGAAAAATAGTTAAAAGGCATAAGATTTTAATAAATTTACATGTTATGCTATCCAATCTTCAATTACAGCCTTTTATTTTTTATTATTGTTAAATTTAAGAAAAATATGACTGGAACTTTTGTTAAAAATGGAACAGAAGATAATTAACAAAATTACAATTTACAAATAAAAGAAATAAAAAAAGACCTCGTAACATTTTAAGCAATTTACAGCTTCTAATTATTCAAAAAATGTAATTAGTTACATCAAAATGTTTTAGCTTGTTTTTCAATAAAATACAGGGCTGCAGAAAAACAATGCCAAATTTTAGAATTAGATACCTCACAATGAAAACTAAAATTAGGAAAACGTCACTTGCTTTTGTTAAAAAACTATCTCCAGTTTTTTTGTGTACGCATACCTGTGAAAAAATATCTCAACCCAAAATAGAATTTTTCTTAAATGAATATTTATTCTAAATTTCAATGGAAAGAATCTACAAAAAAAATTTAAAGTTCCTTAGACAATCTTAGATGACCAAAATAAATATGTAAGTAGTTACAAATAATGTTTTTTCAGTGTCTACTTAAAAGTCATCTCAAACAACAAAATAAATAAATGAAATAAAATAAAAAAAGAAAAATTAGAATAAAAAAAAAATACTCTTAGAATTCTCAAACTATGAGTATTAATCGTGTGTCTTACAGAAACACATCCATGGGTAAGTGTAAATTTTTTTCCGCTTCGTTTGCATTAAATCCAGATACAAGACTTTATTTATTAGAATTTCACTTTCAATTACTGATTGCCCTGACACAAAGTAAGAAAGCCAGGTTTAATTAATTAAAGTGTAAGAGAAAGGAGAAAAAGTGCATAAAAAAAGGTTTTCAGTTTTTTACCCTCCGTCTTTATTTTAACAGCTTGGTAAATGGAAAAGAAGAATGTTGAACATTTATTTCTATTTAGTTTCATTCTTCACAATCGAATACATTTTTTATGGGTTACGACTAAATCAGTGAATCGTTGCCTCAATTAAAAATATTGATTACAGTTGAAAAAAGGCAAGCTACAAGAACAAAATTATATTTTTTTTGGCATCATTGTTTTACTTTAAGATAGTTTAATCCTTTATTCTTTTACATCATTCATTCCTTTGAAAAAAGTCTTCTACCATGTGCATAGTTTTTTCTTCTTTTTCGAACGTTGAATTGCTTTTTTGTGTCACGTAGTGGTGTGAGTCTTATTACTATTATTTCTAAATGTCACATTTGATAGGAAAAACTAATTTCATAAAAACTGAGAATTGCTTAAAGTATCCGAATACCTGCAACGACTATTTATTTTTAAAAAAATTGAGATATGGAGATTTTTTGCGGTTTTTAGATTTATTTAGTACATTTTAAGAAAAAAAAGTTTTAAATTAAAAGGATAAAAATAAATTATTACTATTAAAATGGGGAAAAAGGGGTAAACATTCACAAAAATATTACATAAACGGGGCCCGCTCTGTACAAATAATAAATGAACAAATTCTCAATTTTTATGTTTTACTTTGCTATTCCTTTTTGAAATGACCTTCAGGATAAGAGATATTTTAATTTTACAAAATCTAGAGCACTTTACCTTAGGTGTTATAGAACATTATTTAAAAAGACAGTGATTATACTCACGTAAAGAACTGTAAATTTTGTAATAAAACAGTGATTGATAAATCTGAAGGTTAAAACAATTCTACTATTATACAGAACATATACAAAAAAAATTCATCAAATTATTTTACAAACTTTTTGAGCAATCAAGGTCCCCGTTTAAACTTTTAAAAAGAGTAACACATTTCGAGTAAAACGTATTTTAAAGTTTGACATCTTATGTAAAGTTATGACCTTTGATTTTACTAAAACACTTGTAGTTTTTGTTCTAGTGAATGGAAAACAAAATTCTTGGTATTTTTATAAAGCTAATAAGATGGTCTATAAAATAAAATCATAGCAAAAATTTGTCAATTTTTTAAAAAAAATCATGATTTTAGGGTAGTCGGATATTTTAAGGTATCCGACAACGTTCGAAAACGTGATTTTGCAAAATCGTACAAACAAATATTTTTTTACTTAACATTTAGTGTCACGTAGATTAGAATACGCGTATAAAATGGTTTTAAGAATATTACTACAATAAAAAAATATTTAAATGCGACATTTTGGCAAAAAATGAACGTAGAATTATTTATTTTCAAAATATTCTCCTTTTATGAAAATTGCTTCTATAATAATAGTATGTTCCCCATATATAGCTCAGACCTTTGTACAGATTCTGAACTGGAATGTTTTAAATACATAACTTAGAAATGGATATATTTATCCATATTTTAGCACACCAAAATGAAAACATTTTAGGAAAACAACGATTATTATTTCAATTGGTGGTAACTCTGAAAAAAATGAGAATTTTTCAATAATCCTAGTTCAGGCCCTCTGCAGAAGTCTTAACTATCAAAAGGCAAAATATAGAAAAAAAATATAGAAGCAATTTTCATGAAAGGAGAGTAGTTTGAAAATAAATAATTCTATGTCAATTTTTTGTCAAAATATTACATTTAAATAATTTTCATTGTAATAATATTATTAAAACAATTTTATGCGTATATCCTAATTTAAGTGACACTAAATATTAAAAAAATATTCGTTTGTAGGCTTTTGAAAAATCATGTTTCCGAACGTAGTCGGATACCTTAATTCGAAGCTGAGAAGGCTGAAATATTTTTTCGCGTTAAGAGATATTTGGAAAAAACTCATATCAAAGAAATTAAGTTTATTAGATTTTATTTTAGATAGATAGATATAAACACGCATGTATTTAATAAAAATCAAAGAAACAAAAGCATTTACAAGAACTTAAAATGTCACATGTTAGGTGGTCAAAGATACGGTTAACGGCAGGCTTACATCTAGCCTTAGCCACGATGAATTTCATGAGAATTGATCTGACATCGTCTGAAGGGTGTTATTAGTATCAACAATACAAAATTTTAAAGTCTCTTATCTCTTGAAAAACAAAACATTTACTGCGTTTTCGGAAAACAATCTGATTTTTTTTCTTTGCAATGGCTTTTTTTTGCATCAAATCCGATGTCGTCCATTTTTGTTATCCATTTCACTTCAGGAATGTGCGTCAAAATAATTTCACATACTTTTCATCTTTTAGGATGACTCGGGAGAGAGGGGATTCCTTATTCATTTCAATTTCGTCATCGGAATCAGCTTCAATGAAATTTTTTGGCTTTGAACAAACTCAAAATGCCTTTGTCTGCTTTCATGTTGAGCTGTGCTGCATTATTCGTATCGTAAGCAGAATTTACGTCCAATAAATGTATTTCATACCTTTTATTGCCTCTTTTCATTCCCTTCGACATTAAAACCTTTCTTAACTGTTTTTGCGGAGTATCCTTACTAAATGTTGTTTTTTTGCCCCCATGTTCTATGGTGATTTATCGTCCCCATGTTGGCTCCTAACACTCCTCTGAATTCGCTGGTCGAATTCGTGAACACCCTGTAAATCAATAATGTATCTGCTTAAAAAAAATCACCATTTTTAACCGCTTACCAGATTATCCCGAGTTATCTCGGGTTTGTATACATTGCAGTTAATTATTATCCCGAGAAAACTCGGGGAAAGCAGAATTTGTCACTATGATTGGTTTTATCAGGGTATTGGCCTGGAGGAAATGAAAGGAAATATTCAGTTTTGATTGGCAGTTTGCAAAGTTTTCGCGAATCGAATCTTTTGGCGGGACTGGTCACGTGTTCTCCCTATTGTATAGTACACGTCGGCTTGTGGATTAGGGATGTATAAAGGAGGATAGTTCTGCTGTGTAAAAAAAAGGAAAATAATGGTGATGATGTAAGATAGCGAAAGCGATTATTTTTAAGACAGGGATATAAGATGTGGACATTGAAAATAGTGGAAGTGATGTTTCTGTATGTAGCCTACATTTTGTACTGTAAAACAGGAGGTTCCCGATCACCTAAGCAATTTAGATCGGAGCTGGTTGAGGAAATAATTTCTAAAAATCATCGTGACAAGTTTTCTGCCAAATCAGGAAGAGCCAGCATTAGTCCATCACCACTCAGGGTGATGGCCAGATGTTATTCCTATTCCTGAAAAAAAATCAAATCCAACGAGACAGTGTACTCTGTGCTCCCGTAAAAGAGATTCCACAGGTAAGCCAGTAAGAAAAGAGACCAGATGCTAGTGTACAGAATGCCAGGTATCACTTTATGCTGTCCTTTCCCTTTCAAAACATATCATACAAAGACTAATATTTAACTTATTTCCATTTGCCCTAGATAACTTGTGATAGCAAACTAATATTAAAACTATATGCTTTTACATCTGTAAAAAATTAAATTTTCAACTTAAAACCTACATATTTTGTTTTGTTTCGTTTCCTTGCATTTAATAATAAAATTTAAAAAAATGTGATGATGTTTTGCAATTTTTTTGAAAAAAATGTGTAAGGGGCGTGGTTAAAAACAATAATTTTCAATCGCAACATTGGCGTGCACCCATGTTGCCTTGTTGGTTTTAAAATTACGCTTAAAATAATATTCATCTGTTTATATAATATATTTATTTTATTTAAACTTCCAATTAGAAATATTAAAATTTAATTTTAATGTAATTTTTAAACCTATCTTAAAGCCCCCCTTTACATATTTTTTAGCTTCATAAAAGGCTATTTTTTAAATCCGGTTACAGAGATGTCGAAAAATATGTTTTTGATTTTGGTTATACGCCAAGTCTTTGCTTATGTAAATGTTTTAACTATAAAATAGAAGATGGGATATTTTTGGAATTTTATTCAATTGAATATCATATTTGTTTTTGTTTCAAAATAGTATCATTTATGAATTCATTTGATGTTAACTCATATTTGAATACCTCATTGTTGTGTTAGAGAAGTGTATGTTAGGCATTATTTAGGTATTTGTGATATGTAATTTTTTACAATTTAAAAATATATTTTTTAGTAAAAGAGAGGAAAACTTAATATCAAAAATTTTACAATTTCAAAAACTTTTAAAAAATCTCTTATTGCAATGTGTTACAATCACTTTGGAAAGCTGTATTGTATAAATTCATTCAGGTATTCCGAAAATACTTTTAAAACAGTTAAATTCATACTTTAAAAAAATTATGGACTTTTTTAACAACTTCTGTTTTTCCATGGCAACACAGCAAGCAAAAAAGGAAGCGGTCATATAATATTAGGTTCAACGACAGAATGAGGAATTTTGAGCAAAAAGCTAAAAAGATATTTATTCGCAATATGAATAACTTTTGTTATTTTTTTTCTTTTCTGTATCAAAACGATGGATATATATGTCTATTCAAAATATGGTATATTTTATTCGAAAATTCACATAACACTAAAATTCTTATTGTATATCTCTCTCTCAATTGTTAATAATTTGATATTAACCATTCCTCATATTTAAATTGAATGAAAATTATTTATATTTCTACAAGGATTCATAAATAAATATTCCATTTTCTTTTAAATAGCTTATTTGTATCTTTATCTAAAATCTTCTTAAGACAATATGGTAAACTTTTAAAATTTTAATGCAACATTTATTCTAATCATCTGACAGTAAATTGTTCTTTGAAATTACGCGAAATCAAACCACAACCTCTTTTCATTAAAATAATGGAATAAAACTTATATGTTCTTCTAAGAGCAGACCAAAATCTACCCATTTGAGTCCTAACAACACTTCCAAAACATCTGCCGAGTCCCACAACGCTGATTGGACCACTGTTCTTCTAAGTGTTCATTTTATTGGTTGGACGGAATCTCAGATTATAACGTTGGAGCATTCTTTCTCAACATTCATTGCCTTTAATTACGCCTCAGTACCTTGTCACTGAGGTTTAGAAAAGCGAATAACTAGAAAAGATCATTTTTCCTTAATGATGCTTAATACTGTTGTTTTCGCGAGTCTTTTTACTTTTAATTTTGTAGATTATGAGTGGTTTTTTTTCACGATGGAAAGACGGAAGTGTCAATATTTCAAAGAGATGTGTTTATTTTTTTTACAAGCGACTTTTTTCGGGCCTTTTTAGCGCCATTGCTTCGGAGAATATGCACAATAATCTTTTTTAATAAATTTTCATTATCAGCTTTGCCATTTCTTTTGGATATTGTTTCAAAAAACGAGTCTTATGCTTTGAAAGGCTTAAGAGATTAGATTTTAAAGGCATTTTTTTCTCAAAAATATATTTAATTGCTGCTGTTATTGCCTTCTATTGTTGTTTTTTTAATTTACGTGTGATTTAATATAACTGAACTTTTTATATATTTAATTAATCTATTTTTCCAATAATATTTCTGCAAGGAAATTATTTATATAGCTTTCTGGGTTTTTGAAATTTTTTGCTATTAGTTTAGAAATAGTATGGAAACTGGAAAATTATGACTTTGGAAATTATTAAATCTTTTTATATATGTTTCATTTTATAGTGAAATGATTATGTAATAAGTAATATAAAATATTTATTTTCAAAATGTTATCTTTCAGTCTAGTCAGACATTGAGCTTCTATAAGTAAAAAGTATTATCATTTGCGCACAAATATGTATCGAACAAACATTAACAGTAAGATTTGACAATATTGTGCAATCATAACTTTTAAATAATCTATGAGGTTCGCTTCCATTTTCATATTACATTCTTTATCTATAAGTATGATTCTTTTGTATTATATCAATTCATTTGGTTGTAGTGCGTCCATGATCATTATCATATTTTTTAACAATAACATTCAAAGATATTTGTGTCTTCTACCGTGGAACTGAATTTCAGAAGTGTTTTAAGCAAACGAGAATAAGATTAAGTTAAATGGAATTATTTCTCAAAGAGAACTACTGTAGTTATCCATTATTGAAGCTGTTAAAAAACAACTTGCTTTTAAAAATGCGAACCTATTTAAACTTAAAATAATATATATGTATGTGTATCATTCCAAATTATTTGATTCTAAAATCTGGCAATTCTCTGCTTAGTTATTTAAAAGGGGAAAGGATTTCAGAAAAATACGGCTCAACCGCTTTTGAGAATGTTACTTGAAGATAAATTTATACGTGCGGTGAATTTTCGAAGCATCTTTACAATGACGGGATTTTACGTGTGGAACGCTTGGAGGGTTAACTGTTCTAATTACTTGAAGCTGGAGATATGGGTTATTTTAATAAAATTAATGTCATTAAAAATAATTGTTTTAATGCTAAACATGGTTTATGGAAGAATGTGCAACTAAATTTCGTATTTACATTGTTTATACAAATAAAGTCAGAATCTCATAAAATTGTCAAAGTATTTTGCATTGATATTATTTATCAATGTTGTGTAGAAATATAAAAGATCCTTTTAATCAAAACAATTCTTAATGTTTATCTTCTTAAATGCTTGACGAAAGTAAAAATAACTAGAAAAGCATTCCACTAAAATAATTTCATGATGAATTTATTTGTGTTGAAAAAGAAGAAAAAAATATCGCATTGAAAAATAAAAATAAAGGGAAAAAATCAGTGTATGCACATTAGCATCTACTACTCGAATTACTTAAAACAGTATCATAACGAAAATTGTAGAAAATTAATTCAAAATTAAAACACCCATGCTCTCAATAATTCTTGAATATCAAAAATAAAAAATTCCCAAGTAAGAGACAAATTTTGAAATTTTTCACATACTCTACTTTTTAAGTAGTTACAAAAACAGTTAACAGTTACATATTATACTATCTGATTTATGTCTTCAAAGAAATGGAATAGCTGCTACAACAAACGTATTGTAGAAAAATATATAATGAATCCTGTGAAAGATACTTAAATATAGCATGCGACAATGGAATGTGACAGTACATTCTATTAAATAATTATTGTGTGTGTGTGAGTATGATTAAAAATACTCTTCCAGTATTTTTTGCCAGACATAATTTTTTTAGGTACCGTTGTTATTTAAACTGATTATTGAATGAATCAATAATTTTTGTTTCTACTTTTAATTTTAATCATGTTTTCTAGTGAGAAATATAAAAAAACGATTTTAACTTTCTAGAAAAATCATTAAAATTTGAATGGTACTGTAATGTAAGTTTTACGCTTAGCAGAATAAGCAATATTTCTAGTTATTTTGATTTCTAGAAATCGAGTAAAGCGTTATTTAAATATACACATACAAAATTGAAAGATTTTACCATTGTTATGGGCAGTATATAATTTTGAGTATCCAGTTTTTTTGGCTCACAATTAATCAAATATTTTGAAGACATTTTTATGCCATTGCCATTTGCCATTTTAATTTTCTTTACTTTCATTTTTTCTGCAAGAGATTTCCCTTTAAAATACAGTAAAAATAAACAGTTATCTTACAAAAACTTGTTTCTTACTATAGTATCTATTGTGCCTTTTATTAGATTAGATCTTAAAAAACAAAATCTACTTTGTTATAAGATAAAGTTACTATAAAAGACTTCCTGGAGATTCTGTGTACTTCTGTATAATAAATAAGCATATTCATTTATTCAAGATCAGTGTTTGGATTCGACTCACTAACCACAGAATTTGTCTGGCTCCTTTGGGTCTGTTTTTCTGGTGAATCAACAAGAAGCAAAATCAGTAACAGACTGCTTCAATTACATTAGGAACATTATAAATCTTAATTCAGAAAAAAAACACACTTTATTGCATACTGCATGGATACTGTGTTGCTAAATGTTGACTTAAGATACTTGTTGAAATAAAACTGCACATATTTTTTAACAGATTGGGAAAAGGAATTTATTATAAAAGCAAAGCACAGATAAGAACAACATTTTTTCTCTTGAAAAAATCTGGAAAGTAACTGCTGTGCGCAAATACTTTAAAAATTGGATACCTGAATTATAGGGAAATAGGAAAATAAAGTTAATTTAAATTTGAGTTAACAAATCTAAATTGTTTACTGAAATCACGCATTTTAATTATGGAAATATTTTTGTGTGTTTTTCATGTTACTATAAAAAGAAACATTTTCATAATGTTGATACACTGTAATTATATAACTTCTTTTTCTCAAAAAATTTGTTTTTTAATTCACATGAGTCAGGTTAATTATTATTTTGAACAAAAATAAAGAAAATAGATCATATGTTTTTGGATTTTAATGTATTAAGTTTGATAAAACCTTGCATTTTAAAGAGAAATTTCAATAGATCGGGAAAGATTGGGCAGCCCATCAACCTCAAATACTGAAGACAATCGGAAAGTCGTTGAGGATATAATGATGGCTAGTATCCAGCGTAGCTATCACATCTCCCAGAAAAAAAGCAAATCACTATCTTCTTTTTCTCCTTAGTATGTATTGACAATAGAGCTGCCATGCTGAATGGTCTGCTGCACTCCAACAACTAAGAGGGAAGACGAGAGACATGTTGTACACAAATGTTGCCGACTACCCCTCATTCAGTGCTGTTGCCAAACCTTGGACGGAGAAATTGCAAAAGTCTTTTGACTTTTTGACTTTCTGTAGAAGCACTCTCTTAAAAAGGAAATTTTTTTACACCTTAATCACCTCTATTTTCAAGGCAAAGGTCAAGTCATTCAATTTAAGATACTGGTACATGAGAAAAATTTGAACCATTCTTCTTCAAAAAACTTTAGCTGAAAACGTGACATCTTTGGGAAATGGAATGCGAAACGTTCCTCCATCCCATATCGAAATGTATTTTGGCCTTGAAGTTAGGAAACATGGATTGAGAGGGGGAGCTTCTTGATTAGTGGACTAAAAGAATCAGTGAGTTAACACCCTATTCGCTGTCTTGAAGTTATGGGATGGAAATTGATTGGAAAAAGTGCTTGCCTGTGTGGTTGCAGATTGAGAATATTTTAAAATTAAGAAAGGAAACATGTGAAAGTAAAATGACAAATTAGAAAAGGGTCATTCCCCCCCAAAGGGAAAGATGCAATGAATTGGTAAGAGGGATTATAAGAGTCCAGAAGGATTTTCTGGGCCTCTTAGTATTGACATTGGGATTATAATTTTCAAGATTTGAGACATTTAAGTTTCAAAAACCTTTAAGGGGAGTTGGAAACCTCTCTCTCTATATATACTGACAATGTTAAATTGGCTGTTTTCGATGTACCTTTTCTCAAAATCTGTTTTATGTACATGCATGAAATTTTTCATACTATTAAAGTACACCTCTCTCATTATACTAAAGTGAGCTTTTAGAAAATTTTGTATTTTTTAATAAATTATGAAATATTTTATCAAACATTGCGAAATTTGACCCATTTTTTACTTAAAAAATTTGTAAAAATTAAATTTTTGAGTTTTTAGAAAAAGCTCATTTTAGTATATATTAGAGACATCATTATAAATAATTCATAAAAAATTTACATACCTGTGAACTGTAGTTTCTCAGAAAAGGTACATCGCACATTAAAATTTACATTTTGAGATAAATTGATTTTAATGTGTACAGTGAGACTTCTAATTGGCAAGGAAATAAAAAAATAAAAGGCTCAATTTAAAATAAAAGATACATGTTTTGGTTTATATCAGTCGTTACACTTTTAAGCAAAAACAAAGTAATTTGTTTACAATTTTCTCTCGCCATTAAAATGGGCGTGGCCCAAATTAAACGATTATTTAAAAATACGTTTTAAGGGCTTCTAAATACCCTAGAGGTTAAAGTAGGGTATTTTTAAAAAGGTTAAAATCTATACAATTTGAAAATGTAAAAATCTCAAATTGTCAAAAAAATAAGATTTTAGCTTTCCAACACCCCTTAACAGTCCCTTTTGTTTTAGAACTTCGTAAATCGAGAAAAATAACGGTGTGTAAACACAGATAAATTTATATGAACAATAATACAATTTCACTTAATTAATGGAAGAAAATATTGTAAATAAATTTTTAAATATTGATTCAAATGTCTTTGATATTTCTCCATCGCTTATTATATGATTAAACATAATTTCAATATAAGATGCGATTTTATAGTGTCTCAATATATTTGTACCGTAATATGGCAGAAGACTAAACTAATTATGGCAAAATGAGGAAATAATTGTTGCAAAGTATTATTTTGAGAAAAATTCAAAAAATGTTATTTTGTTATCCTTATAAGTATCATTTACTGCACAGTTTTCATAATTTGTTTATTGCATAGTACTCAACAAGTGATTTTAATAAGTATACAGTTGTCGATAAAAAAATAAAAAAACGCGTTTAAACTTCCACCGCAGAAAATGATGTACTTTTGTTAATAATTCGGAGGGAGCTAAGTTTTGGTGGTAATGAATTAATTAGTTTATTATAAAATAGATTTTCCAATATTAAAACATAAATTTTTCATCTTCATAAATATATATATATATAACTTTCCAATTAAAATCTAGCCTAAATTTTACTTTTTGTAAAATTGACAATGACAGCCTCCAAGTTATGGAATTTCAGAGAATAGAATTCTTAAATATTTGGAACTAGAAATATTTTACTCAGCACTTTTGATAGCGTTAAGCATCAAAATACAGATAACTCCTTTTCGGAATCTGAAAACATCTTTTTACAGAAAAAAGTAATGCTATTAAGACGAAAGGAATTGCTTGGTATGTTTAGAAGACAGTGGAAACCTATCTTCCAAAAAACTTCATATGTTTAAAATTTGTTATACATAAAAAGAGAATTCAATACATTTATTTGAACATTACAAGAAAAATTCAAGAACAAAGCAACGATTCAAAATTGTCTTGCTTTAAGGCACCGTGTGCTAGTTTCTAAATCTTTATTATGAATTCCTTTATTATGCATTGTCAAAAAATGGTTATAAGAGAATCATTTACGCGAAGTAATATACTATATTGAAAATATAGTAAAATTAATTCCAAATTCCTATGAAACTAATGAGCATATACAAATGAAATGAAAAACATTGACTGTTTGAACCAATTTTCATCTAATTCTGCAAAATTTTAGGATCTCATATTGTAAAAATTCTTTTTAAAAAAATTATTTCATTACTCTAGTAATTTAATTGAGACCCAGTGGTCGAGAGATAGCGTATCGCACTTCCACACAACAGGTGCGGGTTCTAATCCCTGGATGGGCAAGGTAGACTCAACCTTTCATCCTTATTGCAGTGGGTCGATAAATGAGTACCAAGCTTGCTTGGAGATTTAAAAAGACTGGGGGTCTCACTTCAGACTGACCACCTGACCATCTGCTTATGCACCTCATCGCCCAATAGTCACGTATACTGGGAGGAGCACAGTAGGCTCTGGGCCTCATGGGCTGTTGCGCCACTGAGTTTTGAGCTTGAGTAACTTAATTAAATTTGGCCTTTATAAATTAATTAACTTATTAGAGTAAAATATAATTTAAATTTTTGGTAGTGGCCGTGGTAGCCTAGAAGTTATAATGGTGGTCTCCTGGCTGGCGTGTCATGAGTTCGAAACCTATTGCCATTGAAGATCCACCGTGTAGAGGGGATCTTGTACTAGCTCAAGTATCTTCCTCGTTACTTAACCAAGCTCCAAAATTACAGGATCCACAGCCAGCTGTCTTCTTGTTGCACTGTGTTGCTGCCCTAATAAACCTTCATTCACTAATTTATTTGGCTATTGGAACTGAAATAAATTTTATCTATATTAGATGAGAATTATGATAGTTATTAAAGGTATCTCCTCTTTGAGGATACCCCACATTATTTTCATTATTTATTAATATTGATTTTATGTACATAAAAGGAAAACATTTAGCACTCATTCTGAACACGATATTTATTTTTAGATATATTATCATACGTTTTCTTTATTTTGAACATTAGAATTCAAATTCAAAATTAATTAATTAATAATTCCAAAACTTTATCATTTTTTGAAGCCGCATAAGAAAAGTGAAGAAGAAAAAGCACACTGTAGTTCTAGTTATTTCTATTAAAATCATTCAAAGTAAAATTTTTTTCAAACACTATTTATTATTAATTTTCTTAATTTGCGCATAAAAAATTTTACTTTGAAATGCATAAAAATTAATTCAATTAAAAGTTATTTTTGGAAAGTCTCAAAGTTATTAAATATTACAAAGTCCCCATTTGAATAGAATTTTCTAAGAAAAATTGTCCTTAAAGTGATTGAATTTTCGAAGAAAAAAGAAAGTACTTATTCAAATTAATTCTTAAATTGAACTTTTTAAATATAAGTTGCATACATTTTTTTTTATTAATTTAACCTTACTTCTAAATGTTTCTTCGCAGAAAAAAGTGCAAAATTAATAATTATGTTTAAATTTGAAGCTCATTAAATAAAAACTAATTATAAAAGAAGCAAAATAGGTAGATGAAAAAGTCCTTAGATTTGAAAATGAAAGCATAAAATTGAGTTAGTTGATAAATAGTATAACTAATTACAATATAATGGCTGTATTATTAATAATTAATATTATAATTTTCTACTATTTCTTTCCATATCCATGTTTTTTTATCCATCGTATTGGCTTATGTATAATATAAAATTATTTCCACTATATTTTATATTAAGTTAAATTGTATCCAAATCAAATCGTTTTGATATAGATTTTTCCTATAATCTATTCTAAAATTTGTATTGCACACATCTCATTCTTCAATTCTTACGAAGAATTTAACCTACTATTAGCTTTAAAAAATCCATATTGTCTTACGAAAAAAAAAGGCCTCCTTTTCTTTTTTAAATTCCAACTAAACATGTCTGTGTTCTGAAAAGAAGAAACTCTTGCTGAAATATCTGCTTTAAAAATTTTTTAACAATGAGTTGTTTCTAAATCATGTTCTCAAACTGTTATATTTTTATAATAAAAACTCACTTTGAAGTTGAAGTAGAATGGAAAGAAGAAACTCTTTTCGGGGAAGCAACAAAATTATGGTTTTTAGGGAGGAAAAAAAAATTATAAGAGAAAAAAAAAGAAAATTGGTGATATTATTATTGATTTTTCAGGTTCCGTTATATATCCTCTTTTGTTACAAACCTATGGAATAAAATTACGTTTTAAAAAATTTTCTTCGTGTTTCAAATGCTGCTACATAGTGTTGAATACATATGTTCTGTAGAATTTTAGAAGAAACCCCGTGCTTCCATCTTGTGATTGTCGTTTTTAAAGTGTTCGCATGCAATTAAAAAATCTAAAACAGTTCTTGTACGCATAGAAAAATAGTTTTTGTGTCTTTTCCCTATTTTTAATAACTAAAAATTGGTTAGTCTAGACTAGATGTTCTTAAACAGTGTCCATGGACCCTTGGGGGTCTCCAACGCCTTTCTAGGGGGGGTGTTATTTAATGTTAAGATTTTCCTATTTTACAGTCTCTGAAAATCATCGTGGATGCATTGAAATGCGTGACATCCTAAACTAGATCACTAAATTGCCCACAATGGAAAAATTTTGTTAGAACATTTATTTCGATCTTTTACATAACCTCAGTTTTATTATTGTTCACAACTACATAGTCATTACTCCAACCTACTATTTACTAAAATTAGTAAGTTCGTATGGGTAAAGATTCAGAACTGGATTAAAAATTAAACTTTTTAAACAATACAGTTAAGGTATCCGATTAGTTTAAAAACATCATTTTCATTTAAAAAATCGAAAATTATTTTTTTAGTCTATTTTTGAAGCCTGTTTAATAAGTGTTCTAAAAATATTTTACTTTTAACTCTGAATTAAATAAAACAAAAATACGGCTGCTTTTGTTTGTGGTAGTAAGCTCAAATTTAAACCGGGCATTTAAATTAGAAACCGAAGGTGTTTGTTTTTTGGTCAATAGCGAATCAACGAATGATGATGAATGATGTCTTTAAGAAAATAGAAGTGATAAAACATGTACCATTTTTAAAGTGAACCAATATACATAATGTTATAAAACCCCGCAAAACATAGTAGAAAGAGCGTTCGAAGAAAGTCCGTTTCTATCTTTGGTTTTACGCGTAAGCTTTTTAAACCTCACATATCCAGGATTACTTTGACCATTAAAACTTCGAGACTACAATCCCAAAGAATTTGCGAAGAAGCGTCGCTTTAAAGTCACATTAAAAGATAACATTCTTTCTCCTTAGCATCCACTCGGAAACTTTCTCTTTCCTTCCCTCTTCAAACATTAAACCCATCCTATCACCATGACAACGCACATGCCGAGCACATTGCTTGTATCGGTAGCAATAGCGCCTAGGAGACTGGAAACGACAACAATATAATTAAGTAGGGTCAGAATGTGTTGAGTTTAATCCTTCTTGTTAAGGCGCTTTTGCCTAGGATTTAGTGAGAGCCATTGAGGTGAAACTATTTGGATGTTGGGGGGGGAGTGCGACAGGGGGTGGATTTATGGGTTTCCGCTTTTCCTAATCCAAGCGACAAAAATGCTAATCAGTGAGAGAGGGATGGACATTTTAGGAGGTTCGAAATATTTTTGTTGCCTTCCCTTCACGCACAGAGTCTACCAAGAGTGTCGTAATTGGCGTTTATTGCGCCGAGTAGATGACAATGCAGCTGGGAGTAAAAGAAGATGAGGAATTAAAGTGGTGTGAGTCAGGTGTTGAATAAGGTATTCGGAATTGGGAAGGTGTTTCTCGATAATGATAATGTTTTGAATGAAAAAGAAATAAGGGAAAATGGGGGAATAATTTCTTGTTATCCAGGACAATTTCTTGGTCACTGAGTGACTCTGAAAAACGTGCTATAAAATATACTGTGAGTATTCTTAAGCCTTTAAAACGCTTTGCAGTACTTCTGTAACAATCTTGGAAGTTTTACATATTTACTAAGCGTTGAACCATAAAACCATAAAATTTTGGTATTATGTCTCTTTTAGAAAATAAGCCTAAGTTGTCTTTTTTTTGCTATTTTGTGGCTTACATTTGTATTTCAGTTACTTATAATTACTTACACTGTGCGATTTTTGTAGAGACAGAATTCCTCGTGAGAGACGATTCAAGACGAAATACTGTAAAATCCGGCGTTTAACGCGCACCTATACTTTTTACTTTTTTATTCCAATTTTTAATTTTGAAGAATATTTGCTGTATAATCCACACCCTCTTTTTTACGAATGAACATAAAATGTAGTGTGATATATTCTTATGCTTTGAAGTGATTCACGGTATTATCCTAGTATTTTCTGAAAAATAGTATACTTCTAGAACAACAACTAGAGTCGATATGATTTCAATAGTTACCACTATTTTTATTATGATAGTTTTGTATATAGATTTATTTGAAACATTTTTGGCTGTCCATCTCAGCCCCCGGGGCAGCCAATCGGAGTCAATGTTCACTGTACCCAGCATCCAATCAGAGAGCAATCTCTTAGCTCTCAGCCAAGCCAAAAAAACTCAAAAACTTTCCACCCAGATGAAGAACCACAGCCACGCCTCTCGGATTCCATCGCCCGACCAATCGCCATCATGCCACTCAGCAGAATGGAAAACATTACTTTTGCCATGCCCAGCATCATAGACTCTCACGATATGGGATTGAGGACTGTTTACAGTCCAGACGCCCGAAATTAAACGCCTATTCAACGCCTATTTTGGCTGTCCAACTGGGTTGCGTGTTTCTAATGAGTATGCGGATTTGCATCCCCCGCAAGATTTTTATTATGTTTGTCCTTTCTTTTAAATAATTACCTTTCCGACCCATGTAAAAGCCTAATTTATTTATTATTCTTGTGTTTCTCTTTATATTTTTGAAGCTATCCTTTTTATACCCGGCATATAACGCTCACACGTGAATTTCGATTTCCTTTTTTTGTGTTCAAAGTGCACGTTAGATTCCAGATTTTACAAAAAACTGGAACTTATAAATATTTAAATAATTAAAGGGAAATAGACTGTGAGAAAGAGAGAGAGGATTTATATAGCCTTTGTAATAGTTGAGATATCAAATATACACATATCAAACAAAAATGATTTGTTTTAAACATTTGATTAAATCTTTTGAATCTTCTCTGAAGCGCAAGCTTTATAAAAGATCCCAAATGAATGTTCCCCATTCCTGCTTTTCTCATACTCAAATAATCAAAGCATATTTTTTAAATTTTATTGAAATATTTTTCAAGAGTAAATTTGCGTCTAATTAATATTAAATTTATTAAATGCTTTGAACAATATAAATTATCCTTCATTATGCAAAACATATGTCTAGGATTTTGCAATTGAAGGTGAAATCCGTTGCCTATTTTAATAATTTTCTTTCTGTGACATTTTAATATTAATATCATTATTACAATACAGAATTTCTCAGGATTATTGGGACTTACTTTAAGGGAAGGTAAGGAACAACTCAAGGATTCAGGTTTGTACAAAACCCAATGTCACAACAACCCACGTAAGACTGAGATCCTCTAAATATTTAAGGGTCAAAGTTGGGTCATGCCGGGAGTTCGAGTCACTCGTGACCTGCCCACACTATGCGTATTACTTCCTAATGGTCCATAATCACGCAGATTGTGACATCTGGTGGTCTTGTGCATATCTCTGTGGATACATTTCAGGATACAGTCTTTCTGCTGCTCGTGCATTTCCTTCTAATAATCCGTAAAGCATGTGCATATCTTCCAGCTTGGTATTCGTGAAACGTTCCATACTGCTCTGCGGGCGATGGCAACTCAAGTGACTGCGGTAATGTGGTTCGGTTTCCTCTGATGTTCTTGTGATCTACGGGGACAATTTTTGGGTCAATCTTAAAAGTGGTGCATTCAAATGATTCAGATTTGCACAGCATAGCATCCCATGGTCAAAAACGTCTTCTTTCGGTTTTGGGTGGTGGTGTTCGTTGTTCATCAGAACATTGGAGGAAACAGACATGCATTACCGCAGTCATTTGAGCTATCATTACCCGCAGCAACGTCTGTATGGAACGTTTTACGAATACGCAGTTGGCAGATATGTACCTGATTTACGAATTGGCAGAAGAAAATTTACGAGTAGTAGAAAGATTGTATCACGAAAGTTATCCACAGAGGATACACCAGACCACCGGATGTCACAATTTGTGTGAATGGGGATCATTACTAGGTAATAGGCAGAGTGAGGACAGGGCATTAGTGCCTCAAATGCTCAACATTACTAATATTTGACCGATACATATTGCAGATGATCTCAGTCTTCGGTCTCTTTGTTTCTTGTTCCAGTTACATTGCTTTCCCATGACGATTCATCATGTTTACTATGCAAATTTGAATCCTTGTGATATCCTTTACCTCACCTTAAAGTGTGTCTCAATAATCCTGGCACATCCTGTATAACCATACACAACATTATTTTAGTTATGATTTTATACTTTAGCTTTAATTTGTGAAAAGAAAACTACAAATTTCAATAAAATTCTTCAATAAAATATTCCACTTCTTATGTTTGTGACCTTTATTTTATTAAAATAAAGTGACATTCGCAGATGACATTTCTTTAAAATCGTATATTAATTGTACATTTTTTAATTAAGACTTTTTGTTGCGTGTGCGTTGAATAGATAATTATATATTGCTAGTCTAAAATTTACAATCGATTGAATTTATAGGGTGTATATAATGAAATATTAGCAAAAGTTCAGTAAGCTGTTTTCTAAATTATAATCGAAGAATTAAAGCTCTTTTTTATGTAAATAATATTTTAGTGTCGATTTAATTGTATTATGCATTAAAATTTTATTTTATGCTTCTAGCCTGAGAGGATAGAATTTTAATATTCGTTAAACGGACTGATTTATAAAATCAAGTGCTGTTTTTAAAAAATAAACACAAAAAAATGACGTTGTAAAAAAATTTTGGTTCTGAATTTCTGCATTGTTTTCTAATTAGCATTAAAAATCTTTAAATATTTTACTTGTGTATGAAAAATAACTAATATTATTCACTTTTTATTTTGTTAAAAACACACCTATAAATTATGTTTTTTTAAAAATTAACACATAGAAAAACTTAACTCTTTTGCACAAATGAATTCTGTTTTTCTTTTAAAGTAGGGATTGTCATTTACTTTAATAAAATTTAAACCATTCGGTTTTTTAGGAATAAAATAATTCTATGTCTAAAACTTTTGTTTTATATTATTGTTGAAAGGATCCTAAATATTTTTAAAGAATTTATATGAATATATAAAATGATAATATATGGAGAGCTAAGCATTGTGAATATTCAGCAAAATACACAAGTGAAAAAGAAAGAAAAATAAACTCGCAGATATACTTAAATAATATGAATATATACATTTAAGTTAACTTATTCTTTTGTGTCGCATTTTGAACACATGTTGAATAACAACCTTTTCCATAATGTGTTGCAGTTTCTGTTCTTTTTTTCTGCCTCTTCTCACCAGCTCACAACTACGTAATTTACGACCCTGCATTTCTTTATGATCCCGAGTCTTTTTTGTGCAATCTACAAAAATTACACGTTTGTTGGTCGGGTTATCGATACATGTATTATCGTTATATGTATCGTTACATGTATGTATGTATTATACAACCTCTGGCAATAAAGTTCGGTGAATAGTACTGTAACATTAACGTAGATGAAATAATAATGAAGTTACCTTTCTGTCATTCGAAATAGTCATTTCCCATAACTATGCACCGCTGAGATCTGCTGTACATGTCCTGGAAACTTAGGAAACTTAGTTTTGGGATGGAGTACAAAAGCCTCGTCACCTTTCATTAGATGTGTCAGGAATATCCTCAAATATCTTTCCTTTCAAAGTGATTTTGAGTTGTGGGTATAGGAGGAAGTCTAGTGCATTGAGATCTGGTGAGTATGGTGGATGTTCCATTTGCACCTTCCCCCTTTTGTGTCGAATCTGTCGTCTCGACAAAATCCTGTAAAGTCTCTAAACGTGCCTGCATATGAGCGTCTGTGAAATGATTTCGCACAAGACGACAACAGGTTTATCTCTTCCCGAAATTTTAAGTGATTATTTGTCGCGCGGATTCACAGTTAATCCGCAGTTCATAAGCTATTATCACACTGCTTTAATCGACAATCTGTCGTGGATAGTTTCCTCACTTTCTCACTGTTTTCGTCGCTGACGGAGGTCACCGGTCTTCCGTTACGGGGGTTGTCTGAAACACTTCTCGAAAACACCTACTTCATGGACAGTGCAACATATTTATAAACACGTACCAGCATCGCATAAGTTTCTTTCGGTGTCTTGTCAAGTTTAAAATCAAAATGTTAAATTAGTCTTCTGTTCGTTCATTTTTCTGTTCTCAGTCAAGAACCAACGCACTAAACAAGCACTTTGTAAAACAAGTCTTACACGGAACACAAACGGCACTCATCTAAACAATGGAGGGGGCAGATGATCAATATCTGGCGCTACGCATATGCAGCGTTTTGTTTCGTCAGTGTTGCCAGATCGGTCGTTCTGATTACATTCTCCGAACTTTATTGTCAGAGATTGCATACATTCCGCATTTATATACAATTTTTTATAAACTCTATTTGAAAGTCTAAGAAACTATTTGAATGCTACAGATAAAAAGAAAAATATTGAAAATACGGGAACTTAAAAAGAGGTAGAGGCTGCAGTATAATAAATAATTCTAACTGAAGGCTACTTTGAAAATAATGCAGACATGTGCAGTATTAAGGACTGACAATCTTACGCCTTTCTGTTTATAATACTGAGCGAAATCCTATTAAAGGAAGCTAGTGAGAATTATATTAACGTCACAATATAAAGAAACGCGAGGTCTATTGATGGCTGACCTGGTAATTTTGAACCACGGTCAAACGAAAAACTAATATTCCTTTCTCCTAAGTACCACACCATATTAACGGGAGAATGTGTGTCTTCAGTGGCACAAGGATGAAAACCAATGCGATGTAATGAATTGAAGTTTGGATTCCATTATAAATGAACAGCTAACATGTTTGCAGATGCATTCTAAAATGCATATGAATCTTCGAATAATCAACAAGATATTGCCAGATCCAGTTGTCCTAAAACATATTCAAAGCTACAACAATAAATACCAATTTGTAGCCAAAAAAAATATTTTAACACAACTTTTACCAAAGTACCACAGGGTGATTTGCTACCAGACCGACAAATTTGCAGTTTGTGTAAGGTTTACAGAGATGACTCGGAATTACAAAATAATCTAGGGTTGCAAATCCCGTAGTTAAGAGCTATGCTGCAATGAAACAGAGAAAGAAAATAGAAACAGCAATATAACACTGGAACAAAAAATATTTTACTGGAAGGTTGCACTACAACAGTTGTTCAAAATTACGACAAGAAATAGTTTGCAAGACTGAGAATGGCTATGCATCGATTCCTTATGTTCTGGAAGATTCGCCCCGGCAGTCTTGAGGTAGATGGCGCTGAACCAAAGTTTTCATGAACATCGATTCTGCTGGATGTCGTTATTTACAATCCGTTTCCTGAGGTAGTAAGATGGCATCATATTCAAACGAGGAACTGATGAACATGGGGATTGTGTATGAAGCTGCGGATTGTAACGGGCACGCCACTCAGTGTTTGTACTATGAACCCTACCCGAACTAGCATGTTCCACATCTCACGACCTTCTCACGTTTGAAAAGAAGGTTAGCTGAGACGTGTTCTTTAACGAGAGATACAAATAATCGATAGGTTAATTTGGCAATGAGGAAGATGTTTTAAGTCTGGTTAGAAGACGATCCAAGTACAAGTACTCGAGATATAGTTCACGGTCAGATCTATCAGACAATTTCTGGTCGACTTTCTAACACCTGTTAAAGAACATTCTTTCAATAAAATGTTTTTATCCCATTAATGTGTTACTGGTCTATTCTTTTTAACTGCTTCTTTACGTTGTAGCTCCCTACAACAGAAATTGCGACCCTGTATTCCTATGGGATCCGGGATCATCTCTGTACCTCCTATACACCCTGCAAATTTGTCAGTGTGGTAACCAATCACCATATATATATATATATATATATATATATATATATATATATATATATATATATATATGTGTGTGTGTGTTACAAAGTATATATATATATATATATTATTGTTCAGGTATTTTTAATTTATATTATCAAAAGAAAAAAGAAAATTATTTCTAACCATAAATTTTACATTTCTTATTTCCAAGATTTTTAATTGAATGATCGTCATCGAATAAGCTCATTAATTATTGTAAATTTGAATTAAAAAATATAGACGCCAGAGAGCCTTTTCTTTTCTTATTAGATGTGTCCACATTTAATGAAAAAATTCTTTAATAGCTCTTAACAAATCTGAATTCTAAATATAATCCACATGCTCAGCCTCTAGGATTATTAAGAAACGAAGCGCTAATTTTAAACCAAGATTAAATAAACCTCTTTCACACAAATACTTATTAAAGCAATTAATTTTATTCCAATACCATTCTTACCTATAATATCCACCTTATATGTGTGAGAGAGAACAATAGATAATATATCTCACCCAATCAAATTTCTCCACTCATTCGCTGTAAGTAGTAAGTAATATATATGTCCGTAATCTCTTTAATTCCAGCTTGCAGCTCACAGCGCCTCCATAAACCGTAGACAATAACGATTTTAAGTGCACATTTTGACCATGAAACTTACATATCATAAATGTTTATGAGCCTGAAGGAGACGTACAGTTATAACTTATACCACTGTTCTATGTAGGTAAGGAAAAGTACTCCTGGATTACGCACTGACAGCGATTGCATCGTTAAGCCGCTCAACAGTAACGAGTTAGATCTTGTGGATTTGTTCCGATGGACCATGCTCTGCCAAATTTACGAACGATATACACCAGGAATTGTTATAGAAGGTGATTTACGGAAAGTGATCCTAGTCTTTCTCTTTCTCCTCCGCAGTTTCGTTAAGTTTTAAGAAAGTGGAGCTTCGATGAGGTTGTAAATTTGGCGGAAGGGTTTGTAATTCAAGGTGACTTGTTTGGCAGATAGTTTTGGGATATGTTGACGCAAATGATTTTAAATGGGTTTATTTGAAGAAATTGGAAGTAATTAGTTTTGGAGATATAATATTAACCCCTTAATACCGATTAAAAGTTGCGCGATGAGCTTTCCAGCGCCACCGTTTTTCACGTAGGTGGCATATGCGGTGTATTGGAAAGGGAAATTAAAGACACAAAAAATCCAATTTTCTCTGAAATAAGTAGATACTTATCAAACGTTATCAAGGTCATTTTATTATATTCCAAAGACTTCTGAACAGTTTTACTGATAGAAACGTAAATGAAAGAATTGTACTTTGAAAAGATGGATATATACGTCTGGACACTCAACGTACCGGTTCAGCAAGATGGATTTATACGCTGGCGAAGCTGGTTTGTGGTTGACCTTGTTCACATAAGGTAGCGGGTTCGGCCCCGGTCCAAGTCGATATATTTTCACGATGCAGAAAACCGACGATGTCAATGACATATGAATATGCGGCATATTAAAGATCTATAGAGAGCCTGTTTGTTAGTGCACTCTCTGCAAAATTAAACTCTAGGCCCCATTTCACATCGTCAGAATTTAAGTACCTCCCACTGGGGATGAAACTGGTCGTCAAAATTACATTGCGGATATTGTTACTCCACTATATGGTGCCGCAACTAAAGGTGATACCAACTCCAGCGGAATGTACTAGGTCTGAAATGGTACATAACCGGTCCACTGCCCTATTGAAAAATAATTGATCAGGTTTTCATTAAACTTCCTTGCCTAAATTATAATATAATAACATGGTTATTTTTGTTTGGTATATTACTCTTTGACTTATTATAATACAGAATGCTTGTAAGCAATACTAATTACTTTTTACAGAAATTGACAGTAAGAACTTTTTATTCAGATTCTACTTTACTTTTTTCAGAAGCTTTTCAATTTATATTGATCCTTCAACATGCATCAAGTTTCAAATCATCGCTAAAATTTCATTTTACCCTTTTTGCTAATTCTTGCATGAACACCAATTCATTTAACAATAATTAATTTCCTTTTTAACTTCCTCTAATCATATGATCAAAAATGTTTTTACTGAACTTAAATGACCGTATCAAAATTTCCAAAACAAACGTCGTGACTAATACATTTTTGTACTAAAGAGTTATAATGAGTCGTTCATGCGAATAATATTCCATTATAATTTTCTTGTGCATGTAATCTTAGGATAGCACGATGTTTTATTTACTTATTTATTATTTCCATTAACTAGGTTGCGGCTGTAACGTTTGTTGTAGTGATGAGGAGGCTTGAAAATCGTTTTAATCTTCATTTTATTCTTTCGATGAGCAAACAAAGAGGACTATGTGCAAAAACCAAAAGACAAGTGTACATTCACTTAGCAGTTATAATAAGCAGCGTGAATTTTTTCAGGAAATGAGAGCATTTATACAGAACTTCAACCGGAAGTTCCAAAATTTACATGAATTCCGTGGCGGATCATCGGATTGTTGGGAAAGCATCTTGCTAGATATCTTTACTATAAATACGCTGAGGTTTTAATTTTTAAGAAATAAAGTTGCTTATATCCCGTTAGGCGGGTAAGCTACAGTGAATTATTTCGCGCGAGTCTTGAGGGATCAGGACCATTACAAATTAAAAAAGTTTTTAAGATAAAATTAAAGTGAGTTACTCCATGTGTATTAAAGCATTTTAGATTAAAATAATCTGGCGGAGAAGAAGGGTTTAAAACAGCCCATTCAAGATGTTATTATAATAAAATTATTTTCTATTGAACCTAAAATGTATTGGAATTTGCAAATAAAAAATTAATTCTACCACTGCATAAAATTAAAACTTAAACCTTTGAATTAACTAGAGAAAATTTTTCCCATACGATTATTTTAAATTAACTGCCTTATGTCAAATAAACTACAAGGAACCACAAATATTGTATAATATACAACCAAACATTTATTTCAATATGAAAATCCATTACTAATCAGTAAGTACAGATAAACTTGACAATCACTTTATGTATACTTATCATATGGATAAACCCTGCAGTTATACCTCTTTCATTTGCACTATTCTCACTCAGATTACTATATCAGCAGAAGTTTCTGCCTGTACTAGAACTGAATCGGTGGATTTATTCCCTCTAATAGTATTGAATCAGCAAACGTAATATGTCTGGAGTAATATTATCTTTTTATTTCATACTGACGTAGGAAAACGGGATTATATAGAGGAATTCAAGCATACACAATGAATAAAGTATTTCGTTTCCGGATATATATGATGCAAGATACATTTTTAAACAGTTTTATTTTTCCCTTTAAATGCTTTGCCAAAAAAATTCAGTAAAATTTCAAGTAGTGGGCTTTAAAAAATTTATAAGAATGAGGTAATAATTCAGGCTGATATATTTTTATCCGTTAAAAAGTATAAGAAATCAATGTCAAGCTAACTGAAATGTACAGAAATATAAAAATAATAATATTAGGGCAGATGTTTTTTAAAGGAATGTCGCTTTACAAAGGATTTTAAAAAATCCTCGGGAGGGACAGGGCAAATGACTCAAATTTGCATGAAAGATAAAGGCAAATTTGATGAAGTTTAATAATTAAGTATCACATGTTCATGCTCCGAAAATTATAAGTTTTTTAAAGCCCTTTTAAAAATAATCTGATTATCTTTATACCAAGTAAACAAATAATTAAATTTTTAAGGTCAATGAATGCCAATCATGGCATGAGTTTCCCCTCAACGGCTAACAATGTAAAAGTGCAATGTAAATGAATAACAAATAATGGCTCATGAAGAACTGAACAACTTGTCGTGGTATTTCCTTCTCATTTTGGTTGATGTCCCTTAAAGTTGGAGTTCCAGAATGGGGATCTGAAAGCAGCATTGATAGAGAATCTACTAACATGATTACAAACAGGTATTTGCAATAGTTTACTTTTATTAATATAAACGCTAGAAATGCGATGACCTTGATATGCGGATAAGACAAATTTACCCCTTACCTGCCACCGGAGTATATATAAGTATCATTCAACCGATGCTTTAAGTGCCTTGGACTTATATGTACGTCGTCTTTCCGAAAAACGAAGCTTTTCCTTGCGCTGCTATTATTACAACTAATCCCAAGGCTTTGGAATGCAATAAAATGACCTTGACAGTTTTTGCGAAGGATTTAAATATTTCAGAGAAAAACTTGCCAATTTATGCCTTTTATTTCCACTCTCAATACACCGCATACACGCGCGCATGTGAAAAACGGTGGCACTGGGGAGCCAATCATATAATTGTTAATCGGCAGTTAAGGGGTTAAAGGTAAGAATCAATGGGTACTTATTTGACGTAAGATACAACCTCTCCAAAAAATAAAAACTTCCGAAATCTAGTAACATTCTTGCAGTTATGCAACTATAATTCAGAAACCACTTAATGGGGCATTATCATCCACAGCCATCTACTATTCTCTATAATCATCTATATTATATGATCTTATTTGGTACTGACGTTCAGATTTGTGGAAAAATGTGGCTCCAGATCAGCAATACTCAACTGCGGCCCACCGAGCCTTTTTAAGTGGCCCGGTCATGGCCGGTGCTCTGAAAAATATACTTATTTAAGAACATTGTATTTAAATTTTGGTAGTAAATTCTTTGTCAAGAAATCAAACATATCAATTTCGCTTTTTTACTATCGGTGTCGTACGCGTACGTATTGTTATTCTTTTTTCTATTTGGAACGGTTACGGTTAGTGAGAGCAGACAACAGCGGAGTAGCAAAAATTTTTTGGGTGGAACTAAATTTTAACTATCTTTCATATCTTACAAGCGAAAAATATTCGAAAAAAATAAATTGTTTCCAAGACGATTGGCAGGTTGGCCATTTTGTAGTGAAAAACAAACATGAATCATTAATTGTTTGATTGGTCATGGAAGTGTTGCATTAAAAAAATATCAATAAACAGAAATCATACATTCTATGACAATTTTCTCAAAGATCTATTTCAAAGGTTGATAAATGGGCTTTTTTCTTGAATAATCTTTACAAAAGCAATAAAGTGCTTTGTTAGTGGTAATATCACAGCGGTAACAAAGACATATCCTATGAAGCTTGTTATATTATCGGTAATCATATTAAACCGTTTACTGATACAGAAATTATGAAGGAGTGTTTCTTAAATACACTGGCCACCAAAAGTTAAGGAGCAACATGTTTTTTGAAGCTCACCGTAAAAAAATGACAGTAACAATAAAATTTGCAGTTTATATAAATTATAAAAATGAATTTTGTATATACAAATTTATACAAAAACAATAGCTACAACTTTTTTTAATAGGAAAGAACAGATATATATATATATGAATAAAAGTGAAAAATATGCATGTATCAGGCTTTCGTAATTAAGCATGTAACTTTTGTTGATTTTCAACTTTTGTTAGCAGATTTGTTGAGAATAGGCAGTGGAATCTCGCAATGTCTGAGAGAAGCCATATGTCCAATTAGTTAAGGCGGGGGGTTGGATGGATGGAAATGGGTTTATCACAGAACGATGCTGTTCTAGATCTTAATGTGTCTCGTAGTGTGGTCCACCGTCTCTGGAATCAATATCAAACCGAAGCATTGGTGCCCAGAAGACATGTTAAAGGCCGATTACGAGCGACAACACCTGCAGAAGATCGTTTTATCGCTCTTTCGGGCTAAAGGAGAAGAGGAATTTCTGTGCTGCAACTTATTGCAGACAACTCTGTAGCATTCTGAAGAAGAATGTCTGCTTTTACGTGCGAAGGCATCTTCACAATTCAAGTCTCTGTGCAAGGTGACCAGTTGTGTGTGTAACCCTCAACTAACGACAGAGAAGGGCCCACTTATCTTGGGCCCTTCCTAGACCAGACAAAGATGGGCTTCTGTACTCTTTACAGACGAGTCCAGATTCACACTGGAGAGCGATTCAAGACGTCTGCTCATCTGGAGGGAACGAAGCACCATATATCATCAATCCAGCACTGTTGAAAGACTCAGTTACCGGGGTGGTGGAATAATGGTTTGAGTAGGTGGTCACACTGATCTGCATGTCTTTCAGGGAGGAACTCTGACTGGTGTCATATGGTGGTGGGATGAGATCCTTGATCCATATGCCGGTGCAATTGGCAGCGACTTCATTCTGATGGATGATAACGCACAACACTACCGAGCCGTAATTGTTGAGGAATATCTTGATGGTCTAGTTTGGAGCGAATGGAATAGCCAGCTCGATCTCAGGCTAAAAGCTATAGAGTATCTTTGGGACAATCTTGGTAGATAGGTTGCTGCTTTACGTCCTCCTCCAAGGTTTTTAGGAGAGTTGAAACAAATCATACTCCGTGTCTGGTATTCGCTTCTCATTTCGGTAACCAACAACTTAATTGACAGCATTGAAATCGATGCTGACAATGCATTTAAGCTAGGGGTGGGCACATCCCTTATTAAAACCCATTTTTGTTACGTTTCTATGATATTTTATCTCATAAAACCGTGATTATTATTTTTTCCAAGAATAGACTTTTCAAGCGAGATTGCCTTTTTTTTGTTGTAAATCATTATTGAATTTTTGTTCATAATGCAATAGTCAATACATAACTATTTTGTGCACATATTATCCAAATTTTGTGTTTCTACATTGATTCATTTACAAATAAGGCACAAAAAATTGGTTGTTCCTTAACTTTTGGAGGCCAGTGTATTTCGAATTTAGTGTTAAAGACAAAAATAAAAAGATAAAATATAATAATTAGAAAAAGCAAAACAGAATTTATAATTATTTTGATCAATATTTTCCACATTTTAAATTTTCAATATTATCTTCGTCTGAAAGCATTTCTTCCCCCTCCCCCATTTATCCTCATATTGCTACCCGCGTGAAATAACTACATATGTATGCGGCTTGCGTGATATGGCTGGCATACGTATGCGGCCCAGCAGAAAAAAAAAGGTTGATACCCCTGCTCTAGTTTAAAGTGTTAATTTGGCTGGACGGAAAAAAAACCCTAGTTAAACAGGGTGTATAGCCTTTTATTACAGATTCTGAACATGATCGCCTATTCGGTGATGCATTCGGCTAAAAACTGTTGTCTTACTCCTAAAATTTCAACATCAATCTTGATAGGTCACCTTGTGTTCATTTCTGTCAAAAAGTCAGTAATCTTGAAACGAAGCATTCTAACACCTTAGACTTGTGAAATTCTACATGAATAACTTTCCAAACACCACCGTAACTGAGATTGATCTCATTTATGAAGAGTTGAATGGTTACTCTATGGAATGATATGCTGAAATCCTCCACTTCCTTTAAGTGTTAGTTTAATGCAGGAAAAACGATGTTCCAATTTTTGGGCCGTTTATGAGGGATATGTGGCCACATTTAAAATGCCTCCCTCACCTTGCATCATTGTTATAAGGTAGACTACTATTTTCACTAGCAGCCATGTTTTCATCAAGGATTTGTCGAGAAGTGTAATCTTTCGAACAAAGGAACCCAATCACTCAGCGAGCCACTATCTTCTCTAGAATGCGCGTTACCTTAAACTAAGGGCTGCATAAGAAAATATCTACATTAATAGCTGCAACTTACAACATGATGCATGTAGAATAGGTTAGTATAGAAAAACATTTTATTCAGATATTTCAGTTATTCCCTTGAAATAATTTAACTTTGCTTTTTTCACGACCAAATACAATGTGTGTAAGTCATGTTTTTCACAAGACTGAAGTGGTATCGTCTATATAAGTTAGTACCAGCCTCCAGACTGAAATTATCATTTTGGTCTAGTTGTATATTACGTGCTTAAGGAACCGAAGTTCGCTGGTTCCGTTCTTTGGATAGGCAAGCCACTTCGTTGTTGACCCTGGTTGAGCTAAGAAAAGCGCAACTTACTGATCTTTTGTGGCCCCATCTACCCGAAAAAAGAGCAACCAAAAACTCGTCAGACACACTTGATGAAGCAAACGAACTCATTAGACTCACTTGACGGAGCAAAATCGTCAAACTCACTTGACACAACTCCTCCAATTAACAGTAACAACTCACACAACCTCGGCATTACAACTGTATCGTTCTTTCGCCTACCTACCGACTCACTGGTGGAGGAGTGTGAAGCGATAACATATATATAAGCCAGTAACAGCCACCGGACTGAAATGATCATTTTGGTTCAGTGGTATGTTACATGCTTACGGATAAGAAGGTATCGAGTACTATCCACTTCAAAGGCCTACCGCTATAAAACAAATAAAAAATGAAGTATTAACATTAATTTAAGAGAAAAAATTCACACATGCATATCCATTTCCCTTCATTTGGTAAAAGAGATATCTATTGAATTATCGGTTTATGGGTGTTATAATTCCTTAAACGTATGAATCATGTGTTTTTATTCATAGCGCACCCAATATTGTATTAACTAACTTCAAGTTCTAAATAATTTAATCTATACTATAAGGAAATTCATGTGAAATTTCACCGACGATCATTCTTCAAGTCTTTTGAGAAATTCATTGAAATATCGCGTATTTTAGTTAAAGTCGGAGCAATCCCAAAATAAACGAGTTTAAACCCTATTATTTTATCAAAGTCAGCAAACGAATTTAAGTATTTTTATTCAATCTTCCCGCACATTTTATCTCAAAAGTCTTATAAGTGTCTAGAAAAGAAAATGTGGATAGAGAAACCTCGGTGCTTGCAAAAGAACATTAAGAATATTGCAGCGGAGGAAATTCTATAAGACATGGAATGAAAATTTTGAGATATATCAAAATATCAATATTAGCAAAATATTGCATATATAAATGCTTTGCTCAAAAAATTATGGGAGCACATGGATTTAACAAAATTAAGCAAATATTCATTTTGATAAATAACGTAAAACACAACATCCACAAACTAAAGTGTATCAGAAAACAGAATAAGAAAATTTCATATGCAAATCTACGTTCATCAAGTCCAAAACAAAATAAAAAGGATATGTGCAGAAATCGTGATTTCGTAGAAGCTGTTGTTTTTTGTTGTCTCAGTGAGGAAATTGAACCCCTTTCGGATGTTCTTTTCACAGAAACACGACTCTCTGGTAGATTACAACAACGCGATCTACCGGAATCCATGTCTTTGTATAATATTGGGAAACTGGAATCCGCGCAAACACAAAGAACAATAGTGCATGCCGTTGAAGAGACAAGATTATGGAATTGATTTCAAGAAACGGGGCCTGTTCGACGTCAGCCACGACTCGGTCGGACACGGTATACTACAGAAAATAATGACGGATATATCCCGCAAATAGCTCGTCGAGACAGAACAGCCATTGTGACGCAGATTCGAAGACAGTTTCGTTTGGCATCAAAACGGAAGGTCTCCAGCTAAACAACGCGTAGTCTTTATGCAGGTAGTCTGTGTACAAGTAAAACAATGGTGAGTATTCGCTGAGAGCAAGACACGATGTAGCCCGAAGGAAGTGGGCTGCTGAACATCGAGACTGCATGCAAATTGATTTGAGTCAAGTGCTGTTAGCGGACGAATTCCGATTCAGTTTAGAGGATGACGCCATACGTGTTTGGTATGGCTAGAAAAGGGTGTTTGAAATGATCCAATATTAGTTCAGGAATGATCATAAAGGGTGTTTTTTTTAGAGGTATAGAAATTTAAATTGCAATAAAACAACGATGTATTATTCGATTGACATGAATTTTTTTTATTCGAAAGATAATCTTGTGGCATTACATTTTAAATATGATTTCTGGTATATGACTGCCACGGCTGGTTCGGATGTAGTCCAATCTGGACGTTCAATTTTCGATGACTTTCTCCAACATTTGTGGCCGTATATCGGCAATAACACGGCGAATGTTGTCTTCCAAATGGTCAAGCGTTTATGGCTTATCCGCATAGACCAATGACTTTACATAGCCCCACAGAAAATAGTCTAGCGGTGTTAAATCACAAGATCTTGGAGGCCAATTCACAGGTCCAAAACGTGAAATTAGGCGGTCACCAAACGTGTCTTTCAATAAATCGATTGTGGCACGAGCTGTGTGACATGTTGCGCCATCTTGTTGGAACCACAGCTTCTGGACATCATGATTGTTCAATTCAGGAATGAAAAAGTTAGTAATCATGGCTCTATACCGATCACCATTGAATGTAACGCTGTGGCCTTCATCGTTTTTGAAGAAGTACGGACCAATGATTCCACCAGCCCATAAGCGCACCAAACAGTCAGTTTTTCTGGATGTAACGGTGTTTTGACACACACTTGTGTATTAGCTTCACTCCAAATGCGGCAGTTTTGTTTGTTGACGTAGCCATTCAACCAGAAGTGCACTTCATCGCTAAACAAAATTCGCTTATGAAAATCGGGAACAACGGCAATCTCGTTTTGGGCCCATTCGACGAATCTCTGTGAGGCGTGAGTCTATTCATGATGAATTGCCAAACCAAACTGAGAATAAATCACTTGAAAGCTGTTAAATCGGTCGCTATCTTGGAAAGTAATGCCAACTTAAACTTCTATACCTGGAAAAAACACTCTTTATAGCAGACGAGGTGGTTTGATGGTATGGGCTGGTATCAGCATAGGCGGTCATAATGACATGCAAAACATTCGGAAAAAAATGCCCTGTCTTACCTTACGCTGCAGCAATTGGTGATTCTTTCCTTTTAATGAAGGGTAGTGCCAGAAATCATACAGCTCGTCTTGGTGAAAACCTTCTTGACGCTTAAACAGTACAGTGTTTGGGTTGTTCAGCATATTCTCCTGATCTACATCTGATACAGCATACTTGCTACACAGATTTGTAACTACTTGCTACACGCGTTTTTGTAAATTTGAGAGAAAATGAAACATTTTTCATAGCATGTAGAGAGTACTTAAGGTTGTTGAAGACCTAAATTTTTCTTGCTACGACAATTTTAAGATTTTCACATTTTCAAATTGTATATATTTTAACTTTTCCAAAAATACTTTACTTTAATCTTTAGATTAATTAGAAGCCCTTAAAATTTGTTTTTAAATAATCATTGAAACTGGGCCACGTCCATTTAAATGGCGAAAAATGTAAACAAAGTGTTTTATTTTTGCTTAAAAGATTAATGAATGATGGAAATCAAAACATTTAATCCAGAATTGCTAAAAAAGTGTTTACATGGAGATACACGAAATCCCCCCCAAAAAAGTGTAGACAACGAAATATGGTCTCGTGTATACGAGAAAGCATTTGTGCAAATACAAGTATTATCACTCGGTGCATGCATATGATGCAATTTTATCATTTAATATGGGAAATTTATCAAAACCAGAAATTTTGAGAAAACAATATTAAGTCTGGTGATTACACGGTACTGGCAATGGAGCGCCTCCACAAACACAGAGGCTGTTAAAGGCTAAATACTCATGTTTACAACAAAGAAAGTTACGAAAGAAAACAGACTTAAGGGATTTGGAAACCTCTCTCTTTCTCTATACTGACAATGTTAAATTGGCTGTTTTCGATGTACCTTTTCTCAAAATCTGTTTTATGTACGTGTTTGAAATTTTTCATACTATTAAAGTACACCTCTCTCATTATACTAAAATGAGCTTTTAGCTAATTTTGAATTTTTTAATAAATTATGAAATATTTTATCAAACATTGCGAAATTTGACCCATTTTTTACTTAAAAAATTTGTAAAAATTAAATTTTTGAGTTTTTTACAAAAAGCTCATTTTAGTACCTATTAGACATCATTATAAATAATTCATAAAAAACTTACATACCTGTGAACAGTAGTTTCTCAGAAAAGGTACATCGCACATTAAAATTTACATTTTGAGGTAAATTGATTTTAATGTATACGGTGAGACTTCTAATCGACTAGGAAGTAAAAAAATAAAAGGCTCAATTTAAAATAAAAGTTACATGTTTTGGTTTATATCAGTCGTTACACTTTTAAGCAAAAACAAAGTAATTTGTTTACAATTTTCGCCATTAAAATGGGCGTGACCCAAATTCAATGATTATTTAAAAATACGTTTCTAAGGGCTTCTAAATACCCTAGAAGTTAAAGTAAGGTATTTTTAGAAAGGTTAAAATCTATACAGTTTGAAAATGTAAAAATCTCAAATTGTCAAAAAAATAAGATTTTAGCTTTCCAACACCCCTTAAAAGGAAGAGTTGATGATGAGTTTCAAAATAGTGTAGATCATTTGTAGTATGGGGAGGAATACTTTAATAAAAAAGTAATTAAACACTAAAGTTCATTTATCTCAAAATGTAAATTTTTGATCTTCGATATACCTTATCTGGGAAAATAATGTTCAGAGGTATGTGTACAATTTTTATGACATATGCATAATGATGGCTAATATATACTAAAATAAGCTTTTTGTAAAAAACTCAAAAATTTATTTTTACAAATTTTTTTATGTGAAAAATGGGTTAAATTTCACTATGGTTGATAAAATATTTTGTAAATTGTGAAAAAAATTCAAAATTAGTTAAAGGCTCATTTCAGTAAAATGAGAAAGGTGTACCTTAATTGTTTGAAAAGTTTCAAACATGTACATATAACAGATTTTGAGAAAAGTTACATCGAAAACAGAGTCAATTTAACATTGTCTGTATAGAGGTTTCCTACTCTTCATAAAAGAAGCAAACATTTAAGTGTTTTGTGTTCCACAATAACAAAATAAAAATAGTGTGAAAACTATAAAATTGAAACGTAAAATGAAGTCCTTCCGTTTTCGCATTCTATTAAGTATTATCCTTAGTAATAAGTAACATAAATGTGCCTTTCATTGAATATTTTGAGCAAAATTATTGACCACTTAAATGTTAAGTGATACTTTTTACTATATATTGCTAATATTCATTATAAGAACATAAGTTGAAACAGTGTTATTGAGTTTTTTATAACAAAAAACCAAGCTATTAGTTTTTGGGGAACATTTTATATTTTCGCATGTAGAAATAAGCCGATATGTATATTGAAAATTTTGTCCTTGTTGAATGTTTTCCCCTATAAATTCATTAGTAAATGATTTTATGAAAAATTATAAGTATGTGTTTCCTTTTTTATATAAATATTTTGTGTTGCCGTATTGCACCAAAAATATGTATTGTAATAATAAGAAAACTATTTTAAAAATTTTAGGTTTAAAAACACTTAAACTTGCCCGTACAAATTTCTCTGATTTGCTGACCCGTATACTTCACAGTAAGTGAGATCTTCTCAATGTATTTGGATAAAGATAAATCAATTTTAAATTATTTTCTGAACTGATATTGTTGTGGGGAAGATATGCGAATATATGCATTTCCTTGTAGTATAGGTAGTCTTCCAACTCTTCTTGAAAGTCTGTTATATATGCATATGTAGTAATTTTTTTAGTCTAAAAAAATCTTGCAATTCTTTACTTTCAACAATTTTTAATTATTTCGAAATTTTAAATCTGAAATAAGATAAAAATTATAAAACATTTTTAATTTTCAGAGAGCCTAATTTTATTATTGAAACAGGACTGTTAAAAATATTTACTTATTTTTCACAAATTTAGGAATTCATGTAAAACATTATAGCTGCTTTGAAATTTATTTTATTAATGTTCTTTGCTTCGATCAAATAGCCGGCTGAAGGACGTTTGTGTCAGATGGCTTTAAAGTCGAACTGAGTTTACTGTGCGGTATCCTTCAATTTCACCTTATGATATTTAATGGAATTAGAACTAGAGTTGATGCTTCAACTAGAATGTAGCCAATCACAAGGCAACAGACCATACTAATGTCCTACGCTACTCTGATAAATTGGCTCAGAATGTATACATTGCACATTGTAAATATATAGTTTAGTGCTCCTATATATGCATATTAGAATACGATTTTCAAGCTATATACAGAAGTACTCAATACGTTATGAGCAACATTTATATATTTTTATTTATGATAAAGTTCTATATAACGTATTTCAATGTCCATTGAATAAATAATTCAAAGATGAATTGTCTTTTTCAAATAATTTTAATCCCTTTAATTTATTTTCTAAATTTTTTATAGTACCTAATTTAATTTTATTATTTTTTGGTCCTTTTTTTCAGTAACTTGTAATTTCTCATAAATTTTACTTGTATTTAAATGTACTGCTGTTGTCTTTTTCATAAGACTTTTTCTTCCGATCACCAGTAATACACATTAAAATAGTTTTTTATTTTTTTAATTTGTCAATATTTATATAAATATTTAGAATGGAAATTTTTGACTTTTTATTCTAAAGGCAGATTTATTGCCAGACGTTTCGGAATTTAACTACAAGCAGTTTTAAAATCCATAGTTAAATTACAAAATAGACTCAGAAAATTAGCAATGTTACAGAATTGTCTTAAAAAGTGGTTCAGTGACATATATGTACCTAACTTGTTGGTTTTACCATGGCTTTCTTCATGGAAATATATACAGGGTGTTTCAGCTAAGATGTTACAAACTTCTAGGAGAGGTAGGGGACAACAATACGACTCGAAGTATATAGGCAATGCTGGGTCGGAAATTCTTTCCTAAGGCTCCACGCGCCGACAAAATTTAGGGTGCAAAACTTCAACTGGTCTTAAAAACGGGGGAAATTGTCGAAACGCTTTGGGTTTTGGTCAAAATTATTGTTATTATTTATTATTTCACTAAAAAAATTCTGAGCAATATTGCTGCTAAAACACGCTAGAGGGCGCCTTAGACTTTGGAACGCTAAGGGAAAAAAAATTTTCAATATTTTTTTAAGTTTTTTTATAGCTTTCATAAGTTGAAACTTTAACTGGAATTTTGATACCAGATTTGGTATCCTCCGGGGAAAATTGATGTAAAAAATCGAACATTGTTCAGGGCACTTAAAGCACAAACGGTGCTAAAAACGAGCAAAATGTTGGATTTCGGTGCGGTTTGCGCGAAAATCATTCCGTTACTGACTAATTTGTTCAAAATAAATTTTGACTTGGTAGCCATTAATCAAAACCAGAGGGCGCTTTCAGACATTGCAACTTGGAAACTCATTTGGATAATTTTGTGGTTGGGTGTAAGCCGAATAATTACTAGCAATTTTTCCTCCTAAATGAGATTCGTGTGTTGCAAAAAGTAATTTTATAGCAAAAAATTTTAGTAAAGAGGATAAAAAACACAAGTACCAAATCACAAGAAGTAAAACACAAGGAAAGACTCAAAATAGGAGGAAAAAAGCTGTTTACTAACTGCTATGCATAATCATAAAAGAAAAAGTAAAGAAAAGAAGGAAAAACTGCTGTCAAAGGAGGTGTTCGAACTGACGCCCGCCGCATGTGATGCAGGCTTCACATCTTCGCTTCATGGAGCGTCGAACATTCGATAACATTTCTGGAGTGTTTCGTATTTCCCCGGCTGCTGCACTGATGCGTGCTACAAGTTCCTCGGCGCTGTTTACGGGTGTTTCGAACACCAAGGATTTCATTTGCCCCAGAAGAAATAATCCAGACAGGAATGGTCTGGCGATCGGGGAGGCCAATGCACTGGACCTCCACGGCCAATCTATCGTTCACCACATGTTGTATTCAAGTGATTCCGAACAGAAATACTGAAATGTGCGGGGGCTCCATCTTGCTGGAACCACATGGAAGTACGAGTCGCAGCGGTAACGTGTGCGCTGTCCAATAACTCTGGCAAAACTTGTTCCAAGAATATCAGGTAGCGTGGACCAGTCAGGCGATCAGGCAGAATGTAGGGTCCTATTAGATTCCTCTGCGTTCGTGTACTCTACCATCGTACAGCCAGTCTGTGTGCGATGGAAATAAAGCTTCCTTCCAGCGGACTCCTTCTTATCGTTCTGTCCCTCTGGCGGCTAATTCACCTCTCGACGGTGAAATTTGCATATTCTGCCTTTAACACTCTCTCGCTAAAATTTTCGCCGAGAACCCTGCTCGCTTTATTCACTGCCACGACACTTGCAATTCCTGGGCTACGTATCAGGCTTTCGATGGTCTTACTGCTTCAGGAAGGCATTTCCGGACCACCTTTCTTATGTTATTCCGAGTCGTCTAGGTGTACTCGACCTCGTTGGTGGAAGAGTACACCTAGATAACTCGGAATCACATAGGAAAGGTCGGTCGGAAATGCCTTTTTACTTGTCTGAAGCACCTCTGGTTTTAAATTTGACAACAATGTCAAAATTTGTTTTGAACAAATTAGTCAGCAAGGGAATGCTTTTCACGCAAACCGCACCGAAATCCAACATTTTGCTCGTTTTTTAGCACCGTTTGTGCTTTAAGTGCCCTGAACAATGTTCGATTTTTACATCAATTTTCCCCGGAGGATACCAAATCTGGTATCAAAATTCAAGTTAAAGTTTCAACTTATGAAAGCTATCAAAAAACTTAAAAACATATTGAAAATTTTTTTCCCCTAGCGTTCCAAAGTCTAAGGCGCCCTCTAGCGATGTTTTAGCAGCAATATTGCTCAGAATTTTTTTAATGAAATAATAAATAATAACAATAATTTTGACCAAAACCCAAAGCGTTTCGACAATTTCCCCCGTTTTTAAGACCAGTTGAAGTTTTGCACCCTAAATTTTGTCGGCGCGTGGAGCCTTAGGAAAGAATTTCCGACCCAGCATTGCCTATATACTTCGAGTCGTCTTGTTGTCCCCTACCTCTCCTAGAAGTTTGTAACATCTTAGCTGAAACACCCTGTATAACTTATCATATCACTTCTAGATAACAGTAAGGAAATTCTTACTTTTTTATTTCATAAAATTCAAATAAAACTTTTATTCGTATTATGTCATATTTTTCTTGTTAAGAGCTGACATTTCATCTCTTCATCTACTTAATATGTATGAAAAGGAAATTTTCCATTTAAAACTATTATTATCTTTAAAAACAGTTACCCCAACATCTATTACCACAAAACTTCCAATCGATCACTTCGCAAGATTTATAATTTTTTTTCTCTTATAAGGAGATTTCCGTTATAATTAAAAAATAATGTAGAAATAATGCAAATAGCCTGCAAGAATTCTTCCCCAATACAGTGTTAATTGATAAAACAATTTTATTTTAATGCTTTTAGTGTTACTGTTATTAATTTTATATTTCTTACGACTTATTAAAACCCCACATAACACTTCTTGTTCGAAATTATATTATCGCACAAATTTTATATTGATATTATAACTTGTGGCTCACTAAAGCAGCGGTTTAGTAATTATGAACTCTTATTTTCTGACTACGTTATCAGAATCATTATATTCTTTTAAACTGAGGTTCTAATATATATCCATATATTAGAACATAATATATATCCATGTATTATAACATAATATATATCCATATTATCCATATATATAACCATTTGACAATAAAGTTATTGTAGTGAAATGGAATTTTTTAAAATCATTGACATAATTTAAGAACAGCCTATAGTTTCGTAACATTTTAAGAACGCGAGTGTTTTGTGGAACGTAAAAATTCATTTAAATTTAAACTAGGGAATTTTAGACTTTTCATTCAAATTAAAATAAAAAAAAAGGTTTACTAAAGCTAACGTGACCACATATGTATAAAATGTTCAAAACTCACAACAGTAAAACTGAACAAATTGTTAAAAGTAGTGAGGAAAAACTGGTTTAAAGCATACTAAAAATTTCGCATACAAATTTATATATATCTAATTCAGCGACAGTTCTAGAAATCATAATAGGTCTGCATTTTAGTACAAAGACTGTTTTTGTATCTATGTTTGTTGTGTTCCTTGAACTCCATTTTATTTCATCTTTGACATTGTAGGTTTTGCAACTTTTTCACTTGGTATTTTATTTTATTTTATTATATATATATTATTTCAATAAAATAATATATATATATATATATATATATATATATAAGACGCATTTGTTGTCTGTTTGTCTGTTCCCTCATAACTCAAAATCAAGACAACAAAATAACGAGAAATTTGGTACACGTGCACAAAATTACACGAGGAAGGTTCTTAAATAGGTTTGGCGTTCATAATTCTTTCCGAATTTTTTAAAATTTCATTTTTAAGTAATTTTCCAGTGTTATGACGTCATACCATGTCACGTTTCTCAGTAAGTGGACAATTTATACTTTACATGCAGTTTTTCAAAATTATTACATATTTTTACTGTAGCTATGTTAATCGGTTGGAATATTTATTCAATTTTTCTATTCTTTGATATTTAATTAGGATTATTCTTCGATTAAATCATTTTTTTTAAGGATTCAACTAAAATTCTGTTTTGTTGTTTTGGCAACATTTAGGTATTATCGCGGGATGTTTATGTGTGTGATTTTGCTTAAAAATTACAACTTACAATTTCAGTATTTTTTCGGAGAATTTACTTATTTCTTTAGAATGCGAAGCTTATAATTTTGACAATCTAAAACTTCTTATTGATAATGGTATTTCAGTTCTTATTACTGTGATTAACATAAGTATAGTATTTCCGTTTTCGTTATCTGTTTTAGATAGCATGAAATTAATAATAATTTGCAATTTTATGTGTCTTTATTTTAGCCTTTAAGGGTATACTATTGGCTCCAGTGTGTAAAATTGCCTTGCAGAAAATCAAACGGGTAATTATACTGCCCAAGAGAAAGCAGTGTTGGTAGTAATTACATATCAAACTGGAATAGGCATCAGAGAATGAACAAAACAGACAAGTGGCTTAAATACCTGTTGAGAAAGCAGGTATTTGTAAGATAAATTATTTTTGTTACTTATGTACTATCCTAACAATCGCCACAACGTTTAAAATAATATGCTAAGTTAGAACCCGATTTCGCATGTCATATATATGCTGAATTGTGAGTCATGTGCTTCGTTTCATATAAAGTCGCCAATAGGTTGCGGTTATATGTAAGTACCTTATTTTTTCAAATTATGCTTTTGCATTGATAAAGTTAGTTCAGTTATTTTTATGTCAGTTATTGTTAGTATTGTACTTCATTTTTCAATTAATTTTTATTATCGGGATATATATACTTTGGATAATTTTTTTATTTAGTACTAACGTATTATTTCACAATCGCCAACGTTCACGACAACTCGCCAGTTTGGCAATCCCAACTTTGTGTGGGTTGAATTGGCAATCATGTGCTTCATTTTATATAATGTCCCCAATAGGCTGCGATAATACATAAGTACTTTTAATTCTGTACATTACTATAACATAAGACTGGCCACAACACCACTTTGGCATGATTTAAAAATCATGCCAAAAATGAGTATGTTGAGGAAGCAGGTATTTGTAAGATAAATTATTTTTGTTGCTTATGTACTATCCTAACAATCTCCAACATTCAAAATAACTTGCCAAGTTGGCAACGCCGATTTCGCATGTCATATATATGCTGAATTGTGAGTCATGTGCTTTGTTTCATATAATGTCGCCAATAGGTTCCGGTTATATGTAAGTACCTTATTTTTTCAAATTATGCTTTTGCATTGATAAAGTTAGTTCAGTTCTTTTTATGTCAGTTAATGTTAGTATTGTACTTCATTTTTCAATTTATTTTTATGCTCGGGATATATATACTTTGGATAATTTTTTTTAGTACTTGTGTATTATTGCACAATCGCCAACGTTCAAGACAACTCGCCACTTTGGCAATCCCAACTTTGTGTGCGTTGAATTGGGAATCATGTGCTTCATTTTGTATAATGTCACGAATAGGCTGCGATAATACATAAGTACCTCTAATTCTGTACATTACTATAACATTAGACGGGCCGCAACATACCAATTTGGCGTGATTTCAAAATCATGTCAAAAATGAGTATGTTGAGGAAGCAGGTAGTCGTAAAATAAATTATTTTTGTTACTTATGTACTATCCTAACAATCTCCAACATTCAAAATAACTTGCCAAGTTGGCAACCCCGATTTCGCATGTCATATATTTGCTGAATTGTGAGTGATGTGCTTCGTTTCAGATAATGTCGCCAATAGGTTGCGGTTATATGTAAGTACCATATTTTTTCAAATTATGCTTTTGCATTTATAGAGTTAGTTCAGTTCTTTTTATGTCAGTTAATGTTAGTATTATACTTAATTTTTCAATTTATTTTTACTATTACGGGATATATATATTTTAAATAATTTTTTTATTTATTACTTACGTATTATTGCACAGTCGCCAACGTTCAAGACAACTCGCCACTTTGGCAATCCCAACTTTGTATGCGTTAAATTGACAAGCATGTGCTTCTTTTTGTGTATAATGTCACCAATAGGTTGCGATAATACATAAGTACTTTTAATTCTGTACATTACTATAGCATAAGACTGGCCACAACACCACTTTGGCATGATTTTAAAATCATGCCAAAAATGAGTAGCCTTCCAATATGAAATTATTATGAGTATTATCTTAGCCTGTTTTATATATCTCTCTCTCTTTCCCTCCACTAATACTTAATTGATTCAATATGTAATTTTTGTTTTTTTATATTTTAGTACTTACATTTTTTTTGGCGATTATGTACTGCAAATATTTTTTACACATTGCAATGTCTTTGGCAAAATTAACCAGTGATATTTTCCTTAAAAATGTTTTTTAACTGTTTTTGACACTTTTTAAAATTTTGTTTGTCTGTCTTAAAGGCAAATAGAAAACTAAATATTTTACAGTATATATATTATGTTTGTACGAAAATGTTTATACTGATTTAATCAAAAGATTAAGCCTTCTTTTATTTTTGATATCATTTTAAGATTTAATTTTATGTTATAACTCGCTATACCTAGCTAAATGTTGCTGTGACTCAGTCAACTTTAAAAGACTGGTACACCATAAAATATGCCATGAAGCTTACAAAAGTAATACACAAGAATTCAAAAAAATCTATATCTATATATACATATGACGCATTTGTTTGTCTGTCTGTTTCCTTATAACTCAAGATCCAGACAACCAAATAACGTGAAATTTGGTACACATTCACAAAATTATATGGAAAAGGTTCTTAAACAGGTTTCGTTCCATCCCAACCTCACTCTGGCCTCCTCCAGCCAAAAAGAGTGTTCCACGTGCATGTTTTGAGCCACGGGTTCATTTTAGAGAAAACTTTACTAAACAAAAGCGGTAAGTAATTTGCAATACTTCTTTGTTATATTTACTTTACTTCAAGCAAATACTGCAACAAATATCAAATTACTTACTACATTCTATTCCATTCCATTCCTTCATTCAAAGGAATGCATTGTCATTTTTTGCTACAGTCATGCCTCCGAGAAAAAGGGGGAGAGTATAGACTTGCAGACACCATGCTTTTCTCATGGGCAGCTGCATGTGGCCTGCTCTAGAGTGGGCAGAGAGGAAAATCTTTTTGTACACACTCCAAATGAAACTGCCAAAAATGTTGTCTATCACATTGCCTTAAGATAAATGTACGTTTTTATTGCATGCAAATAAACAGTTTTGTAAGCTTCTACAGAAAACCTTATTTTAAACCCGGGCAAAGCCGGGTACTTGCAGCTAGTATATATATATATATTATTTCAATAAAATAATTAAAAATTTCAGGTACTAGTCATTTTTAGAATATTGTTCTTCCCAAAACATAAATACTGGAGAAAATATTTCTTGAAAAATATTTACTTGAGAGATTGAAAAAATAATTCTTAAAACAAATAATAACATAACAATACATGACAGCATAAATACAAAAATGCTACAACAAAGACATTATTTTCATCTTTAACATAATTAATTCAGCACTAATAACTAAAAAATGTAGGACATAATATAAGCATCATAACTGAATGTTAAGTTCGTTGCAACCCCCAAACATATTGCTCATCTATACCAAAACTTCTCACTGCGATAATGAATGTTATATGTGATGTTAGAAGAAAGGTAGCTAGTTCCATGTTCTATCCAGTTTATGTCCCAATGAAAGTCACTCTGAGAACTAGGCTGTAATTCATCGGAGATTGATTGGTTTCCAGTTCAAATTATTTTGAATCCATTGGAAACGAGCTCGTCTTTACACACAAGTCAAGATCTCACAGATAGCGAGATGTCCGGTATACAAGCAACTCTTCCTAAGTGTTCTGTAAACTGTTTGTATGTGCTTAATAGTTCGCGTGATTTCAGCAAGCTTCGATGACAGCTGTGTAAAATACAACAGGTAATAACAAACAGTTATACACGGAAATCGATCTAGAATAGCTATTGTTACTCATGTATGATTAGCAACAACTTATTTATGAACATTTCAAACCATTTGGTATCATTTCTACTGTTTAGAAATTACACATTGTGTTACACGTAAGACTTCTGCCTTGACCTAACTACATTCTTACATTTAATTGGTTCTACTTTTTATGAAACAAGTAGGTTTAGGTTCTAAGAGTCATAATCGATATGTTTGCAACAGTTGAAATTCGTACGAGCTCACTGATTACACATGCAACCAAAATTTTGAATGCAGATTTTTATCATTATAATTGCAGGATTTCATCACCTCATAAAGTCCCTATCAAAAAAATGCATAACCAATAATTTTTTATTGATAGATCACCTACGAGAAATTTTTGCTCCTTCCTGTTCCTTTTAATCTCTTAATGTTTATAAACGTGTTTTTTTAAATCTTTTAATGTTATTCCAATTATTCTTCATTTTCGAATTGCATGTATGTACTTATAATTTATGTCAACTTTAAAACATTAAACACATGGCATACTATAATTAATTTTGAATAAGAAGGAAGAAATATATTTGAAATATTGAAATTCCTCAAACATAAATTGGATGGAGACACTTTAAAAAAAGTGTTTCAAATTGCATTAAAAGCATAGTGTGTTAAGTTGAGGGCGTAATTTATAATTAAACAGTTTAATGTTATATAATACGGGCTTTTAACATCCCATTTATGTCATGAAACCATAATTATTGTGTAATACTTCAAAGAACTGCGCAGGCTAATGAGATGGCGTAATTTAAATTCAGTAAGATATTTGTAAGATACGCTTAAAATGTAAGAATCTAAAGAAAATAACACCAAGGATACAACAAGAAAGATATCATAACTATTAATGCCAATGTAAGATTAATTTTTAATTCCCTTGCAATTTAATGTAACCCAGGCATATTATTTTTTTATGTTTTTAATTTGTTATGGGACTTCTATATTTAATATTTTCACCTTTGACAAGTAAATTTATCGAACAAATTTAAAGAAGAAATTTAAATCTATTTTTTTAATATATAGATATATTTTTTTAATATCTAAATATTGATTTTTAAAGCACTTACTATTACATTACTTACTACACTTATTATTTAAACTTATTATCGGCAGTATTTGATATTTTTTTGTAAGATTAGAAGGCATAATATTCAGGAAATTAAAATACTAAAAAAAATTGAAGAAATTAAATGAAAGAGAAATAGAAAACTTTTTGATATTTTATAAATAATTAATATTTTATACCTTTTAATTATATATGTTATCTGGCATGTATTTTTAATTATTTAAACTGTCGCTTTTTTAGGGAGTACTTTGAATTATTACATTTTAAATTACATTATTACATCTGCAAATAATTTTCGGTCTTGATACATAAAATGTTTTAATAAATATTAATATTTTAAAGAAATTTCAAAATAATTCAAACCGTGAAAAACTTCCCCTTTATACTATGTTGATTCCACACACTTAATTCGTTTACTATATTCACTATATTCGTTTCTGATTTTCCCTGGACGGTAGTTTAATATCCTGAAAACTTTTATGAGAAAAATTAAGGGAGGGGGGCGGCATGCACAATCGTTTTAAATAATTTTTATTATTAATCATGACTTTATTCGCCATATGACTAAGGGGCAAGCCATTTTTATTTAATTCGTCGAAAACTTCCTCTTCTAATGCTGCTTTTTTTCCATATGTGTTGGATCTTTTCCATTTTTCCAGGATCATCTTTCTAGTCGTTTCCTAATAACAGAAGGAACTCAGATCTGAAAACGAAGGGGGAATAGGAACAAAGGAGGTGGATGAGAAAAAAAGGAGGTAAGCTGCCTTATCAAGATGCCAAGCTTCATACTTCACTTCATCCCTGACTATTATTAAGAATATTCGAAAAAAGAACATAAAAAAGGCGCGAAAATGATGGATTATTTTTAGTTTGCTTATCAGCTTATATTAATATGGAAAATTAATCTATTTTTGGAAATAAGACTTTATTGAGGAGTGAGGCAAAGGCGTTAACAACGAAAATTAAAGTAATGGTAAAAATCGAATGTGTGCTTCGGAAAAATTGCACTGTTCAAGTAAAAACAAGTAAATAAAATCTTTCATCGATTAAGATAAAGAAGTTAGAGGAGTTGGGTTTCCTTAAAGAAGGTAATGGTCATCAATTATACTTAAAAAAATAAACGATTATTTTAATCTTAATTTTTTTCTTTCTTCAGTGGTTAACAGGGCTATCTTGGCTAGAATCAAACTACATAAAGTGTATTGTTTTTCAATTTTTTCAATTATCAGAAGTATAGCTCATGCGTCAATGAATAGTTATTAACATGTGAAACTTTATTTCTCTTAAGACTGATATAACTATCATTCCTGTTTGTTTTGGCAACAGTTCGTATAAGGAAAATCAGATAAAAAAGGGAGAATAATTTCAATCAAGTGTTAGATGAGAATAACTAATGTATTTAGATTAAAGTACGCTTCATAAGAAATTAAAAGGACACTATAAATTTTTGTCTATACATTTTAAATTTAATAACGTTTTTCAATTTTATTTCAATAGCTATGGTATTTTAAAGTTAATTATGGGATTCTTAGTTAAAAATAACAGATATATACTAGATAAACATTTTATATTACAATTTATGTACCTTTTTATGTAAGCAAATATTAAAAATATTGAAGAAAAAAAATAATTCTTAACTTTACCACAACAGTAATTTTCATTTGGCAATTGAAAAATTTTGAACTCTTCATTAATTGCTACAATTTTTTTAAACAATTGCTACGTACAGAATTTTTTTTATTTTTAAAAGTAAATGTTTTCAGCACTAAAATTCCAAATTTATTCACAAAAATTTAGTATAACGTAGAAGTGGGCAAACAGCAGCCCGCGTACCAAATGTGGCATTCAAAAAGTTTTCTTGTGGATAGATAGCAGAATGGCCAGAAAAATAAATATAGATAACATGTTTTCTATATTTGGGTCGACACATATTTGTGAGTAAATATTCTCTCGGATGAAAATTGACAAAAGTAAATAAGGATGCAAGTTATTTGACATTAACTTGAATGCTATGATAAGAATTTCAACAAGCAATTTTACTTCTGATTCCAAACAAGTAACATAAAAAAAATTTTGAGTCAATTTCTATTTAGATCAACAAAGGAGAAATTTATTTTAGCTTCTTTATATTAAATAGTTACAATAAATATAAATATGTATATATGTATCACAGAATCACAACATTAAGTGGTAATTAATTTTATTTACTATCATTAAAGTATCGTATTGTTATCCCAAACAATCGTGTATATAAAATTTCAGTTCAACTGAATGCTTTACAAAGTGAGAAAAAAACCTTTTCAAGTTTCGACATAAGTTTGAGTACTTTAAAATTAATTTTATTAACGATTGAAAATTCCACCAAGATAAATAAATAAATATATAATAGTGTGAGCTAATAGTAGGAATTGAAACAAATTGTAGAGATGTGTGATAGGGTACATTTACGTCACTAAAACTAATTCTAAAATTAAATGTGCTTCGTACGTAGACGATACGTAATTACAATAATAGATAAATTGAATAAAACTGCAATTACTTCATTTTACTGATATGTATTGATTCTTATTGCACAAGTTGTACTTTTTCTGAGATGAAAAGATAAATAAAGAATTGCAGTACTTTTAAAAATATGTCACCCTCAGATATTCTCCACTTCCACAATGTGACCTTCGAGCTTGCCGCTAATCTAATGTATGTTTTAATTCAGCGTTTCTCAAAATCTGGGACGCGTCCCCCAAGGGGGGGCGTGATAAATCTACGAGAGGGGGCACGAGCTTATTGAAAAATTTAAAAAGAAAAGATTACTTGAGAAAATTATTAATTTATTCAAAGTAAACAAACAAAATACATCCTGACATAATAAAAAAATACACATTTACACTGTGATGTAATACACATAAATTTATTAACACTGCACAATGTATTTCCTAATTAATTTAACGTAATTAAATTAAGTACAACATTAATAGATACAAATGCCCCAATGGGCTTGTCAAGTAAAAAGTTATTTTGAAAAATTATAGGTTTTCTCGATAATTTGTACAGTTTATAATTAATCCCTTAACCGCTGATTAAAAGTTACGCAATTCACTCTCCAATGTCCTCGTATTCCACGTACGTGCGCATATGTGATGTATTGGGGTGGAGAAAAGGAATATATATAAATAAGTAAATCCTCTGAAATAAGTAAATCCTTCGCAAACACTGTTAATGTCTTTTGAATGCATTCCAAAACCTTTAGAATAATTTTATCAATAGCAGTGCACAGAGAAAATATAGTACTTTGGAAAGACGTATATATACGTCCGGGGCAATTAACGCTCTGGCTGAGAGAGACGTTCATATACACCGGTGGAACTTAGAGGTTAAATTTGTATTGTGGCTTTAGCGTCAATGTATAGTATTATTGAATTCAATGCATTATGATTGTATGGAGGGAGGGAGGGCGGTAAAAATTATGAATGAATATTGAGTCGCCAATATTCAAACTTTGAGAAGCACTGTTTTAATTAGTCATTCAAAGAGTTAAATTGTTCATTACGATTCCAGTATCTTTCACATCAAGTAAGATATTATATTGAATACCAACAAAAAAAAATGTTTTTAATTTTTATATGATTGCACGAGATGTAACGCATTTTGACGCAGATTAGAATTGAAAGTGTTTTACATAATTTTTGGCTTTAAGAGGAGATAAATACCCCTTGAGTTGTTCAATTTACGAACATAACATGCAAGAATCTAGCTTCGATTCAATAACCGAAAAATATATACCCTTAAGATTTAAAGAAAAAATTATTTCAAGTTATTTAGACAAGTAAATAGAAATAACCTATATTAGACATAAATCCTTCACATCTAACCTAAGAAGCTCACGAATCTACTGTAATTTCAATGAAAACTCTGTTATTGCGATAAAAATACTTTCTTTTAAATTTAAAAATTGAGCCGTGAAGCATGTTCTTTAGAGTTAAAATTTTTCTCACACATTTATCGTTTGTTTACTCAAAGAATATATTAACAATACGAAATTTTTAAATGCCAATGAAAATGATGTGTAAAAGGCTTCATACATCTGAAATTTGAATGGTAAAATTGAAAGCACACACACACAATAACATTTTATTACTCAAAAAGTATTCCAATAAAACTTTTTTTCTCCTTTGTAAGAAAACACACTCGTTTTTTTTTGAGTACGTATATCTTCCCTCTACGTCACAATAAAAAAATGTAAGGAATTATAAAAAATATTTACTTACTTTTTTAAAAAAAAATTACCGTGATTTTTTAATAAGTGATGTGTTTGTAACAACGGATGTTATTTAATTAACAACAGTTTAGTTTTATTAATTGTAAAAGAAATAAGTTATATATATATTTAAAAAAATCACCATTCGGGCAGTACATGTGCTGTATGTTAAAATTGAACATAAATACTATGACATTTGTACCATGTAAAACCTTTTAAAAGATAATGGTTCATCAAAACTTTTAAAAGTGCTCTAGCATAAAAACATTAATTGTAAGTCTTGTCAGTTGTGTTCCTTCTTTAATTTTCTGTTAGGTATAACAAATTTTTCAAAATTTATTCTTAAAGGCACTTTTACTGTTGAGTCCTTAAAATGCTTCTTTAAATTTAGAAACGCGTGTTTTAAATTCATAGTTCAACTATTGTAAACATTTCGGATAAAAATGTTATTGAATAACTAATAATTTGAATTTACTTCTTCATATGAAGTTAAAATTTATAACAATAAATTTCGATCAATGCAAACGAGGACATTAAGATGAATTTGCTATATTTTTGTTTGATGATTTTTTGCATGGTATACTATTATCCAAATTTTTATATTACTCCCAGAATCTGAATTTTAAAGTAAGTTTCAAATGTGAGAGAAATCAAAGCATACTTTATGTACATTATTTAGCATGTAAAAAACAGTTGCTCACTGATTAGGTTTAAAACTAAAATAAACAACTTTACTTTCTTAATATTGAAAAATATTGAATGTTTAACTACATATTATTAAAAAGATATTTTACTAAAAAAAAGTTACACAAATAAATTAATTAAAAACTATGGAGCAAAATCTCTTGAAATGTAACAGGAATAAGCAATGTAATATATGGTACTCTATGGCTATTTATTTAAAAATGAAAATATTGATTTATCTTCTATGCATATCTGCTTCTAAAACAAAATAATTCTGAGGTATAAAAATCAGTGTTGCACAGTTTTTATTTTCTCTTAGGATAAGTAAAAATTTCATTTATAGCTTTAAATTGGATATCATTTAGTCACAACATTGTAATGATTTTTTGTGAACCTTGTTATTTCCTTGTTATTTGTTTATTCAACAAGTATTATAAAAATAATTAAGTCAATTCCTATACTTGGGTCAACAAAGAAAAATTTTATTTTATATAATGAGAAGTTGTAGACCACCATCCGTTTCATAAATTAAGCCGAAAAAAAATACGATGCTAAAATGCAAGAGGATTACAATTATTTCGATTTGAGCATAAGTACGCCTTATATCCCCATTTATTTTCTGCAATTTGGTTTTAATCAAATGTATTTGGTACTAATCTTTCTGAAATTTGGTTCTAATAAAATGAAATTGGTTCTAATCTTTCTGCAATTTGCCTCTGATATAAAACTTCTGCATTTTTATTTCAAAGGAATTAGAGCCACATGTTTTGTTTTGGAAACTAGAGGGCAACAGTTGTAAATGCTGACACCAGCAGTAAGAGCATATATAAAGATTTATTGACAACATAGATTTACACACCATACCATACTGATGATGACAACGCTTTTTCACTCCCAAATATATATACCAACAACATGACGAAATCGTTTTGATTTCGATTAAAATTAAATTACATGCCAATATAGTCGTCAAAAGAATTGCCGGCTCAAGATCACAGTACAGCAACTGAATGTTCCACGAAGATTATGTTACACAAACCACTCAAAACAAACAACATGTTCCCACCACACAAAAGCTAAACACAGTCGATGGCATTGGTAAAAAACACGAGAATAAAACTAATAATTATACAGAAATATACGTATAAAATAGACAGTGTAACTATATTAAAATCGTTTTAAGTAAATTATACTGTCATCAATATTACCTTTATTCGGAACAAATTTAATTTAATCTCCCCTATAAAGTAAAAATTCATTAAATTTGATAAATGAATTAAATAATCGTATTGTCATCCAAAACAATCGTCCATAGAAAACTTCAGCTCAATGAGTGCTTTAAAATTGTTTTTTTTAAAATTTTGGCACAAGTCGCCAAAATGGACGCTAAGTCACCAAAAAGGGATGCCAACGAGGCTGTATATGTAATTCTTTGAATAATTAGTTTTAAATAATTAATTTTTTTAATTATAATCAAATTACTGTATTGTCATCGAGAATAATCGTGTACATAAAATTCCAGCTCAATTGAGCACTTTAAAAGGTATTTTATTAACAATTGAAAATTTGGACAAGATAAATATATAAATATATAGAGTGAGTGAGCTAATAGTAGGAATTATGAAAAACGAAACTCTCGTGAGAAAAAAAATGAGAAGAATCAACACACGCATGCTTTTAATTTGGATTTGCTCAGTACGTTAATGTAAAGAGTTGTATTAAAGAACAACTTTTTTGAAAATTTAAATATTTTGTACTTCATACTAGATTCAAAAATACTGTAATTTCTAAGGAATGTTTATTATTCTTTGTGACCCTTTTCAGAATGATTTTCCTTAAAGCAAATTGTAAATATTATCAAGAGGGCAATTAAAATTGATTCGTATTGAAATCTCCAGAATCAGAACAAATTGCCCCAATGAATGCCGGAATGGAAGCTTAGTTTTAAACATTCAAACGAAATATTAATCCCATATGCCTTATCGTTGAAATAAACAAGGAATCATAAAAAAAAAGTATATGCTTAAAATAACGTATATAATCTGAGAAAATAATTCAGTTTATATCTTTTATCGAATACTTAGAAGTACATTGTATTCCACGTAATATCTATGAAATGTAAAAGATTCAAGAAAAGGTCGATGATATTCGAAAGTACACACATTTAATTTTTGGAATTTATTTCTCTGCTTAGTAATAAAATCTGTTGGTTATACCAACATAATCTTGCAGTTTCTTTGGAAAACCTTTATGTATTAAAATCTTATGAAAACAGCATTCAATTTATGAGAAAATCGTCCAGAACAAAGAATAAAAAAAGCGCTCAAAACCTCCATATAGGACTTTCACGTTACGTTTTGCCACTTTGTAGTTTTTTAAACGAAGTGTATTTTATATACAACTCTCCACTTCTTGTTTTAATGGAATTCGAAAAAAATAACAAAAAATTTTGTTGGCTTTTTGATTGCATGAAACTTATTTTTTAAATCTGTGTGTGTTTTCATTTGTTTTTTTTTATCTCTGTCACACTCCAAACATCCACTACACATGAAAAAGGGGAAGTTGATTCTGAAGTGACTGATCAGAAATTATTATCTCTATAAAGTAAGTGTTAAGTAGCACCAGGGCTAGAATACGCGACTCGACAGAATCAAATGAACCATGAACTTTCTCAAATGTTTTCTAATCAGAAACTTAATTTTAAATAAAACTGTATTTCTCCTGAAATATTAAGTATAAATATTTGCTTCAGAGAAATGAACAATTTTATGATAGTTGAAACATTGAAAACGCACTAGAGAAAGTTGTTCGAGTTTCAAATATCAACGCCATAGGTCATGTTCTTTCTAGATTTATACAACTACTAGTTTATGCTGATGACATTGATGTTATTGCTCACAAACTCTTCTCGCCTTGAAATAGACTTCTCTTGAAGGAAGAAAATTAGTCTTAGTTATCAATGTAGTCAAAACAAAATACATGCTCTTAAGAAACATTATTTATCCAACGCCCATTCTTGACTTCATGACCATTTGATGCCGAGCCTCCCAGTATTGTTTCACGATGTCGTCAGTCGGGTATTCATCGAGTCCAGAGAATTAGAGCAGGGGGTTGTCATCTATTGTGGCATGGCCGCAGAGCAGGCAGGCCTAGCCAGTGAAGGTATACTTCCAGGAAGTCATGTCCGGTGGTTAGGTGAAAATGGGCAACAACCCCAGCTGTCTTCAGATGTTTCGGGATTGAACCCACAGTGGCCAGAGTTACCCATGGTTTTCCAATGCTATTGGGAATTTGGGTCACGGCAGCATATTTGTCAATGCATGTGGGAATAATGCTCTTTGTGCTATTCTGAGGGTCAAGAAGACTTTCTGTTGAGACGCACCACCTCCCTGCTTAGCTTTTTGGTCGGCTCTCTAAAATACGAGTTATCCGAGCCTTCAAGAGATTTTAAGAAACAGAATACAAGAACTGTTTGAATTAAGGCGTGGGATATTTGGGAAAATTGATGGGTAGTATGAGAGTTAAGAAAGTAATTGATTGATTTATGGCGTGCGCATCTATTAATTACAGTATGGAAAGCTTGTTAAAAAAATTTCAAAATACTGACTATTTCCATTCTACAGAGTATGTTATTTGGGAAGGAGAAAATAATCACAACCTTTTTTCGAGTGTTTCAAACAGACCGTCTCTCCACTCTATTCTTGGGGTGGGGACGTTGGCTTCTTACATTTCAAATTATATTCAGGGTCCCGGGTCCTAGATGGAATCAAGCGATAATTTTCTCACGGTCATCAGTTGTCGGCGTGATGTTAGATGAATGGATCCCGCAATATTTTAAGGGTGTACGTGTTGAGGTGAATGGTGTAGTTCTTCGACGTAGAGATCCAGCCTTTCAGCTGCAAGGCTGGAAAACGTTACAGTTGTTATAAATCTGAAACGGTAAGTAGTTTAAACTACTTGGGTTCAATTATTACCAATGATAACATAATATCTCCCAAAATAAAAATCGGTCTATACTAGAAAAATAGGGCTGTCCATTTGAGTAAAGACGACTTTTTAAAGTCCTAATTTCTTTCCAGAAATAAGAAGTGTTTAAATTACAAAAGGCTAATCAGACTGTTCGAAAACTTGGACAATGACAAAACTGGAGGAAAACACGATATAAGTTTTTGAATGCGAGATACTAGGGAGTATACTGAGTGGAATAAATGAAAAAGATAAAGGGAGAATGCATTTCAATTTTAAACTATACAATATTTACAAAACAACCTGACATTTTTTTAAAAACGTTAAGATAAGTACGATGAACTGATTGGCCCATATGATCTGAATGTGTGAAGGCAACACAATGAAAAAGGATTTCCTTTTTAGATCTACTGGAACCCAAAGGCGGGGAAGACCAGTATTCAGACAGGCTGATTTGGTGAAATTAATGAAAAGAATGGAGAGATTAAACTGTTTAGATACCTGCTAACACTTGCTCATATGTTTGACTCTCCAGCTATTCTTGTTGCCCTACAAGAAATAATGGCCCTTTTTTCGTCAACAACTCTCTATAAAAATAATACTGAAAATATTGCCAAAACAGTCATTTGGACCCATGGTACTGTTTGATTTGGTTCCGTGATGGATATGACATTATTATCATCACCAACTGGTGATCAAGGATCAATCAGAAGTCGTTATGGAGAAATCTTCAGGGGAAGGCACTGGATCATAACTAGGCTGCTTAGCCATTTATGATGATGAAGCAATGAAAATAAGCAAATGATCATAGATAATTCGAAAAAATCATTTCATAGATGTGGCGTTCGAGAGCTTAACATTTTATGTAGAGAACTTAACATTTTACGAGAGATTCCAATTTAGCTTTTGGAGTCTCTTAAAATGTTTAATTCTCTACTTAACACAAATTGAATCTGATACTGTATCATCGGTATATTAACCTCTTAAGTACCATGTAACCATTAGTAGACACATGCCATATATAAGGAAAACTCCCATTGCATCATCATGTGGATACATGGCTTATTTAGATGTACATCCAGTGAAACCAGTACATGTAACATTATAAGGTAGATTTTCTTTTATTGGGATTGTATGAAATTACAAAATGACTGGCTTACAAAGATTTAAAAATATAAGTGTATTGTCATTCTTATTCCATTTCTTCATCTTCTTCACTACAAATAGATAAATCTGTATCAGAGTCACTGTCGTATTGATTGGTTTCCGGCAAATATTCTCATTCAGTATCACTTTTAGTGAAATCCAACGACGATGCCATAATAGCACGAAAAAGTAAAACTAAACAACTAAAATAGTAATACGAATTTTAGACAGTGAAACGAATTACGAACGAACGTACGCTTTAGAGTCATAGAAAAATGAAATTTTCTTCAAGGTTAGTATCCCCCAAACGCACAGATTTCTGAGGGCACTAGAAAACGCAGTCGGGTAGTCTAGGATTAATATACCGAAAACCAATAGCTCATTTTTTCTTGTGCTTATATATTTAATTGCCAATTAATATATATATATATATAATCCAATATAAAAGAATTTTTTCAATATATAATCATATACATATACATACACATATATATAAATTTATACATATATATACATATACACAAATACATAAACAAAAATATAAAAATAGACATATAGTTATATACCTAAGATAACTAAAAGTAGGAAGGAGGCACACAGTATAAAGACAAATTCCTGGCCTTAGGAACCAGGATTGCAGGTTTAAACAAGTTTTGCGGCGCCAACCTTCACCTGTAATTTGTCATACTATGTACCAAGAGGAAAGGAAAGAGTTATATATGTAGAATTTAAATATTAAAAAATCATTAAACTAAATAACATAGGAACATAAACATAACCTACTAAATCGAAGTTAAATCGATGGTCAGAGGGCAGTAACGAGTTCCCGCCAAATAAGGAGAGCAGAACCGCATAAAGTTAATTGCGATACGATATACGATAATAAGAAATATATATATATATATATATATATATATATATATATATATATATATATATATATAAATATATGTATATATAAATATATGTATATAAATATATATATATATATATATATATATATATATATATATATATATATATATATATATATATATATATATATATATATATATTGACAGACCCCAGGCTTGCTGGTAAAATGAGGAGGGCATCGTCTCTACAATAACGTCTTTATTTTGCTTCAATCACATAAAATACAACATGGCGGCCCTTTGGCGTGCAACCGAGTAGAACAATAGACAACAATTCGGCGATGAGTCACCAGCTAAGCCTTTTCGAGTATGCGATCTCCATCGTCAGTGCTCCCTCCACCTTTAAATAGTTATTTTCCCACAAATCCTTACGCGATGGTGAAGAGTTCGCTCCATTTTCATCTATTACTTACTTAATTCTGAAGCTTAACTTTTGCATATACGTATGTATATATAATGTATATATATATCATACATATACATTATATATATATATAAGCTTATAAATTGTTAATTGAATTTGTCCTTCTAATGCTTAATTCATTAGACAGGGATATGCTACCTTTAATATCATTACTATAAATTTTTGCCCCACTTCACCTAGGAAATGTATATACTACTAAATTTAAAAATCTTAAATTTTCCCTAAGTCTTTTCCGTCAGTAGTTAATATATACTATAAAACAAAACGTTATTTATGTGAGCAAACTTAATTTTAGTGGGGCTATTATTACAGATAATACATGTATATTGTGGTGACGAATAATATGTAAGTGAACAATTTTATATTTTTTGCATTTGTATGTCTTTATAATAGATACTATTAATTGGTTAAACATAAAACATACTTTTTTTTTATACATTAGTATTTAAAATTAAGAAATGAAAGACTTCTGACAAACAAAGAAATGAGAGAAAATAAGTATAAGCCTCTAAAAATAAGGAATATAAAACTTCACTCCAAGATTTTTATTTTCTGACTATTTTTCCCGTCATATTAGGGTACAAAAAAGTGTATTTGGTCAGACAATAGTGACTCCTTTTCCTTCTAGGCTTCAGAATAAAAACAGAGTAATCCAAATCCACCTTTTTCCTGATTTGGGGGAGGCAGAGGGAGTAGACGAAAAGAAAACACTAACATTCATAGCAGAGATTGGTGGGAAAGGGGGTGGGTCCAAGAAAGATTCGGAAGAAAATGCAGGATGAGGAGAAACTGATACGAAGCTTTCTCTGTCTTTATACTTAAGCACTTTTGGTTAGATATGAGAGAAATATTTTTTTGTACTTTTTTTTTTCTTTCTGTCTAAAGAGAAGTGAAGATAATAAAAAAAGAAGTATCCTTACATATACCTTTTTCACACTCCCTTTTGGTAAAAAAGATTGTAGGGAAAAAAAAAGAAATCAATATGAGAAAATAGACGAAATTGAGAGAAAATTGTGTCAAATGGATTTTTTCTGGAACATTCATCGTATTGCCACAATTTAAATGGGCGTAACTAGATATTAGATAACTTTTTGGAAACTGAATAAAGTTGCAGAGAACCTAACATTGTATTGGTTTGAAAGTTCACAAAGTAATGAACCATCCGAAAAATCAAAAATATTTTTATTCTTATTACTTACAATTAGTAACAATTTTTGTTATAGTAAATGAGGAGCCAGTCAGTTTTAGTCTATTTCAATAATTTTGACTAAAATGCTTATCATTTAATGCAGATACTCAGTTCGATTCCTCGAACTTGGAGCACAAGGCACATAACTTTTTTCTGTGGATGCACAAATCATTCAATTATAAACTATATTTTAATCCAGTGCTTCTCAAATTCAAAATACTTGAGACAAACTATTCAATCATAATTTTCATCGCGCCCCCTCCTTCCGTATAATAACAATGCATTGCATTCAACAATACTATACTTCGACGCTAAAGCTACAATACGACTTTAAGGTCTTAAGTACCACCGACGTATATAAACGCCTCGCTCAGTCAAAGCATTAATCTTCCCGCTCGTATATATACGTTTTCCTGAAGTACAACCTTTTTTGCGCGCTATATCCATAAAATTATTCCGAAGGCTTTGAAATGCAATAAAGAGTCCTTGACATTATTTGACTAGGATTTACTTATTTCAGGGGATTTGCTGATGCACACACATATTCCTTTTCTAAGCTCCCCCCAATACATCCCATACACGTGCCTACGTGGAAAACGGCGGCATTGGGAAACGAATCGCATAACTTTAAATCAGCAGTTAAGGAATTAATGATAAACTGTACAAATTATTAAGATATTACATGTAATTATTAAGATTACATGTAATTTTATACATGAAAGTCAATGGTGTCACTGGTAATTATTAAACTTATTTTTAACTTAGAACTCTTAAATTAATTATATAATACATTGTGCAGTACTCATACATTTATAAGTGTATTATATCAGTTTAAATGTGTATTTTTTATTCTATTATGTCAAAACATGTTTTGCTTGTTTACTTTCAGTAAATTAATAATTTTTTAAATGACCTTTATTTTTGACTTTTCAATATGCTCGTGTCTCCTCGTAGATTTATTAGCCCCCCCCCCTTCTAGGGAGGCTCGTTCCACAGTTTGAGAAACGGTGTTTTAATCTAAAGTCAAGCGTCTAGTTTTCTATCTTTCTCAAACTCAATTAAATTATTTTTAGGTAGAATTCATGTTTCCTTTACAAAAACAGGTTCTCGAAGCATCGAGTTTATTGGAAGAGTTTTATCTTGAGGATTAGCAGAAACATGCAAAGAAAGTGGGTTAAAAATATTTTAAAATCTTTTTCCTAACAAATTAATTAAATGTACGCATGCAAATGTCGTCTATCTGTATACAACACAATACTTCTTTGCGAGTATCAAGCAAAATTATGCAAATCAAATAACACTCAATAACAATTAATAAAACAATAGCACAAAATTGATTTAAAAATGAATCTTTACTTCAGCGAAAAATATCTAAATATATCAATTTCCTTGTTTTAAAATAGAAATGGTTTAGTTTAATTTCATTTTTTATTAAAATATAATATTTTATCAGTATAACTTAATTCAAAAATGCAAGAGAATAATTTTTTGCTTCTTAGATGTTTATTAACATAGGTATATTACTTAAAATTAAAGAAATCGTGACCTTGTTATTTACTTTCATTTGTAACTAAAGTTACTTTTTTTGGATTCTATAAATAATATTTATTAAGCTATCCTACTGGTTTAAAATCATCCTTTTCTTCAAAAAAATCGAATTTTTTTAGTCTATTTTTGTAGCCTGTTTAATAAGCTTTCTAAACACATATCTAACTTTTAACTATGTGTCAAATAGAAAAAAAAATAGTTATAGCTGTTTTTGATTGGTGTAGTAAGCCGAAATCGAAACCGGAAATTTAAATCCGAAACTGGAAGTGTGAGTTTTCGATTGATTTTCAACCGCAAAATAAGATTTTTATCCATTTAAAATATTCTAACGAGTTATTTCGTGTTCATTAAACTTTATTTCACTTTATAAATGTTTTAATAGATATATTTCTCTTTAGAGTTGGCAACAGTTAAAGCATTGCAATGTTTATTTTGATGCGAACATGTCGCTATTTCTTCGTCAGTTGCGTTTTAATTAGAGATCTTTAGATCTTTTTTATTTGTACTTTTATATAGAGTTATAGTTATTTTTTTATTAAATTAAAATTTTCATGCCAAAAACAAGATCAGTGAAGCCAAAAAGAAGAGATTTCCTTGGAAATCGTTACACTTGCAATCGTGAGTTGGAGTCTTCGAGTTCCAGTGCACATGTGACCAAACTGAAAGAGAGAGCAGCTTACTTTTAGGTACAGACGCTCCTAATAACAATAATTCTGAAGAATTCTGGAGAAACCCCATTATTAATTAAAAAATTTTAATGCTTTTTTTCATATTAGGCTGTCCTTGTTGTTATTCAACTGGATTACTTCTCATTGAGGACTCAAGATTAGGCCTGTTTATTCTTATAATGTACTAAATGTTCTCTTGCAAAAGGCTTTTCTACTTCTGAAAGAGTTGGGAAGAATAAAATTATTAATATGTGTTTTGTTCTTGGCTTACACTTGTGGGCAAATGATACTCCACAGTAAAAGAGTTGTGTTCGACATCTTCCATTATTTCGAAGCCTTCCATTTATTTCGAAGTTCTCTTTTCTACAACAAGAAAAATCCGCTTCAGAATGTATAACTTGTTGCTAAAGAAAATATGTTAAGGGGGCGGCGAAAGAAGCAAAGCAAGTAAAGCACAATAAAAGCTGTGGTGTGTCAGTGGATGGGACATGGCAATGTCAAGGTTTTTCCTCTTTAAATTGCTGTGCAACAGTCATATGCATTGGCACTGGCAAAGTGTTGGATACGGAAATTTTATCATCGCATTGTAGAATATGTAACGTGAAGAAACCTAATATTTCCAAGGAAAATCAAGTGTGCTCAAATTTCGCTGGCAGTTCTGGAAACAAGGAGCCTGTTGGTGTTTTCAGAATGTTTGAGCACTCAAAACATGTACGAAAATTGAAGTATTCTGAATATTACGGTGATGGGGATTTGAAAGCATTTGACGCTGTGAAAAACATATACGGTAAAGACTCAGTTACAATATTAAAATGCATTGGACATATGCAAAAGAGGATTGGAGGATGTTTGCGGAAATTAAAAAAGAACAAACAAAGTCATTGGGGAAAGGGAAAAACCACCAACATATTGATAAATAAGTTGCAGAACTTATTATGGTATTGCAATTCGAAGTAATATTGGCAATTTGGAAGATACGCAAAATGCTGTTTTTGTAGTCTTTTTTCATTGCTGCTCTGGTAAAAACAAGCAGATGCTTGGGCAATGCCTGAAAAGGTGCTAACAACTGGTGTAAATTCCAGAGAGCAGAATTTGTTGGATATACATTGGAAGAAAAAAAAATTAACGTATCTTCCAAAATAAGTTATAAATTTTATTAAAAACTTATATCGATCCTTTTACCTCTACTTGAGAAGTAAGGAATGGAATTAGGGCCTCAAATGAAGGGATAATTTTGGTACCTTGACAATACGAGAATTGTTCATTCAATGAGAAATTCTAAACCAGATAAGAAACTGTCTCGTAAAAAAAGAAAGACCCTTCAAAATATCAAAAGTGTGAAGCATGAGATTCAGGAAGGCACCGCATACAATCCTTGAGAGTTTCAACGCCTTCCTAAATCTTTAAAAAGATTTATTGTAAATATAAACTTTATTTTGCATTTTCTGAAGAATGTTATTTTTGTACATAATGGTTAACGGTAGGAATGATATTTCTTAAAGTAATTGAAATATTCTTATATGAAATTTTTTGAGTTTGTTCTTTGTATTATAATGAATGCCTTCTGCTAAAATCTAAGGAGTTTTTTTTCAGAAAAATTCTGTGTTTTTTATGTCGAACACCTGTATTTCATAAAATTTTATAGTAAAATTTGAGATTATTTTAATAAGCAGCATAGTGTAGTGTGTGTTTAACATAGTTAACATTGTTTTCCTGCAAGAATTTTATTTTGTTTTTGTAATATATATGTATATTTAGAGTTGTTAGCGAAAGAGCAAATTTTTGTAATATTTTGATTTTAAAATTTATCAATATTTTGAAAAATAATTTTTCAAAAAATTCGTTTTACTGTATTTTATAGTTTCGCAACATACTTGCTTATAAAATAACAGTTAAATAATTATTTAACCCATATTTTAGAAAATTGTCTCCGAATTCAGTCGGATCATGACACAATATATATGTACGTAATACTTCATTCCAGAGAATTTAAATATATGTGCAGAATATTGTTATTATCTAACTGAACTATTCTACTAATATTATCATTACGTATATATCTTATTTCCTTTCACTACATGTGTGTATTATTTTTAAAAATTTGAATCCACAGAAAATAAAGATTTCCTAAAAAATTTCCTCTGTGTAAACCTAACGAATATTCACTGATCATTGTGTTCTTTTGTTTATTTTAACAGCTCTTCTCCATTTAAAGTATCTGGCAGCTTTTCGTATGGATATTTGAATTTTTTAAGGGGAAAATAGAGATAATTTTGTTAAATTGCAGGTAAACAAGAAATAAAATGTGTAAAAAAATGGGAAATTCCTTATTATTTTTACTTTCTTATTATAAGAATTATTGCCAAAATACTTTTTATTTTATTTTTTATTTTTCAATTTATAAAGTTCTTATTGGCCTGTCGAATTAAGTGGATAAAAAATTTTATATATTAGAAATTTGCTTTAAAAACTTTTGTACAATTTTATATCCTTATATTATTTTGTTTTATAAAAATATATTTAGTTATCTCCGGCAAGATAAGAAAACAGACAAGTACTGTTAAAAAAATTAAACAAAAGAAGTTTTCTAAATTTTATAAAATATTCCTATAATTTTATTACATTTTTAAAATCTTCTATCTGATGCATTTCGGATTGTTCGTTATTTAACATAAAGTAAAATCCGGCGTATATTACGCTTGCTTATACTTTCAAGCTTTGTTTTTTAATTTTTCAGTATACTCGCCGTATGATGCGCAGTCCGATTTTTACGATGAAGCTTGAAATGTTCGCATGCAATTCTGTTATGTTTTGCAGTCATTTATTCAAGGTACTATCCCAGGCTTCTAAAAAAACGGAACTAAAAATCTTTAAGTTCATAAGATATATCATTTCTTTTTTAATAAACTGTATTTTGATATATGTAGAAGTCTAATTTTTGTAAGCTTATGTATGTTTTACTTTTAAAGCTATTATTTTTATACCGGGTGTATAACGCGCAAGCGTAAATTTCGATCATACTCTTTTGTATTAAAAGTGTGGATTACACGCTGGATTTTACACAGCAATTTAATATGTATAATCCATTTGAAAAAGTTACACATCTTCCACTTACCCTGGTATTGATCAAAGCCCTGATAAGCAAAGAACCTCTTAAATTTGAGATATAAATCTAAGAATTTCATATTTTATTCCAATTTTATAGTACCTAAAAGCTGTAACGTGTTAAATATAACTATAAATAGTTGTAGTAATCGAATTGAATATACATATACTACAATACATAGGGACTATACATTGCTATTTAACCATATGCTATATAATTTGGTAGTGTAATAATTAATGAACACTGGATATTTGTTAACATGAGCATCATCAAATGATGACGTTCTATGGTATAATATTGTATATATTCTGGCTTGGTAATATATATACCAAACATTTCCTGTGAGGTGTGCAATATATAGTCGCATTCCTGGGCATTTCAGAATTCATAAATCTATTTACTTTTGAGTGAGTGAGTGAGGGAATATTAACGTCACACTATATTCAGCTACACAAGGGCTTTGGGTAACGGACTTCATAATTTTGAACCATGAGCAAAATGGCATGAACTGGATAATTGATTCTAATCTGGCATCCCCTTCTCATAACTACTACATAACTCCAACGGGTGGAGATTGAACCTAGGGATTGCAATATCGGGCCCAAAGTTCAATACTGGTATTTGGTATTTTTTATATCTTATAATACCGGTAGTAGAAATTTTAAAAAAGAAAACACAGGTGTTTTTTTTTTTATTTGCCAGTTTTTTTAGAGAGTGTAAATATCATAAAAAAGTAATTTTAACTTATAAATTACAACAGTATATATGTAATCACAAAAAAGGAACGTCTTATTTATTTAAATCACAAAAAAGTGTAAATATCACTGTTCAACCTGTGATACTTTTACATATTTTTGAAATGGGATCTTAAAAGATATAATGCATCCATTTTACTGTTTGATATGAATTGACTGAATCAACAATGAATAACAAACTCACAAATTTAAAAAATATCGAAATATTGCGCACTTTCTTCACAACTACAACCTCGTTTTCTCATATACGAATATCAGACTACGAATCCTGCGCATGTACAGTATCGCTCTCCGTTGTAATAGGATAGTTTTGGCCTGTCTCCTAGGATGATTCACTTGATTGTGCAATGCAACTTTATATTCGCAGTCTAATTAATTTTGCCCCGTTAGGGAGGCATAAGAAAATACGCTTACCATTTTGCTATGTTGATGGTCCCTGAACATATAGGGGAGACAATTTAAAGAGTTTCCTAGCAAATACTGAAAGGAAATTACAAAATTGTACAAATGTCTCAAAATACCAGTATTCGGTATCCCGGTATATTAATCCCTAATTGAACCTTTGGCAAATTTAATGTGTAACGGCCCCATTACACGGCGGGTCTTCAGCTGCACTAGGCTCGAACCATTCACTAGCTTCATGCCTAGTTTCATTCATTGCATTCACTAGTTTGTGACCTTGACCACTAGGTTATCAGAGCCACATTTACTTTTGGCAGATTTCAAACTAGCTAGAAATATTTTTCATTGCACCAATTAATTGTCCATGCAATGTTTCAAAAGAAAAATACATTTAAGCATATTTTTGTAATTGCAGTAATATTCACTTATAACTACTATAATAAAAGGAAATCGATATTGAATTTAACTTTTTATCAAGTAGTTTAAGGTATACGACTACGTTCGAAACCATGTTTTTGCAAAAGCGTATAACTGGATAATATTTATGATATTTAGTGTCACTTAGATTAGAAAATGTATATAAAATTGTTTTAAGAATAGTATTACAATAAAAAATTATTTAAGTACAATATTTTGACAAAAAATGAACATAGAATGGCCAATTTTCAAAATATTCTCCTTTTGTAATAAAGGCTTCCATTATAATAATATTTTGCTTGTATATAGCTCAGACCTCTGAACAGAGGCTCAACTAGAAATTTTGAAATATAAAACTTAGAAGTGGGTTTATCCATGCTTTACGACAACAGAGGGGATATATTTTAAGAAAAAAACACACCGATAATTATTTCCATTTGCTGTAACTCTGAAAGTAATGTGAATTTTCCAAAAAAAAATAGTTTAGACTCTCTGGAGAAGTTTTTACTTTATATAAGTAAAATCTTTTTTTATTATTATTTTAGAAGCATTTTTCTATAAAAGGAAAACATTTTTAAAAAAGTTTATTCTAAGCTACTTTTTCGCCAAAATATTGTATTTAAATAAATTTTTTTTGTCAAAAGATCCTTAAAACAATTTTATACATGTATTCTGATCTAAAAGTGACACTAAATATCATGAGAATCAGCTATTTATGCGCTTTTTTAAAATCACGGTTCCGGACGTATAGTCGCATACCTTAAAATGTTGCTTCAAACATTACTTTTTTAAGTTCGAATAAACGATAGCAACACAAATACATTTAAACTGTACTACTTTATAAACTATACTGTTTCCAATGAGAATTCATCTTTATTTATATATTTTAAATTTTTATCTTTGGATCTAATATTCAAATGTTAGAAAATGTTCCAGATGTTCCTGGAATGAAAGAGTGTAGAAATGCATTCATGTAAAGTTAAAAAATTTAAATGATAATTGAATAGCTGAAATTCAAGATTTCTTGAAAATAAAAATTTCAAACTGAAAAAATAATTCAAATAACGCATTACATCTAAAGAAATTTCATTTCTTATGCTTTACAACCCAGAACTTTTAGAATAGAATTAAGGGCTTATTACAAACATTATGAAAAAAAAATAGTATAAAGCAATTCATGACACTTATAGAATATTTTGGTTATTTTAAATTTTAGATTCCCCTAGTTTATAAAAACTTTTATTATACATTTTTAAAACACGCTTTCAATTATTTTTTTATTGAAATAGCGTAAATTTTAGTTAGCCAGGAAAAAATTTTCTTTTTTAAAATTTCAATTGCACTTGCGTCCTTCAATGTGTGGTTTTCTTACTGGCTCTGTGTTTTTCTGTTTTGATTGATGGGTGTTTATCTCTCATTTGTAGAGAATTAGACTATATATATGCATATATACGAGGGTGGAGCAAAAGTCATGACAGCTATTTTTTTTCTTGAAAATACCAGCCCGGTTGGAAAATGTGACATACACAAACGGAAGGACAAGGTGTTAACTACATGTGTGGACAATGAATAGCACTGAAATATCGTAATACACTATTTTTTACGGTAGTATACAGGGCAACATGGCCTTCAAGGTGCAAAAGAATGACAACACAGTACACATAAAGTTGACATGACAAACCTGGGCCTAAAGACCCTCAATATAGTCCCCTGCTACTATCACCACATGCTGCCAACGATGTGTGAGGCTCTGAATACCACCAGCGCAGCATTTGCCGCATCATATGTGTAAATCGGGTCGCCTGTAGGTGCACAGCATTAGCAATCTCCTGTCGTGTTGCAAACCACTCCCACGTATTGGTTCCTTAATCTTGGTAATGAGATCAAAGTCACAGGGTCAAGTCAAATTCATTGTGACCATCGCATTTCTCCCTGGGATAATGGCTATTTTGATGTAAAAGGGCTGCTCAAAACGGGTTACTTCCATCACATACGACATTCCCCAACTGACTGACTTCACTTCCCTCGTTGCGCTACTACCAGCTATCACAGAACCGTCTGTTTTTCTGCATACACACTATGGCTGCAGAACTTCCACACGACACATATACGTTTGTGATCTGTTGCCCTAACCTTCGTATATATCCAATCATCTTTGTTAATGTATCAAGTTTTACTAGCTTCTAAAAAGCTCATAATTTTTAACAGAAATCCGATAATTTCCCATTATTGCTTACTAGCTCTCACTTCCCATTGACGTTTTGCTGACGATTGCTGTATAAAGTGTGCATGCTTTAGGATGCTTTTATCATCACTTGGGGTGGTGTGGAACTTTATCAAAATAAAATAAAAAAATATAATTAGTGATTGCATTTTTTAATTCCAGAACAACATTCCATATCATGTCCCAAGATGTCATTTTGAGAAACCGTCCAAATCGTTTTATACATACAGGTATAACGTGAATCTCTCAGACAGTTATATGGAGGGGAAAAAATATATATCAATCAAAACCTACCCACGCGGAATAAATGTTCTATGATGTGGAGGATAAGAGAAAAATATATTTAAAAAATTCTTTTAAAGTTTAATATTACCACAAATGACTTGACTTTTCGAAAAAATGGAAAATATTTGGTTTAGATGATTTTAGACTCAAAATAAAAATAATGTTTTACAATATAAATAGTCAAAACATGATTATTGATAAGTATGTTCTGAGTTGCAAATAGTACAATATACATTGCAACAGTGCTTCCCAAACTTTCAATATTTGCGACTCAATTTTTAAGCATAATTTTCATCGTGCTCTTCTTCCTACTATAACAATGTATTGGATGCAATAATGATGTACTTTGACACTTAAGCTACATATAACTTTGATTATACACTGTACAGATTATCAAGATAAGTATTAAATTTTGTAAATGAGACAAGCCCATGGGAGTCACTAGTAATTATGAAACTTGTTTTTAACTTAGTATTGATAAATTAATTACTAAGTACATTATGCAGTACTGATACATTTATAAGTACTATCGAACCTCTATATTGGGAATTTTCTATACAGCGAAATTTTCCCTGGAACCTTGAAAATTTCCAATTTTCTTCGTAAAATAACGTCTCTATAGTGAAGTGCTTTTTTTTATATAAGGAACTTTTTCTTTTGTGATTCAACTTTTGTTCTCCCTTTTTTTTAAAAGTATTTCTGAAAAAATTTCAAGTTATTCTCTCGTTAACACCTTTTGTGGTAGTCATAAATCTTGAACTGGTTTTATTAGATCCTAACTCGCCGAGTACAATAGTGTTCTGGACGTTTCATCCAAGAAGGGCAACCTTTAACCCCTATTGTCCAGTTCACTAGAAATATCTTTGATATCATCTTTCACCCTCAATGGAGTTGTCCTATCTCCCCGTGTTCTAATTATAAAGTAATGTATATCTAATATTACTTGTATGCTTTAATTTATAAAATAATCTTAAAAATCATTTATTTGGGTATAAAATTATTATCTTAATATTGTAAATACTGTGAATTTTTCGACATTCTTTTTTCTTGTTTTCCTTGCAGTTTTTTCTCCTTTTTTGATGGGTAAGATTTATAAAATAAACACATATTAATATAAAAAAGTGTGTGAATAAATAATTTTTTTAATATGCAGTGTTTATGAATTTAAAATTTATTTTATGTGGTTTATAAAGTATATTAAAAGATGAACCTCTATATAACGAAATTTTCATATAGCGAAGTTTTTTCCGGGATTTAGCGACTTCATTATTTAGAGGTCCAACTGTATATTATATTAGTGTAAATGTGTATTGCATTTTTTATTACGTCAGAATGTATTTTTTTGCTTCCTTTCAAAAACTAATAATTTTTTGAAATAATCTTTTAATTTCAACTTTTCGTGCCCCCCAAGTAGGGTTATCATGCCAATATAGGGGGCATGCCTCACAGTCTGAGAAACGCTGAATTACAACTTTTCCTAACCCAGGCCTCTCTCCCTTCATCATCAAATGAGTTTGATCCAATTTTTTTCCTTATTCCTCTTCATTATTCACTGTAAATTCGACAGTTGGTTTTTCTTAAATCTCATACTAAAATAAACTCAATATACCTAATACCAATTTTTTTTTCTTATAACTATACAATATCTGTCCTCTCGTCGCAACAAATGTTAAAATATTTCTAAAGTATCTTATTTTCTTTACCAACAAATACTTTGACTTTACCAAAAAAAATTCAAATGCTTTAAGTTTATTCTCCTTGTGTATTCTACTTCACGAAAAAAAAATTATTTTCCTCTTTGTCAGAAAAACCACAGAACATCTTTTTTGCAGAGGTAGGTGTAGAAATTTTGAAAAAAAAATAACTCTGATACAGCGTTTTTCAAACTGTGAGGCTCACCCTCTAGGGGGTGGATGATATTCCTATGATGAAGACACAAGCATATTGAAAATAAAAAATTTAAAATAAATATTAAAATTTACTGAAAGGAAGGAAAATAAAATACATTCTGACATAAAATAAAATTTAAATACACATTTACACTGATATAATATATTTATAAATGTATCAATACTGCACAATGCTTTTGATAATAAATTTATCAATACTAAACTAAAAACAAGTTTTATAATTACTAATGCCTCCCGTTGCTTTTCACGCTCAAAATTTAATACTTATTTTGATAATTTGCATGGCTTATAATTAAAGTGTTATTGTAGCCTTACGTCAAAGTTTATTTTTATTGTATTCAAAACATCGTTATTGTATGTGGGGTAGAAGGACGATGAATATTATGATTGAAAATCGGGTCGCACTTATTGAAAGTCTTAGAAGTACAGTTCTAACATAAAAATTTTTTTCTCTATATTTCGAAATGTATAGGAATTAGAAGTAAAAATTCTAAGTTTTTTCTAAAAAGTGAATAAATTTACATTTTCAAATGATTGATTGAGCCCTCCCAAAAACACTAAAGGGATGCTGAAAAGCTAAAATCTTATTTTACATTTTACATATTTACTTATTTTTATCTTTACATTTTCAAATTGTATAGATTTTAACCTTCGTAAATATACCTTACTTTAACCTCTAGTAGTTAGAAGTCCTTAAAACCTATTTTTAAATAATCATTGAAACTCGGCCCCGTCCATTTGAATGGCGAAAAATGTAAACAAAGTACTTCGTTTATGCTTAAAAGTCTAATATAAATCAAAACATTTACCTTTTGTTGTAAATTGAGCCTTTTATTTTTTTAAATTTCCTATCCGATTAGAAGTTTCACGGTATACATTAAAATCAATTAATCTAAAAATGTAATTTTTGAATTTCGAAGTACATTTTCTGAGAAACTGCTGTTCACAGGTATGTAAATTTTTAATAACATATTTATAATGATGGCTAATATATACTATATAAAATGAGCTTTTTGTAAAATACTCAAAAATTCATTTTTTACAATTTTTTTATGTGAAAAATGGGTCACAAATTTTTTATGTTTGATAAAATATTTTACAAATTATGAAAAAATTCAAAATTATAGCTAAAAGCTCATTTCAGTATAATGAGAAATATGTAATTTAGTTGTGTGAAAAATTTCAAGCAAATTTGCAAGTCCCCTTAAATTTAATCAATTTGTGTTCTTATAAAACATAGATTATTTAAATTTCTTATCGCTATACTTCCCCTTTGACGGAAGGATAAAAGATTGACACTGATTCTTTTACATTTTGTGAATACATGCTTCTTTAACCCTATTCTTCCTTTTATCTCAGATATTCTTTCCCATTTTTCTAGGTCACCTCTTTTAGTCATTTCTTAATAATACCAAGAATTCAGGTCCTACACTGATGGGGGTAGAGCAAAGAGGGTGGACGAAAGGGAGAGAATTCGAAAAGGAGGTGCCCTGCGCTATCGACATACCAAACTTCCTACTTCATTTCATTTCTATCCATTATTAAGAATATTCGAAAAAAGAACAAGAAAAGGGCGAGAAAATGATGGAGTATTTTTCGTCTGCCTATCAGAGCTTATTAAGAAGCAAAATATAATCTGTGTTCGAAATAAAGACCTAGGGGCATGAGGAATGAGTCAGTGAATGCTAAAGTAATAATGAAAATAATAATGAAATGAACGAATATGTTATTTCAAAAAAATCGTTTGCTGGCAGACGGAGACGAGTAAATGAAAGCTTTTATAGATTACGCTTGCAAAGAATCTGGAGGTCATCGATTATACTTCAAAAAAGAATTGTTATTTTAATCGTTAATGATGTTTTTCTTCTTTCTGCTGTCGTTTAAATGTTATCTAACGGCGAATCAAACGAACGAGTATATATTGCTTAGCCATTTAATAAAGATGATCAAATAGTTTTATTTACGTGCCAGTGAATTGTTTCTTACAAGACTTTATTCGGCGGAAAATTGAGATAACCACTATTTGGATTTATTATATTATTTTCGAGGAAGAAAAAAGATAAATTAGGTAAGAAAAATGTGTTGAAATCAATTTTATCGTGCTAATGATTAAGTAAAGATTTAACGTTAAGATATTGAAATTCGTAAGAAACAAAATATTTAGTAAACGCTGAAGAGAAATGTAATTTTAATATAACTCCATTAATTGTGATGTTTTAATCATCTAATTCATAGTTAAATATTAGCTGAGTAACTTAAGGAATAATATAGTTCTAAGTTATTCAACATTTTTTAAATAACGAATAATTGTACTTAATGTTACCTAACATAGTTAACTCAAGAATTTGTAATTACAGTAAATTTATCACAAATGAATTTAACCGTTCATAAAAATACATGTTATTTTGCCATAAAAACTGATTCTAAAATTTTAAATTTATTTTACAATGTATATATATATAACTATATATATATATATATATATGTGTGTGTGTGTGTGTGTGTGTTTAGCAGAATCAGAAACATTGAGTTTAAATGTTAACATACAACAATGCTTCTCTCAAACTTGAAAACGCATTTTTCAATTATAATTTTCATCTCTCCCACCCCTCCATACAATAACAATGTATTGAATTCACTTATACTGTACTATTTTGATGCTAAAGCTAGAATACGACTTAAGCCCTTTACTTGTCACCGGCGTATTTAAATGTCTCAAGTAGATAAAACGTTATTTTCCCCGGACGCGCGCGTTTATATATACGTCTTTTCGAAGTACGATCTTCTCTGCGCACTGCTATCCATAAAATTATTCTGAAAGGTATGAAATATAATAAAAGAACCTTGACAGTGTGTGTCCTGGGGCATTCGGTGCGAAATGCGTAATTTTTAATTCTCAGAGGATTAACTATAAACCGAACAAATTATCGAGGTAAGTGTTAATTTTTGAATATAATTTTATGTATGTAAAGACCATGGGGTCATTGGTAATTATTAAACTTGTTCTTAACTTTGTATTGTTAAATTAATTATCAAATACTTTGATTCATTTATTAGTATATTACACCAGTGTAAATGTGTATTTTATGTTTTATTATGTCAATGTATTTTATTTACATTCAGTAAATTAGTATTTTTTTTGAGTAATCTTTTGTTTTAGACTTTTCAATATGCCCGCGGCCTCCTCGTAGAGTTATCACGCCTTCTAAGGAGGGGGCGTGCCCTACCGTTTGGGAAAATCTGACATGTAATCTCATCAGATATCCTAGATTTATGGGGATACTGATTCTGACGTTACTGCTCAATTTCATTTTTCGATTCATACTATTATATAACTCACGCTTTTTATATATTTATTTATTTATCTTGGTGGAATTTTCAATCATTAATAAAATACATTTTAAGGAGCTCAATTGAGCTGAAATTTTATATACATGATTAATTTGGATGACAATATAGTAGTTTAATTATCAGTAATAAAAACTAATTGATTAAAAGTAATTATTTAAATAATTATAAATACAGTCACGTTGGCGACTTAGCGACCCTTTTGGCGACTTGTGTCAAAAGTTGAAAATGGTTTTTTTTCACGTGTTAAAGCATTCAGTTGAGCTGAAATTTTATGTACACGATAGTTTTCGATGGCAATACGATACTTTAAAGATAATTAATAAAAATTAATTACCACACTTAGTGTTGTGATTCTGTTATATGTATATGTATATATATATATATATATATATATATATATATATATATATATATATATATATATATATATATATATTAATTGTAACTAGTTAATAAAAAGTAGCTAAAATAAAATTTTTCTTTGTTGATCTAAGTAGGAATTCACTTAATTTTTTTTTATCTTACTTGTGTGTGTTTCTTTTGACACTGAATAAGGTACACGCTCTTTCATGTTTCGTTTCACTGTCTAAAGTTTGTATTACTATTTTTGCAGTTTATTTTTACTTTTTTTTTTTTTTTTGCCAATATGGCATCATAGTTGGATTTCAACGAAAATTAGTCTGAATGAGAATATTTGCAGGAAGCCGATGAATATGGCAAAACTTCTTGTTTCAAGGAACATTTTAATCAATTTCACAAATATTTGTAATTTTAATTCTAATTTCCTTTTTTTTAAGATGTTTGTAACCAAGAACATTTTGTAACTTAACAATTGTAATTTTATGCAACCCCATTAAAAAATCAACATTATAAAGTTTCGTGTGTTAATTACTGGTTGTACATCTAAATAGGCTGTGGCGTAGCTACCAATGGGTTAGGGGGTGCCGAGCGCAGGGCCTTCAGGCCCTGATCCCCAAGCAAGCCGGACGTCCGATAATTTCTCCAACATTTAAGGCTGATTTCGGCTAATGTTAAAGAATATGACTCAAATGATGAATATTTTTTCATATTTAAAAGTAATCAATCATTAATAATATATATATTCTGGCTTCACTATTCTGTAGAGAATCACTTATTTTATCATACTAATTTTTATACGATTTGACACATTTTTTCTTTTATAAAATGTGTTTAACAATTTTTCTCCTAGACTATAATGCTAAATGAGCTACCCCTTTATATGTTAAAAGGAAAAACTAAATATTTATGAAATATTCTGTAATTTTAGAAACACTACACTGTAAACAAATGCATGAGTTACAATGTCACAAATTGTTATAAAAATTGAAGCATTTTTGCTGTCCAAAATAGTGCTCTGCGCTAAGGTACACTCTTGTACATTTGGCAAAAAAAGCCTTAAGATATAAATATGAAAGATTGCAACATAACTGTAATCAGTGCAACTCAGTTAAAAAAAATCCGAACTTGTTCGGAATTCCCCTAAATCAGTGCTTCTCAAACTTTCACTATTGATGACCCAATTTTCAATCATATTTTTATCGCCCCCCCTTATACAATAATAATGCGCTTTGGGATACTAAAGCTACAATACGATCTTAATTATAAATCGTACATATTAACAAAATAAGCATTAAATTTTGTAATTTTGTTACTTTTAAGTAATATTTATTTTAAGCAAATTACTTTTAAGTAATATTTATTTTAAGCAAATTACTTTTCAGTAATATTTATTTTAAGCAAATTACTTTTCAGTAATATTTATTTTAAGCAAATTACTTTTAAGTAATATTTATTTTAAGCAAATTACTTTTAAGTAATATTTATTTTAAGCAAATTACTTTTAAGTTATAAGATAATTATAGTTATTTTTCTTTTCTCTACTTTTTAAACTGGGAAAGATTGCAGAATGATATTTAAGTAAAAACTTATTTCCTCCACCATCCATTTCCAAAAGAATAGATGTCATTAGAAAAATAGTCTAGTCTATGTTGCTTTTTATCATATCCATCATATTCGGCATTAATATTAAAGCGAGAAGACTTCAAAATGTTTTAACCTGGGAGAGCCGGCACGCACTTGATACGAACGTTATTAGTCGAGTGTCATCCCGATGTTTGTTTGTTTTTTGTACAATTATTTTTATTGTACACGATACAAATTACAATTCCAGTGAATAATGTAACTGAGAGAAAATATACTTACCTACTTTCAATCCATTACAACTGGACTAAAATGTTTCAAAGGTACGTAACCTTAATAAAGGACGCAAATCACAGACACTTTTTCCTAACATTACAAGAATGATATTTGCAAGCAAAACCGTCATATGTCGTTCAAGTTATTGTAGTTTAGCTGACCTTTGACTTTGAGGCCCGCGTGATCTCTCCCGGGTTAAAAGTGTATTCAATATAAAAATCTGGATAGCTCTAAAAACAGATTGTGTGAATCACGTGTTTCATCATGCTTTATATGCTTCAGAATACCCATAAAATAAATCTTAGCCAAATAATCCTTCAAAGTGCTCTCTCTCTCTCTCTGTGCTTTTCCAAATATCATATAACTCTTTCACATGAAAAAAAGCGCAACAGAAATTCATGATTTACAACTTCCCTAAGTGATGGCTTTTTTATCTTCGTAGAATTTTTCTCTGTGTCTGAGTTTTTTTTCCTGAAAGAGTAGTATTTTAAGCTTAAAAAGAACACGCAATAAAACAAAATCTCTCATCGTGGGATTACAGCATATCAAACAAAATGTTTTTTTTATTTAGTTATAGGATCAGATAGTTAATGAACGTATCAAAGAGGAAACTTTTATTTCTGATGAAGTATTATCGCAGATGATATATATAAATTATATCAATGTAAATGCGTAGTTTTCCATTTGTCAGAAAGTATTTTGTTTTCTTCGTTCCAGTAAATTAATTTTTTAAACCTTTTACTTTCAATATGCTCGAGGCCAACTTTGAAGGGTTATCACGCCGTCTCTAGTGGGGGCACCATACAGTTTGAGAAAAGCTGCCCTAAATTCTTTCCTTTGTTTGAATGGTGTTGCGAATTTTACTTATTGGCAAGTTTATATTTTTCAATTTTTTTCTTTCATTTTTCTAACTGTTACTTGAAAAGAAACTTTAAGTTCAATGAAAAATCTTATCATACATCTTAAAAAAACCTATACATGGCGCTACTTCTTGGTCATTTTATTTTTAATAACAATATGATTCATAAGAAGCTATTTTCCTGATTTAGTATATTTGCGATCTATTCGTATCTGCAATAGACTGGTGTAATTTTGTCCCCTCTGTTCTTTCGCAGAATTTTTTTTAAAACACTTATATTAATATTGTATTATTTTCTTGTTCGTGCATATTTTTTGTATCATTTCCTGTCTACCACGTGTCAAATTGGACCTGGGTAATCACTAAAGTTCACACAAGAAAACTCATACAAATACATATAAGTAGTTTGTAGCTTTGCTTTTCCATGTTCAGAAGAGCACGGTAAAAGAGCAATGATAAAGTAGAGATTTGTATAGTTAAAATACTAATATATTTTTACTCCTTTACTTGTTAAAGCCCAACCAAGATAGGGGGTGGGGAGTCCTCGGTTTTTTCTTTTTTCACCTTTTTTTGCACCAGGGCCTTTGGATATTCAGCTACGCCACTGTAAGTAAACCATGCATCCATATAAAGTTACAATGGGATTTTGCCCCATACATAGGGTTAATGATCGATATCTTCTTTTGTTCCCTACTCTTTTGAAACATTTGTTTTGCGTTTGATTCGAATATACGATAAATATTGTAAAAGGAAAACTTTGTAATTCATGCTGCACAAGTTCTGTTTAAGCTTATCTGTATTGTAGTAGCCTTTCTCGAACCCGGCATTCATACGCAGTGACTTCAAGTTTATGTTTAGATCAGGATTGAACTCAGCAATTTTACTCAAAATCATTTACTTCCACACTCTTCTTTACAAATATAATAGGACTTTATTACATACTTTTAAAATATACTATTGTTTTACGCTAATTAAAATACTAAATAATATGGTAAATTTGCAACAGGCTGCGTAACTTCGTTCACTGTGTCCCCCTCTCGAGTGTGTGGGCGTGCTGTTGTGTTTTGGCTAATGCCACCTGTCTGACGTAGTCAGATCGAGGCCCACGAAATTCATCGTGGCAAGTGGCTAGAAATACGCCTATCGTTTGCCTTGGCCACCATACATGTGACAGTACGAATTAGCTCGGTGAAATTCCCCGAAGGGACGATAGATGGCGATCCCATCGATCTCCTCCTCCACAATTTAGACATGGCACTTAAGGGAAGGGAATTTATTCTCCAGTCCCCTGCACTCGTGATTCAGCCCACAAGCTTTTCGGACCCACTGATTTAACGAGCTCGTACGCCGTGTGTACTCGGAGGATATTTACTGGCATCGGGCATCGAACCCAGGCCTTCCGGTCTCGAGTCCGACGCTCTAACAACTAGGCTACCCACTGCCCCTGTGACGTAAACACCACTACACCCTTATATACCTACGCTTTCCTACCGCACTCTACATTTGGGATCTAACAGTATGGAGAGAAAATATGCAATTCTTGTAAAATAAGTTGTTTAAATAAGTTGTTAAAAATATTTTTTCTCTATAAATGCTGAGTGTAGAGGGGACTTTTCCCCTGTGGGTCTGTTTTGCGATTGTAAGTTTTTTTTAGGTGAGCTCTATCCTTTTAAGGTTCCCTCACTAGGTCTTGTAAAGCTTCAAAGTGCAACCTTATTAAAAATCAAATCAATGGTTGTCCCTTTTAAAAGAGGTCTCAGGGGTATTAACTTTCTCTAGAGGGCTAAATACATAAACAACATTAAAAAATATATAAATCTTTAAAATTAAAATTAAATAAATAGAATCTTTTACTCATTATTTATAAAAGAATGAGACTTCAGAAAAGTGTAAAATGTTCAAAATAAAATCGTAATTTTAAAAATTGTAAGCATAAAAAATAAGAAACATTTCTATAAGAAATATTAATTAAGTTTCACGTTGCGCATGCTATTTTCTAAAATAGTAGTATTAATTACTAGCAATAAGTTGATTTATAAAGTTAAATGTATCCTTATTACACTGGAGTATTTTTATACAAATAGAATAATAAATTATATTTTTTAAAAATTAAAAACGAACTACATTTTCAATTTTTTTTAGAAAAATGTCAATTCTTTTTAAATATTTTGAAAAACAAAAGTTATATTATTCTTAAATTAAGTAGGGTTTAAAGTATATGATACATTTTATAATTCTATAAAGTTTTATATACATCAAAGGTTACTATTTTAGAAAATAGCGCGTGTGCAACTCAAAAATTACTTAATATTTTTTACAAAACTATTTCTTACTTTCATATGCTTATAATTTTTTATATTATGATTATATGTTATTATATTTCAAAAACTTTGTACTTTTTTCAAACCATAATCCTTTGTAACTAATGTTGTAAAAGAATCGAATTATTTAATTAAAATTAAATTAAATTAAAGAATTATACCTGTTTAAAAAATACTTATATTTTCACCCCTCAAGACAAAATTAACATCCCTGAGACCCAACGAAGGCAGTCAGAACAAAGATATTTACTGACAGTAAAGAATTAATAAAGCAAATTAGATGTATTTACCGAGAAAATGTACTAAAACTTAAATGTTTTATTAAAATTTAAAAATCTTAGAGGCGATCGAGTCACAATATTATAAGAAATGTGGCATTTTAAATAAGACCATTATTTAAGTAACAGATGATAAATCAAAAAGAATTCCTACAATGAGAGATATTTCAGTGCATTCACTAGGAACAAATATAAATGTCAGGCTTAGAAAGTTTCATAAAAATACATATTTATAATATTTCGAATTATATGACTCGCAATGATAGATTTTAAACAATTTAAGAAAACTTGGTACCCCAAAATGTCCAAACATTCGTTTTTTAAAATTTTTGTTTAATAATATTCTTTGCATTATTATCTATCGATTGATATACCCCTTTTAAATGTCCTTAATTTAGAAGTTGGATATAACTTCATTTGAAAAATGTAAATTAAAAAATTAGGTCATTCAAGCACGCACCCTTTTTAGAAAAAAAAAGATTAAAAAAAAAGCGTTTTGTTAAAAAATCTATTTTAAAAAGAGAAATAAAAACTATAAAAAAGAAGTTAATTAAATATTATAATTAAGGATTTCATATGATTTCAGTTCTTATTCCTCATATTTTTTTCATACAAATAAAATACTTCATTATTATGTAAAGAAAAAAAACCCCAAAAAATTCTGACATGACAGAAAAAAAAATTAACATATTTCTTGAATTTTCTTGTGCCATTAATACTCTATAAAATGGACCATTTATAAAATATAAGGGTTGAAAAAATATGAAGTGGCAATTACTTTAAAGAAAAATATATAACTAATGCCTTAAAGTGATATGTTAAGTTTATTTAAACTTATTACAATTAATATTTCAGAGTTATAAAATTTAAAGTGGTTTTTATCAGTTTGTGTTTCTTGATTCATCATTGCATTCAAAAATTGCTACTTACTAATAATTGCTGCTACAATTATTTACCAATCACTTCAATTTCATTTCTGTATGTTATATATAAAACATGCCACAAAACTAGTTACCCATATTTTTATGTAAACTAAATCCTTTCTTTTAAATTAAAATGTAGGAAATATTGGACTTTTCGTAGAATATTAGCATATCAACATTTTTTCCCCTCCAAAACTAATTAAGTTATTGCAAAATCGATCCCTACAGTTGTTTATAGTATCTTTAAGAATGATACAAACATTTCAAGTAAAAAATTAATAATTATAAAAAGAGTAAAATTTTAAAATTTTCCAAATTTTCTTCAAAAAATTAAAATTTTTAAAATTGTGTGAATAATATGTGAAACATTTCATTTCGTATAATTTTTTTGAATAGATACAATTTATGAAATGCTAAAATTTAATTTTTAAATACATAGATAATAAAAATGTTCAAAGGGTACAAAGTTCTTTTAAATACTAGTTCTCCAGGTATATTTAAGATTCCTTTCCTGATTTTATAATCTTATAAAATTGATTGAAACTTGACCTCTGCGTAACGCAGAAATAAAACAAAATCATTTCTACGTTTTTGGATAGCTTAAGGACTCACTGGACCCTTAACTCGAAATCCGTGGACTCGAAAAAAACATCCTTTTTCAAACCAATGTAACTTAGCAATAAAACAAAACAATAATTTAAAATTTTTACCACATGATAATCATATATATTTACAATATATCTCACATTTTCAAAGAATTTGGGTGATAGTTTAAAAATTTATAAATAAATAAAAATTGGTGAATTTTTAAGAAAAAACGAAAATTAGTATTTTACACCGCGTAGGATTCTGAAGTACAAAATTGATCAAAATTTACAAAATTAATTTTACTTGGTAAAAAAATTGTACACCTTTGAAGTTATACTAACTTTTAAGAAATTTTAAGGAAAAAAATATTTTTAACTGCAATTATAACGAAAATTTTAAAATTTAAAAAAAATTAATTTAAATTCAAATAAAAAAATTATAATTTTTTTTTGAAAATTGCTGTATAAGTTATGAAGAGCCTTATTTTGAACACATGTATAAAATCTCAAATTTATATCATAAATGGCTTCTGAGAAATCCTGCGCGGAAACTAAAATTTTTTGTTTTGCGAAAAATAAATTTAAAGGTAAGAAAGAGATAGGATTTTCCTTTAAATTTCACTACTTATTTCTCAATAACTGCGGAAGTTTTCATAGTATCAACACAATTGTGGTTCCAAAATACTCAGAAATATTGAAGCTTTAACATATATGTTTTTCAAATCGTTGAAAATCTGCAATTTAAGAGTCCTGTGAGTTCTTAAAAATACAATTTTTGAAAAGGTGCAAAATAGTTTCATGAGAGAGAGAGGGAGATTTAACTGTTTTGTATGGAAAAAAATTACGTTTTTTTGTAGGATTTATCATTGTTTTAACTATAAAGAGTTTCTGATGATCGTAGTTTGAAATCTCGACAAGATCTTCCTTGGGTTCTTTTTTTGAATAAATCCATCAATAATACGATTGACTGCATTGATATTTTAAGCAGTATTCGTTTTCCTATACCAGCCAGACGTTTCAGAAGTAATTCCTTATTTGATGGTAAATTTATATCAGAATCAATTACATTAAATATGTTCCCATTTATAAGCTTTTTAACAGGGTTTCAGAAGAACTTGAAATTTTTAATATGTTTTACAACTTTTTAAACCTTTAAAATTCATTAATTTTTTATCAATGTTTTTTGAGTGTTGTTTTTAGTATTTCTTCCCTCAATACGTGTTTTTAACAGTTCTATTCAATTATATTTGGTTAAATTTTTGTTTACTGCTGTTCGTTCATCTTTCATACTCTCTGTTTCAGTTTTTTTTAACTGTGCATTCGTCGTTAAATAATAAACAAAAATAAATAATTTATATATTCTCAACATGCAAATTCTTAATACATCTACATAATTTTATAAATACTACAATAAAAATAAAGCAGAATCGACTAAAACCATTTTAATATATGAAATTTTTCAACACGTAAATAAATATTTTTATGAGATTGAACTGCTTTCAAATGTAAAAAAATTCCACACAAAGTCCTTAGAAAAAAATCCCCTTTCATTTATTTTCTCCGTTGTCTTTCCTTTCACTTATTTTCCCTCGTCATTATATCATAGCTTTTCCACAACAACAACAAAAAAAAAAACAGAGAGGGAGAAATATCTTAACAAATACCTCTTTTTACTCTTCGTTTATCTTTATTATAAAAGAAGAAAGGGAAAAAATCCGTTTTCTCTCTTGTCTGGCTGAAACTTCTAAGTACAGAGACAGAGAATTCTTCGTATCAGTTTCTCCTCACCCTGCGTTTCCATTCGAATCTTTCTTGGACCACCCCCGCTCAATCTCTGCTATGAGTGTTTTTGTTTTCTGCTCCCTCCCACAACCCACTTCTCCTTTTTTTCCCAAATCCGGAAAAAAGTGGATTTGGATTACTTTGGGTTTATGCTGAAACCAGAGAGAGAGAAAAAAAGAGAGGACGACTATTGTCTGAATAAACATATTTTTTATATCACGGTCTGAAAGAAAAAAGTCTTTCGGAAATAAAACCTCGTGGTGTGGTGGTTTTTATCCTCTGGTTCTTTTACTAATGTCTATTTTTCTTTTGTCTCTAGTATTTAGCTAGGAATATAATGATTTATTTGTTATTTTTTCGGAGGAGGGGGGATTAGATCATAAATCATTACTAGATTTCCCAATTTGGATATGAATAAACTAAATAACCTAAAATAAAGCTCTGTGAAGAAAATTAATTTTCGTGAACTAAATTTAACTTAAATATGAATGTATTAACAATGGAGTGACTCTAGTGACTTTCTTTTTGCAAAAAAAAAATCATTGTTTTTTTAATGATTTTATTTGTTTCTTTCTTATTTGTTAGTTTATTAATTTTTTTTCTCTAATTGATTCGAAATTTTTCCAAATTATTCTTAAAAAACTTCACTTATAATTGTGATTTTTGTAAAAATTAGAATTTAAAAAAAATACAGTCAGATTTAAATATTAGTATTTTTTGGTATTGCTACCTAAGAAAGCAATTATAATGTTTTAGTAGGCTATTTCTGTAAAAAAAAAGTACTTCGAATGTATTCGGAATCTTAGAGTCCCAAATAAGGCTGAAATATTCAAGATTAGAGTAGATAACGGCAAATTATAGAACTTTGAAGGCAATCTCATTAGAAAATGATCTAGTTTTGTATTTAAGCATTTCATGTATTTCATTCCTTTTAGAGACCAAGCCAACAAAGTGTTGTGCAAAATTAATAATTGAATATATTTGTGATGAGTGTAACGCCAGTGATTAGCTGTAGAGTTTAAAAGAAATAAGGATATATTGTGTGTTTTGCCATGCCAAAATGAAACAATTAATTACTTATGTTACTTACACATAGTAAATAATAATCAAATAAATGAACTTACTCAAATCAAATGAAAAAAAAATCAATACATCTCAAATAATAATAATCAATTTCAATTTCTAGTTTTATTTTCATGGGAAATTGAACATTTTAATACATTTTAGTATTTCAATAAAAGAGTAATTACATATGCCTAAAGTAAATGCATTTCAAAAGAATTATGCCTGGGAAACTTTGTGAAACATTAAGAAAACGGATAGGATAGTATTTATTTCTTCTGGGATAAAAAAAAATTTGAATACGCAGTGAATTCATTATTTTTGATAATTTTCATCCGCATAAAGCTTAACGAAAAGCTTGAATATTCGATGAGCATGATCTATTTTCTTCTCTTAACAGCTTTTTTCTCCCTTTTAAAATATTTGACAGCTTTCAGTAAAGATATTAGACTTTTTTTATTTAGGTAAAAGCAACAGAGGAGATATATTTTTTAAAAATGTATACGAATAAAAAGATGGGAAGTGTCAAAAAAATGGGAAAGATGTTTGATTTCGTATCCATGCACAGATGAAAAAATACAGTTTTATATTTTATCTTCGTTTATTTCTCAAAACTTGTTGAATAGTGCCATTGCGTAAATATAAGAAAGGTTAATGTGGAATAATGAATAATTTGAAAAAAAAATTAGGATTTTTCTTTAGAATTTTTTTTTTTTTGCATTTAATGTTTTGTAATAAATTAAAAAAAAATTATGTATAACATTTATTATAAATTAAAATCTTACATGCACATAATATTGTAAAGTAGCATTGGAGAATTTCTAACTTTAAAGACTGTATAATGCATGGTAAAATGTTCGTCTTCCTGCACATATATACCCTTACACCCACATCCACCTCCCCTCACACACATACATGCATACACGCGTCCAAAATTAAGGAATAATATTAAAACTGTGAGAACCCTCTGGGTTCCACCCTGGACACTAAGATTAACTTGAGGCAAAGAATGACCAGACGCCATTTGTATAATAACAAATTATATTTATCAATAGATTCAATTAGAAACCTTCTAATTACAAATATTAAACTATATGTCTACGTCAAAGGTATTAAATTTTACTATTAAATTAAATTACAAAACATGATATTAATCAACTACTAATCTCATTATCGAAAGGATTTACCGGAATAAGAGGACCGAGAAATACACGTCACTTGAATTATTAACATTCACTAAAATTTAACTAACTTTATTATATATTAACTCTTGTTGTCAGATAGACTAAATTATAATAAATCACCTGACTGTAATGTCTTTCTCTCCAGGTAGATCAATCTTTCTAAGGCTATCTCGCTGTATAATAAAAGCAATACTCTAATCACGCCATCCACTTGAATCTTCTTAACTTCGTCACTACTGCTCTTGGCTCAATCGCCTTCTAAATGCTACCTTACAACGCTCTCCTTAAATACCTTAATTTATTTGAATATCCCATTTTCTTCTTTCAGAGCTGATTAGAAATATACGTGAATTTACAATCCCTAAAGACGCCTAAGAGTATTAGTAGAAAAGTGCCGTAAAGATTCGTCACAAAACATAAAAAAATACACCGTTTTAGGGAAAGAACAATTCATTGCAAAAGAAATTTGCGATACAAATAGAGTAAACGCTGGCGTATAACACGTCTCTGCACATTCCAGTTGCACTTTTTAATTTTTAGGTACATTCGTGGTATATCGCATCGAAACCTGTAATGTACATGAGCAATCCTCTCACGTTTTGCAGACATTTATTCAAGATAGCATCAGAAAAAAGCATCAGAAAGGCAGAAGAAGCATCAGAAAAGCAGAAAAAGCACTAGAAAAGCAGAAAAAGCATCAGAAGCATAATAAGAAGCATCAGAAGCATAATAATATTCATCTAGAACTACAATCCTTTAAGTTCGTAAGTAATGTCATTTTTTTAAAAAAAAATAAACACTATTTCGATCTACTTACTATTCTGATCCTTTTTATTCTCATCTTTTTTTATTTTTATTTTTAGAGTTCTCATTTTTAAACCCAGCGTATAACAAGCATCTGTAAATTTCGATGTTATTTTTTGTGCTAAAAATATGCTTTATGCGCCGTATTTTACGGTATTTTGTTCTGTGGATCAGGAGATACATGTGCTGCAATATAGAAATGTGATCAACATATTGGGTGAAACAGGATACACCTCAATTGTAGACTAATCAGAACAAACAATTGTAGACTAATCGAAACAACAAGATTTGAAAACTGCGGAACTCCGAGTTCGTGCAAGTTGGATTAGCGTAAGTCGAGGTATTAGCGTAATGAGTTTTCTAGTGCCATGACAGAGGGCTTTCTTGTGATATTTCATGACGGTGTGGCGGTCTCCAGAAAAGAATCAATTTCCTGTTAGGGAACTTATGACGTCTCAACGGTCAAATAGTTTTGCGTGGGTAAGTATCCTAGACTGTAAACCTAGATGCTTATGTTCTTAGGCAAGTCAATCTTTAATCTCCCTTAATTCAATCTACAGTAAGGTGACCTGCGTTGTTACCACTCCAATCTCCGACATCAAAGTTCACCGCGTGAGGAAGACTAGGACCAACAGGAGAGTAGTAATCCGGGAACAGTCAAACAGAATTAATTCTGCATTAAGTGTCACTTCTGTGGGCGTGATGTATTCCATCTTTAAAGAGACACCAAAAAGAGAAAACACGGATACTCTCGAGATGCTAAGGATCTTCACAGACGCTAGAGATATTTCTACAAACTTCAATACTGTATGACGCCCTAAACTGCTCCAATGGACTCTCTCTTACACTTACATTGATCTATCAAGAGTTACACCTACGAACATTCATATATTGTCTTAACGCCACCTTTCTCATAAATAATTGAACCTCCCTCAACAGTGCTTCACATTAGCAGCACCATAGGAGTACTGACCAGTGTCGTGGCAAGAATACATACCTCTCTGGTCACCAGGAGTAAATGGCTTACTCACATCGGTGTCTATTGTCCACCTCAATTCAATTATATGGATGATAAATCCGGACCATACAAAACTGAATTTTTCAATAATTATCTGGAGAAAGAAGATGTTCCCTATATTTGGTTTGTAAGCCCACCACACCTGAACTTATACTGTGAGCATACGAGTGGAATGCTTTAGGAAGAACATGGCGTCAGAATCGTCATTTTTGTTAGGATAGGAGTTAATGTTACAAAAGCTAATCAATGACCCCATTAATAGTATGAGGATTGATTGTGTACGAAACAGCCATGGTTAATACAAACCGTCTTATTTTGTTTTCTTAATATTTAACACCATTATTAACCTTAATTAATATTATTATTTATAAATTTTAAGAGCTTTTCCCCTCTAAATTAATATGTTTTAGATTTGATCTCCTTTATGAAAATGATACTCGCATTTTAAAAGTGATACATAGTGAATATTTTTTAATTTATAATCATCACTTAAGAAACAGCTACATGAGAAAAATACATTATAGTTCAGATAAAGTTATTCGCATTCATCAGTTTTCCTTTCATAAATTATATTCCATAATTTGATAAATATGTTATTGACAGAAGATGATTCGTAACTTTAATAATTAAACTGATATAATTCCCAGAAAAGTTTTAAACTCGATATAATAAACGGAAACAAGCGTGATATGGTATAGTTAACGAATTATATCATTGTTATAGTCTGTCTGAAAATATGTATATACTTACCATATTCATTTTAGCATTGGATAAACAAATATGTAAAATTAATAGATTTATTTTAAAGTATAAATTTAATTACCGAAGTATATATATTATAATTTCATAGCATTATATTTAACATCGTTTGGTCAACACAGTTGGAATAGCTTAGAATGAATTATACTTTAAATTACCTTAATAAATAAATATAAATGGAGTATAAATTAAGAATGAAGAAAGCAATTTTATCAAAATAATCTGAACAATTAATACATAAACAACTTAAGCTAAACATGATATATATATATATATATATATATATATATATATATATATATATAATTTTTTCGTTTGAAAATTTTCTTATTATTCCTCCTTTTGAGAGATATACATTAATGTTCTCTTTACATAATTTCATTTTACTATATTATCAGGTTTATCAACCACGTGATAAAAATAGACTGAACTTTTCAACATGACTATTTTTTTTCTATTACGTCGAAAATTTCTTCTGTACGGGGAAGGTGGATCCATAAAGCATTGCTATCCCTAAATTGCTGGCCTAATTCAGCGACAGCTTTAGAAATCATAATAAGTCTCCAGTTTAGTCCAAAGACTTTTTTTGTATCTACATTTGTTTTGTCTCGTGATCTCCAATTTCCTCCTTCTTTGGCATTGTAGGTCTTAGAACGGTTTCACTTTTATTTTATTGTACTATATATATATATATATATATATATATATATATATATATATATATATATATATAATGCAGTACAAGAACATATTCAATGAAATTTTTCACAAGTAAATTTAAGGAAATTTAAATAGGAAAATCGCAGAATATATATTTAACAGCACTCGAAACTTGAGAAGCAGTCCAATCTGTTTAAACCCTTTAAAGCATTTCAGAACGAAATGAGTATTTATGTTGTAAAACACTTAATGGCGAAATCTGCATAAGAGTTTCTTGATTCCTTTTTATGAACATCATTATAGAGCGAAATTGTGTTTTCGAATAAAATCCTTGACGTTCTTTAAAATCATCATTATTTTTCAATAAAAGAGAACTTTTATGCAGTACATTTAATTTGTCATGTATGAATACCAGTCATATTCTTCATGTTTTTTGTATTATGCTATTTTTCGAATAATGTTATTTTTTCAAAGAAGAGATATTTTTTTTTTTTTGGCTTGAGTTTATCTCTTTTGTTTCTTTTTCAGAATTTTTTCTGCCCTTTTGGGTTTTTTACGTTTTTAAAAATTCAAAATGCTAGGTATCAAAATGAGTTGTTAGACATCTATTCAGTTTTAATAAACATTCACATGCTACACCATACACAACAAATTTCATAATTATCGATTTTTCCCCATTTTCTTTTGGCTCATATCATTGAGAAATTTGAAACCAAATTTCAGATCTGTTAGAAAATTAGTTTTTAAGTTAGCAGAGCTGTAGCATTGGTTTCAGTTTCATTTTCAAGCATTTTTTCAAGCACGCTTAAAACAAACTAAGTAAAAATATTTTTGAGCGCAATTAACTCTTTTAGAGTGATACGTTTATTTATTCTAATTTTCATTACTAAAATCCTTTTATGCTTAATTATGATTTGAGTTTTTTGAATGCTCACAATTAATTAATTAAAATCGATTCAAAGGATAATTGTTGCTTTAAATACCGTTTATATAACTTAGAAGCTTTATAATTTTATTTTTACTGTTGAGGAAATCATATGGTGAAAACATTCTCAGATTTCCGTGAGAAATAATATTTCGAAGAGATCCAATAGTACTGAAAATGATGTATCTAAAAATCAGTACTCAGCTGATACTGCAATTAGATTTCCGCGAATACAAGTATTCTGAATTCAAGTATTGCAGATAAAACTGACTTTTTCTTTGATGTACCAAAGTACATTAGTAAATATATATAGTAAATATATTATAGTGCTATATTTAAGTATTTTGAAGTCATACATCAAGAGCTAAAACTTCTTAAACTTCCGGATTTAAAGCTTGAAAAAATTAAATTTTTATGAATAAACATTGTTATTTTTAGCATAAGTTAGTATCATTATTATTTTGTACATAACTGCTTTGTGTTTCAAACATTTTGTGAAATATTAGGTTAAGATTACGTTGAATAAACTGTATTCGTAATAAGTGCTATCAATAGTATGCAAAAATATTTTTTGAATTTAAAGAAATTATTTTCAGTCATATTTAATTAAAATAGTGTTTTATTGTAGAACATACTTTGGAAAATAACATATTAAAAATTAGATCTTTACGGGTATTATAAGTTTTTAATTTATGCTTTTACATACTTTAAATGCGTTTTTCTCTGACTTTCAGTTTTAAAGGTATAAGTATTTTCTAACCCCAAAGGCTTTTTTTCTGTTCTTAGTAGAAAAAAATTACTTTATTTACTCCCAAACGTATGCTCTATAAAAGTTAATATGAATTTATATAAATAGGGCAGATATCTCTAATTATTGTTTTAAAAATGCTCATGTTACTATTTTAAAATATTTCGTGTTTTTTCCAGTTTTTCTAGAAAAATACTTATTCAACAAGAGAAAACATTTTGAAATACGTTCTAATTTTTGTTTGGAATAATCTAAGAAACATAAATAAATTAAAATGACTAAAACTTTTAAAAAGGGAGCATTCTATAAGATTTCGAAAGAACTTCAAAAATTTTTAATTTCTTAAAACTGTTAAGCAATGGCTGGTCAAAGTGACTTTTTACTTTCAAATTCATCTTAGTCATATAATCTGAATATAAAACATAAATTATTTTTACTGTTATACTGTCTCCAAATTTTTTTTTTAAAGAAGGGTACTGTATAGCCGTAAAAAAGATGAAGGATAAAATATTTTTATTTCTAATTATATAAAAATAAATGTTACAGCATATTTAATGCTCTCAGTAGAATTCATGTGTATACGAAGCTTTTTGTGATTATAGCAAAAAATTCATTAAATTGACTTATCATTGATTTACATATAAAATTGCTTTTTTTACGTAAAAAGTCTAAGAATATTATCTGCAATGGCTATTGATTCCCTCTCAGAGAAAAACAAACATTTTTTTGAATCATCTATGAATTAAATTGTGTTTACTTTGAAAAGTCATCTTTTTTTAAAATGGTTCCGCCTTTTTCTGATTATTCTATATTCATCTCGCCACGAAATACTTTCTTTATTAGATTACTTTTCCTAAGCATTTTCAAGAGATGTTTTTATAATGATATTAAATTAAACATATTAAGCTCTTATAATGTGCTACTCACTTTGTAATTGTGGTAATTATTGCTTCGAAAATAACATAAAAAACTGGCGAGAATTAAAAAAAAATTCTCCAGCGCTTTATCCTTATAAAAAATTAATTTTACTATAAAATACTGAGACCATGTATTTTCTTAACTTTAACAGCTCATTAAATTGATTGGATTATTAGACTTTTTTTTATCAAAAAATTTATAAAGTGTACACTTATTTTTCAAGAAAAGTTTTCTATTCTTTGATCAAGGTTCCTATATAAAAAATATTAACAAACTCGATTGCAACTGTTACTTTTTCTTAGCTATATAATCAGCCTTTATGTAAAAGTCCCGAGCCCCAAAAATAGCGCCCAAACTCTGCACAACGAGATTTCTCGTTGAGAGTACAGAAAAAATGCAAAGAGAACTATAACTGTACAATCCATAGCTTACTAGAAAAATACGGTAAGTGATGATGTATGTTGGAAATCCCCCTGGCACATTTCTGTGCTCTAGTACGTGATTGTTTGGCTATGGCATACTTAAGCCACTGGATTGGGCGTTGGGTTCTACTTCTATGGCCGCCACAATCACCAGATCGCACATCATTAGATGTTTTCCTCTGGGATTATTTCCTCTATGAAGGATTTGATGTATCGAGGCGTAGTGACTACATAAACAGACGTAGTTACTCGTCTACATTCTGCTTGTACTTTGGTAGGCACCATTCTGATGTGATAAGTGCATTCATCCATTTCACGGGTGCTCAAACCTGCCTCGATATGTACGGTGGACTCTTGGAACAGTTACCTTTTTAAATAATTGAAAATGCTGCAGTTGATGCGTCTGTGACGGGGTGTTATCGGTATTTCTATTAATAATCCTCTTGGGATATCTTTGGGGTCAGAATAGCAATTCTTTCCAACCAACCCAAGAAGAGAACGTGGTTATGCAGCTTAGGAATTGTATATATTGAAGCGTTAGTATTCGGGTGGGGTTCTAGAAGTGTTGGTGAAGTTCTAGGAGAAGAATCTAAGAGAGTTCTAAGAGTCGGCTAATAGTGCCAGTGAAGTTGATTTCTAAGTGGATCCGAGACCAGAAGATTATGCCTTAGCTGGATCACATTGGATTGAAGAATATATTGACGATAGAAGGACTGTAGCTGTTCGCCAAGGAAATAGCGGTAAGACCGTTTAGATTAAGCTTTAAGACTAGAGTGGATTCTAGTAAGTTAGGAAATAATTTATAGATATTCATTCGGTGGCTTATTGCACTATTTGTTAGAGCTACAGTTTGGATCTCATCACCCCTGATCATAAGCCTCCTAGACTAGTGTTGTTTTGCTAAATATAAATTGTGATAATAATAAACTAATTTTAATTATGGATGTTATGAGTGGTCACAATCTTTTATTCCCTCAAACATAGGTCGCGAAGATGATGAAGAGATGATTCCCCCAACCCATTGGGTATCACATGTCTAATGCGGTATTTTTTCCTTACTGCGTCATAGTTTTTCGTATTTTTCCCATAAATTATGAATCGTACAGGTACAGTTCTTTGTGAATTTCTCGGACACATTGTATAATTTGATATTAAATATACAACATGTATTTAGTGATTATGTAGTCAACACCTCACCGATTTACTAAAAAAAGCTAGCATTAGATTAGAACAGGAATTTGAACGATTTGTAAAACATTTAGTAAAGTTGACTTTTAATTAAACATGAAGGATTGGCTTTGAGCTGGATCTTCCTTCTTTCATTTTCTACAATATAGCATGCTAAAATTTTATCCATGAGCTTGATTCAATCAATAATAGCTCCTATCATTTTTTAAGTGATTGAAAATGACAGAAATTGAATATTAAACCTATGTTCTGATTCCTGAAGTAAAATTAATCCTCTGTTGTACGTCGTCAGAACTATCATTAAACAATATTTTTATGGAAAAAACAAGACCCAAACACACCTATAGCTATGTAACGTTTAATACAAATAACACAAGATATTTTCCTTATTATGAAAAAAAAAATCTGATTAGTCAATGTATATATATAATGTTTTGTACCACACTTCTTTAAAAATTAACTTTATTTTAAAACATAACTTGTATTAAAATTATACATGGGTTGAAAAAAATTTGAATTCAGAAATTTTTAATTATCATATTAACATAATTTTCATATTGTTGAATAAAATAAAACAATGTTCATCGTATAGCACTCTACATAATGCAGCAAATTTTTCTTAACTTGGACTCTTTTAACAAAATATTTTATAATTCTAGAATCAGAATAGAAAGAGTTAATTGAAATCTTTTATTTACAATCTCATTTAATTAATGTGAAAATACCCATTGAGTTGATTGTGTCTTACTAATTAAAAATATTAAAAAAAATTTCATAATTTTAAAATTATAAAAATTTATTATGACATACATTATACTTCTAACGAAGTTAGTCATACATTTTTGGGTAAAATTATTATCATAAATCATTACGTATTTAAGAGCTGATAATTAGAAATTTTTTTGTGAAGGCCTTTAAGAAAACCAGGAAATTGCACACATTCAAAATTTGATTTTTCAATGTAAGGGGTAGAATTTAGTGCATATTTTTTTGAGTCTGAAAATGTAAATTTCATATATGTTCGTGGATAAAATAAGCTTACATAAAATAAGAAAAAGTAATTGACACACAAAAATTTAAGCAAATGCTTACAAATAATAAATTCTTTCACTTTTTCTCCAAAGCATAATATTTGCTTTTAAGTACAATTTAAAAAAAAAACTATTGCAGTACGTGGTTTCAAATTTTTTATACTTCTATATAGGATACCTGTGCATATAGTGAACTTTTTTTAAAGTTGAAGTAGAACTTATTTTTTTCTTAAGATTTTCAAAGTTCCATATTTTTTTATTTGAGGTGACTACCTCCGGAGCACTTTTTAAAAATACATAAATTTTCAACTAAATAAATACTTTTTTTAAAAAAAATGTGGCATAAAACTTGGAATTCAAATACAATTTCCACAAAATATAAAAATTAATTTTGGCTACATTGGGAAATTTTATTGAAAAATTGCAGTAACAATAAGCCTTGTATTGAACATTCTAGCAAATATATTCTTATAATATTTATGCAGTGCACAAATAACATCATTATCTGTGCTTAGAGCTATCATACTTGTAATACTTTGAAAAAATATGAAATATGTCATTTTTTATGTAAGAACTCAATTTTTTACAAAAAAAAATAAATACTATTTTCTCTAAAGAAGTGCAATAAAATATATTACAGAGATTAAATTATAGTCTATATATACTGGTGATAAAAATAAATAAAAACTTTTTTAAAATTTCAATTCAATATCTTAAAAAGAAATTTTGTAGTAAGTGAAGCAAAAAATTGAAAAACATAGTTTCTCAGAAAATGCATTTAAAGATTTTAATACTGCATAAAATATTTTCTACTAATTGCCCATCTTTTAAACTCACCATATTTATAGGTCAAGATCTGTTTAACTTCATGTTTAGCTAATGCGTACTTTTTTTTAAACTTCTTGCTGTTTTCTGGAGAGTTTTATAGACTATAACAATTGTCGTTTTTTGTGAAATTTTGATGAAAAATTGCAGTTACACAAAATTCTAATAAATGTATTCAAATAATATTTATACAGTACGTGTATAACATCTTTATATGTGTTAGAAATTAAAAAAATTGTAATACTTTTGAAAGTTTCTTAAGTATGCCAAATTTTATGCAAAAACGTGATTTTTAAAAAAATTAATGACTTTTTTTTCATAAAAAAGCAATAAACTACATAAATATAAACACAGAGATTAGATTTTGATTCATAACACAGATAGAACTAAATAACATGTGTTATGAAAGTTTCGATTCAGTATCTTAAAAATATTTTGTGTAGGGATCTACTTCCGGTTTACTAATAATGCTATAACGTTGTTTTTAAATATCCTAGAAACAAAAATAGAGTGTTTTTGGAATCTTAAATCTATGGGATATAAAATAAAAGCATAAAAGAAATTTCGAAAAATTTCAACCAAACGATGAATTTTGGGTAGTCACACACCTTGAAGAAAATATGTGACGAATCTTTACATGACATTCTAACTAATCTTCTTGGAAAATCTTTATAGGCTATCAATTCGCATTATTCACAATCAGCCCTTCGTAAGAAGATAATCGTGATATTCAAATTAACTTACTATAAATAGGTGAGATTTTCTAGCTATAGTAGGAGAGAGAACAGTGATATACTCAAGACATGTGACATTGTTACTAAAGGTAAAATATTTGAATTATAGAGTTTCGATTATTAATAAAAGGAAACTTTAAAGTGACGATTAAAAACTTTTAAGTGACTTTAAAGTGACGACTTTAAAGTAAAAGATTGAATTAAGATTAGATTGATTCAGCTAAAAAGTTTGATTCTGAATTAAATGAAGAGTTCAATTTGTTAGTCGACTAATCGCTTAAGTGTTACTGTCGTTGTTCCACTTCACGATTTTTATTGAGACCTCGTAAGATTATTAGTTGAAATTATGTCTGATCTTAGTGTTGAAATAAATAGATTAGAGATTTGAATCATGTCGAGTGTTTCTTCCCTTTCCCCTAGACATCTAGGTGCTCGCGAGAGAGGTGCCTCTTACAAATATACTTAATATTTTACTATAAAAAAGGTTCACAATATTTTGTGTATTTTTTTATATATTTGCGAAGAAATATTTTACATATTTAAGGTATACTTTTTTTTAAAATGGTACCTAAACATAAGCATGCTTTATGAGACCTCGAAGATTATATCCAACTAAAATTAAACAACAAAAAAAAACATTTTAAGTAATAAATTATTTTTGTATTTATACAGAATGATTAAAATATCATAATTATATAAAATTACACAAGAAAATCTAAAATATTTTTGAAATTTTTAAAGATATATGTCCCATAAACAAATATCCTTATTTTCGGCATTTTACTCTTTCGAGCATGAAGAAAGTTTAGTTCTATATTTGTGTTTTCAATACTGCCATTATTATATCAGGTATAAAGAATTGTATAATTTTTTGTCCTTTAATATTATGTAATGACATTAACACAGATGATTTGGATGTATCGCAATTATATTATTTATTCTTCCTCAGCAATTATATTATTTATTCTTCCTCCGCAATTATATTGTTTATTCTTCCTCCGCAATTATATTATTTATTCTTCCTCAGAGCTATCTGTCTAGAAATAAGTTTTGTGTCTGAGAACCACTAGTTTGCTAGTCTTTGTAATATAGTTCCTGGATGAACTCAAATGAATTAACAATTGTTAAGGGCAATTTGGAGACCAGACATTTTGATCACATCATGTGTAGAGCTATTAAGCTCACAATGGTTGATTAGTAGTAGAGACTATGTGTAGACTTGATGCAGAATAATCTGGAATACTCAATTCATCTTCATTTCCTAGGATGCAGGGCACATGGATGTTCAGAAAGCTCTGATGAATTAGAAATTCAGATATAACGAGAACCTCACAATGAACACTCATTCATAAAAAGAAATTCTTACGAGACTTGTTTGAAAAAAGCTAACTGATGTATTTAATTTAGATTGCACTTGCGATATAAATGCGTTTAAAATTTTGAATCTTAAAAAAGAATAGATTTTTTTTTAAAATTTAACTTTACATTACGATTATTTAACTCTATATTTACAAGTAAAGGAGATCACTTCACACATCATTTTCCCTATATCCATAATGCGAAAAGGGAATAAATGTAAGAAACATTTTTTAAAAATTGACTCGTATTGTTGTAACTGATTTTTAAGTGCATATTTATTGAATTAATTACATTATTATTATTGTAATTTATTTGAAAACGGGAGATTACAATGAATTTATTATTTTTTTATTTGATGAAAATTATTCATCTTACGTAATTAATAAATATGTATAAGAAAGTTTTTAAAAAAAACTTGATAAAGAGTACATTATGGTCAGGAGGGCTTAACATTATTTTCGTCACCCATTAATTATTATTTACCTCGAGTTTAGTTGTTCATAAAAATACCTCCTCATAGAAAAAATACCTTTTTGTAAGTGCAATGCGATGCACTACAACACCAAATCTCAAGAAAAACTTGAAAAAGAAAAAAAATATTGGCATTATATTTATTGTGTTTGTAAAACATGTTGATTTTATTTCTCCAAATGTATTAAAACCAGAATTTGGCGGGAAAAAACAAACTTCCGAATTTTCTAACCGATGCCATGACTACATATAACACAAATCGAATTTCTTCAAAATTTTACTCTTGTCCGTCTTTCTGTTAGTAAGCAAGGCTGACGCTTTGATATAAGCGATTCGAAACAATACGAAACCTTTTCTTCAATTCTCAGCCTTCTCTGGTGTGCATTTCAGTTGTAACTTTAGAACCATCCAATTTTCTTCTTCAATGGACGGCGGGGAATAAAAATCTAGAAGCATTCAACTTTCTTTCTCTTATCTTTCTCTTAAGCCTTAAACTCACCATACGTATGCCATAGACCTGTCTTCTATGCTCATTTCAGGATAAGTAATCTAAGAAGGTCCCCAAACTTTTTCCCTCGGAATGCCAACAATTGGTATGGTTCGAATTTCAAATAGCAAAGTAGAAGTAATATTTTTTTCTCTTCCTTTATACTATTTTATATTGTATGTGTTCGTTTCTAAGTATACATTTTGAGGCGATAAAATCAAAGAAATGGGAAGTTTTTCATGTCTATCCTGTAAGATTTGAGGGAGATTTTTGTAAAACGCTACGTATTGAAAAATGTAAATATCTAGGTAAAAGTCTCCAGAGGATATATTGCGTGAAACTTTGGAAAAGCGTGTTTGTTGTTATTGACGAGCAAACAGTTTTGAACAAAGAGAGTACATTTTATGTAGTTTATTTTGATTTTTGTTTCTGAAAAGTCAGTGGGTCTTATTTATCTATTTTTTTTTTTTGCATTTTTCCATTTACTTTTTTCACTTGCAAAAAGTTTTAAAATTGCTACAGTGTTTCTTTTCACGTGGATAGTTTTTCGTGAGTGGAAGAAAATCAACCAAAAATTACATATTATTACTTTTTAACTTCAAAAATTTTATATTGTGTCGAACAATGTGAGAATTTATGATGGATAGAAGTAAAAGTTTTAACAAGATTTTTTCCCTTAGATATCCGTTTCAAAATAAATGCAATTTATGTGATTATGTGCAAAAATGTTTAGTATTTTTTCATTTCATGTTAAAAAACTGTTGCATTCTATTTATTGATGAGTTTAAACTGCAGAAAGTGTCATACATAAAAAAGTAGGAAAAGTTTAAAACATTATAACTAAACTATTGAACTAAACGCAAAACAATATAACAGGTCATTAAAAAGAAAATATTTTATTCGTTCTAGCGTTCTAATGTGTAATATTGCACTTCTAAAAATGATTTACATAAAATGCATGCTGTTTGAATGTAAAAATGTGATACCATGAAAGTTTTAAATATAAAACTTACTTTATATTTTGAAGAATAAACACTTTATAAAAAAATTTAAAATATGTGTATATGTCTCAAATTTATTATACTTAGTTATATATATAGATAGATAAGGTAATTTTATTACTTATATGGCATTTCTTTTTTATTAGAGACCTATAACAAATTATTTCCATTTTATGGGGTCCTGCTAGACCGTGTGTGGCTGTTGTAGACTAGTGGTCAAGGTAAAGGACTCATGTTTGGTGTGTCAAGAGTTCAAACCTAGTACAGAGGAAGGCCCGTAGTGTCGAAGGGGTCGATTCTCATTAAATATGTTGAGAATCAAACGTCCCCTTATTGGTGTGGTGTGAAGGTTAGGAGATGGGGGTGCCAGTTTAGGTGTCGTTCTCGTCACTTGATCATGATTCAAAATTACGAGGTCCGTCGCCAAAAGTCTTCGTGTAGCTAATCAGTGCGACTTTAATCATCACTCACTCATCCTCTTGTTCTCTTCTTACTTATTATTTTACTTATTAGAGCTAGACAAAGTAGAAAATTTTCAATAATATACAAGTGTGTTAGAAATTTTAGAATATTTTTGGTTTTATTCTGCTATATGATAGAACTTTAAAGACTTTTATCAATTCGTTTTTATTCCATTGCTCAATTTTTTGCCATACAGTGGGTGATCGGTTAACGAACAGATAGGTTAACAAACAAATCTGTTAACGAACACCTTCACGAAAGATTTTTGTGTTGGGATAACGAACACTTTCACGAAAGATTTTTGTGTTGGGATAACGAACACTTTCACGAAAGATTTTTGTGTTGGGATAACGAACACTTTCACGAAAGATTTTTGTGTTGGGATAACGAACACTTTCAAGAAAGGTGGTGATCAGGGATACACCCCTGAAATTATGGATGAAATTTTGACAACTGCTAGAGATCTGGAATTGGAGGTGAACGAGGACGACACAGAAGAGCTCATAATGGGACATGAAGATGAACTGACGACCGAAAAACTCCAAGAAATTTTGAATGAAGAACACCAAGAAACACAGCGAAATGTGTCTCCTTCTGAACAAGAGGAAGACGAAAAGAAAACCAATGCCGTTATCTGCCATTAAAGATCTTTTGAAAAAGTGGTCCGATGTCAGAGCAATGATTTTAGAATGGCACCCAAACCAAGCTGATGTCAGTAGAGATGTTGATCTTTACAACAACAATGCTATTAATTACTTCTGGAAAATCCGGAAAAGAGAGAAAATCAATCGACATTGGACATGTTCTTGCAAGCAAAAAATGAAAAGTACTGATTAATATGCAATACTATATGTATGTATTATTTTTTAAAAAAACTTACTAAGAGATTATACATTTTTTAAAATTTAATTTTTAGTGTCTCCAGAACGAATTAATCGATTTTATATAGAAGTCTATGGTGAATCGATGATCGGTTAATGAACAATTCGGATAGGGAACATAATCTTGGAACAGAATATGTTCGTTTACCGATCACCCACTGTATATTCTAAGTCAAAATCCATTATTTTAGAATAAAAAAACACCATTCTGAAGAAATTTAGAGTTCTAAAATCTTTAGAACTGTCTTATTTTTAATCGAAAACTTAACAATTTGATTTCTTCTTCAAATCAATACACCTTTTAAAAGAGAATTTTATTGCCAAATTTCCCCAACTCAATCAAATCATTTTTAATTCATCGTCTATATCGCTAAGAGGCAGCAATCACTCTAAATGGTATCCCTTGGGAAATAAACCTTATAGACTCAAGATTTCTTCTCCAGACTTGCCAGAAGAGATTCTTTTTTTTCTCCCATTCTTCAAAGAAGACATTTATCGATTCGACTGCCGAAGATGCCCCTTTTTATTCTTGAGATGACCACGCGGACATGGTTTGTTAATCACGTCTCTCTCCACCCTCATTCTTATCCCCCTCGGGACGTTCGTAATTAACAAGCTTGCGTAACACCAGTTGACTCGGAAATGGATTACGAGATGTTAGAAGTGTGTAATTTCCTGAGGAACTTTTTCTGGAAGTGAGTCAGTATCTTGAATGAATTTTAAGAGAAATTGTCGTTTGGTGGTCTGGGGTATTTAAGGTCATATCCATAATGAGAGTAATTTAATCAGAGTAGGGTGTCATTTGTTTGATCAACTTGTATCTTCTTGCTCTTTTTTTTACTAATACATTATATCAAGGAGAATAGCAAAAGTAATTCAATTGTATAGAGAAAAAAATTCTCTTTTCATAGATTTAATGCGTAACGTATGAAATTATAGTCGCTTTTAGCAGCCTATTCTCAGCAGAAGACGAATTCTGAGGACCGCACAGGGTGTGGGTAATAGTACACATTAAAATAATTTTAAAAAAATTTCAATAAAATCTTAAAGAAAGAGAAAAATAACTACATGTGTAAAAATATAATTAATTTATATCTGAAACAAAATCTTTTTTTTTTATGATTTAACATTTATTTTACTAAACATATCCAAGTCTTAACAACTCATTATTTTCTCAGAAAAGATATTCCAAGCATAGCGATTCCAATCTTATCTCATTAAATTTTACGATCATATATACGCTCGCACGCTTTATACGCTCGTACATTTCAATCGAAAACATGAACAAAAAAGTAATGCTTTAAAAGTTCTAGAAATTAATAAACAATTAAATTAAAACTCGAAACTGGGAGTAGTTTTCTCTCAGCGAAAGGATGTATCAATTGTTCGCTAAATAAAACTGTTTCTTACAAAAATTCTCAATGCTGATTTCGAAATATATATGTCAATATTCGAATCGTGTTAAAAGAAAAGAAAGTGTATAACTCGTAAACATAGACTTAGACGAGTATTAAACAAAATGTATTACTTAATCCCTCATTTTAAGAAAATTTTAACATTTATGGTAGTTACTTTTGTTAAAGGTATACATCCTTCAAAGGTTTCTTAAAGTACAATCTGAATCCTCTTATCCTAGAAAATTGAGAAATTCAAAGTGGCATTAGCCTTTTAATGAATGCGATCAAGAAAGTGTATGGTGATCCAGACAATAGAGAAAATGTTTGACAAGCAGAAGACAGTCTAAAAAATAATTTTCCAAGATTGGCAGGAATAATTCTATCAACTTGTTAATTCGGGACAACAGCGAACGCTAGGAAAAAACATTGGTCCTAGAATATACACGATATGTGGTCTAGTTCTATAAGTTAGCAATTAATTAGTTATGGTACAGTCAGCAATTGAAATTGCACACCAAACCATAAATAATGTTTTTTAAAGTACCGCATTGTGGATGGAAATACGATAGTCCGCGGTCATAAAGTTTAGTTCTTAAGTGTATTTTATCTGTAATAAACATTTCCTTCCAATTAAGAAAAATTTTGGCCAAACTAGCCTAACACTACTGCAAGTGCGTAGGTCCACAAATTCAGGTGAGTTATAGTGAGTACGAGTACTGAAAATTGTTCGCAAATATTTAAAGTTTGAGAAACACTGCAGTAGACTGATGTAGATCTCTACTTTAGAGGAAAATACACGATTGATTAAGTCAAATGAACTTTATAAAAAAGAAACTCATAGTGCACCAGATCTCAAATTATAATACATACTCTCACTGAGGGCGAATCTCTATGCGAATTAGTGTTGCAATATAGATGGAATCATTTTCGAGTGGATGTTATGCTCTAAAATATGAAGTTCATTTGTCTCAAAACATAATATACATGCTTATTTGCGATGTTGTGGGGCTAATGGTAAACGAAATTTAATCATTTGCGGGTTGGGTTGAAAACTTTTTCATACTGCATTCTAGTACAATAAAAAAATCGTTCTAACTACATTGGTAGATTAATTTTGTCTTACAGCTTATTTTTTATTCATAAATATGAGAGTCAAAAAAGATTATTCTGCTATTGTTGATATTTAACACGATTATCAGTAACATTAACATGAAGTCGTAAAAGTCATATTTTCAGTTATGAAATCGAAGAAACCGTATTGAAATCGTATGAAATACATCATAATAAATCTAGTATTATTAAAATCAGTAATATAATGACTAAGAAATAAAATGATTAATTGTTATTAATTATCATTAAAGTATCGTACTGCCATCCAAAACAATCATGTTAATAAAATTTCAGTTCAACGGAATGCTTTAAAACGTGAGAAAGAACTTTTTCAAGTTTTGACCCAAATAGCCAAAATGGTCGCTAAATCGATGAAAATAATGCCAACGTGGCTGTATTTGTAATTCTTCAAATAATTAGTTTTAATCAATTCATTTTTGTTAATTATAATTAAATTACTGTATTGTCATCCATAACAATCATGTATATACAATTTCAGCTCAATTGAGCGCTTTAAAATGTATTTTATAAACGATTGAAAATTCCACCAAGATAAATAAATAAATATATAGACAAATAAATATATAAGCAGTGTGAGCTAACAGTAGGAACTGAATAATTATCCCTTTATTTTAACGAGTCATACATTAACCTCATTTATGTAATTATAATGATTAATTATGTAATTATATGTTTATAATGATTTTCACAAAACATAATTTATCCATCACAATGAAATTTTTTTTCGAAGTAAATTACTTGATACTGAACTACTCGAATAACTATTAAAAGCCAGTTATTATTTTCATCTCATTCACAATAATTTATTAATTAATTACCGTAAAATGCGACATATAATGCACACCTGTACTTTCAAGCTGTAATTTTTAAATTTTTGGTATATTTGCCGTATACGGCGCACCCCCTTTTTTATGAAGGAGCCTAAAATGTTTGTGAGAAAGGATCTTATACTTTGAAGTCATTTATTCTAAAATTTGTAAAAAAGTAATATATTTATAGAACTACAACACTTTAAGTTCGTAAGGAATTCTATTGCTTTTAAATAAACTGTATTTCAATCTATCTTGAGGTCAAATATTTTTCTATGATCAACTTTTTTTATTATTATTATTTTTCAAGTTCTTATTTTCATACCCAGTGTATAACGTACACCTAAAAATTCCGATCTATTTTTTTGTGTTAAAAGTATTTGTTATACGTCGGATTTTACGGTGTATAACTTTTTTGAATATTCGCTACACCTCTAACCCTCTCAAACATTGAATAAAAAATACCAAAAGAGAATACATGAACAAAACTGTTTCATTTAGGTATTATTAAGAGACAAAGATATAAACAATAAGATCTGAACAATACCATAATTTAATGTGATGTTTAATGTTACTCCCAACATTCTCCATGGAATAACGTTTTGCCGTGTATCTATTTATTTACGAAAGCCAATTTATCTCGTCATCAAAGAAGTTCTCAAGAAAAGATCCGTAGGAAGATTTGTGCTTAGTGGAATAGTGACAAGCAAAAAATTGTAATAACATCTTCACGACAAATCAAACAAGTTGTAACCCATATTTGTTTTCTCTGCAATATAGTCAAGATCCCAATCGTCTAGAAACAATATATATTCCTTGGAAATTTTTCGCTTAGAAAACATCAGGGTTAGTTAAAAATTAGTTTCGTCCATAAAATGGTTGTGGTTATTTGTTATCACTAATACTTGAATTTACACAAAAAGGAAAAAAAAAATATTATCTCGCAATTGGTACCACTACGACATCGATAGCAAAAGTGATATATTTTATTGCTAAACTTTCCTCTAAATTTGTAACATATTGTTTTTAAATAATTGAATTGGTTAGTGCATTAAGCCATGACCGGATCACTCAGAATGCTCCGGTGGGCCAAATGCGCCCCGTAGACTGATGATTTAGAAGCACTGCATTACACTGACCATGGTTTTGACAATCATATTTAGAACTTTCCCTTTTCCTATCTTAAGTATTATATCTTCTTTTGTCCAAAATGTCACCTTTTCTAAATCTTTCCTTATAAGACGAGTAACTTAAGCTCCTAAAAATAAAAGGGTTTGAGTCGACCGAAAGAAACAGAATTCAAAAAGAAGGTTCGATGCATTATATATATCGACATTCCGAGCTTCCTACTTCACTTCATTTTTATCAATTAGTAAGAACATTCGAAAAAGGAAAGTAGTGAGAAAATGATGGAGTATTTTTATCAATAAATATATTTATATTAAAGAATAGAATAATCTGAATCTAGAATGCATACTTAGTGGCATGTATACGAAGAGGAAGATAAAGAACATTATAAACATAAAACATAAGAAAAGAAAAAATAAAACAAAAATGTTCTCGTTTGTAAAAATTGTATTGATCAGATGGAAATGAATAAATGAAAGTTGGAATCCATTACGGGCAATGAAAGAAACTGGGGTTCAGTCATCGATTATATCAACCAGGATAAATTATTTTAATCATCAGATTCTTTTTAAAGAAGCTTTGTTTTGTTATGATATTTAGATGTTATCGGAGGTCAAATCAAAGAACCAAAATCCTTGTTCTCCATTTATTTCAATAACCAAATTATGTTGCTTACATAAAAATGAACAGTGTTTTTTGCGTCTTTCATTTTAGCTTAAAACTTAGATAACCCCTGTTTGAATTTTTTCACATGTGGCATTTCGTAAAAGGATAAGTCAGGTGAAAAAGTGGATCATTAAATGCAGTATTAAAGTAAGTTAGTTTCAAAGCATTATAAAGGGGAAAACAGTTATAGTTATTTTAAAACAGATATTCAGATAACATTGCTGTTTTCAGTTTATCTTTGCTATTTATTAAATTTAACATGAAGTATAAGTTAAAAATAAATATGTTTTATTTTTTTTAAAGTATCTGCTTTTATTTTTAAAAAAGTTTATTCCCTTTCCAAGTGAGCAACCAGAATTCTTAACGTCCAATTATAAAACATAAGATTATTTCTTTAAATATAATTCAGAAAATAAAATAGCTAAAGAAATAATTTGCTTGTAAAATTGAGGTCTATTATATAATGCCTTTTTTTCACACTTGCTGTAAATAATCACAGCATATTTTTAAGAAACGTGAACAATTGTGTTTATTTGAAGCTGATTATTAAGTACACTACAAAAGCAATAATTAAATAACAAATGATAACAATATGTATACAGAGCGTTGTTGAATTCGATCGACAATTCAGAAAGGTGAATGTAGGCAGTACGTGGACGATAAATCATCAAAGAACATGGAGTCATAAACCACATTTAGTTGGAGTAATTCGTAAGATAAGTTATGAAGTGTGTGATGTTGAGTGGAATGAAAAGGGGTACTAAGCATAAAAATACATTTATGAGACGTAAATCACGTTTACAATGCGTAAAATACATCACAGTTCAACGTCGAAAAAGTAAAGATAAGTAATTGTCACAGGACATGTTCGAGGTTTCACCCGTGTAGTTCACAGCCCAGCCGACATCGAAGGATGAAGAATTGTCGGGCGCGTTCAAACAAAGCCGGTGTGTTTGCGATGTCACCTGTGAAGTGAAGTTAATCTCAGTGCCCCGTGAGTTCCTCCACTGTAGCTATTGGCGTCTCATACAGAAGTGATTTCAGGTAGCCCCAGAAGGGAAGTTTGTCCGTTGAAGTTTTGAGGTCCGGGAAGCTTGGAGGCCAAGCAACAGATCCGTGAGTCTTTTTCTTCTGCTAGGTACGTAGCATGGAGGTGATTACGAACCGCAATCGAGAAATGTGATGGTGCCCTATCGTGCATGAATCACGTGTTCTGGTGCGCAATGGTTGGTACTCCCTGCAGCAACTCTGGTAGAAGTAGGAAATTTTCATATGTACAGGTTTCTTCAACCCTACCAAGGCTCTCTCATCATTCTGATTATTCCCCTAGTCTGGTTCAACATTCTCAGGACGGCTAACATAATCGCGATTTTCACTGACTAAATGAAGTTTGCAACCTCATGTTCTTTGTTGATTTGTCGTCCCCATGATGCCTACTATCACTCCTCTGAATTTGTCGGCCAAATTCGGCTACAACCTGTATATACATACGCTAGTAAATATCCACCCGTTTCGTTGGGTTTTTTTATTATATCCCATGATTATATTCTTTTTAAGCTATCTTTGTCTAAATAATGCTATCTTTATATAAATTGTTAATGTATTGAAAATACTCTTATATAATTCGCCTTTTATTTTAAAAAGGACAGAAATTGAATTTTTGAAACAGAATATTTATCTATTATGATTTCATAACTACCCTTTGGAATCGATTTTCCCCAAATCCAGTTTTATTGGATTATTATTTGACAAAAAAAAACATGTTTACTAATTTTCAAATATGTAACTTAAAAATGATATCCCTTTAAATATGTAAATACACAAAAAACGTTCTTAGAGGATCTCTATTCATCAGAAAGAATATGTATAACGAAATGAAAAATTGTGTGAGTCTAATACTTTGGACAGATTTAAATGATAGGACTGATATAGTAAAAGAAATAATCGTTTAAGAATTATAATACGCTCGCATGGTCTAACATGGCCAAATAGAGCAAAAAATGGGTTAGTAGGAAGTATGTTCCCCTCTTCCAGATAAACAGGCCTCGTACAGTGATTTTATACTGCAAATAAGAGGGTTTATGAGTTCATGTGGCAACTGGTCCCAATCATTCAGCAAAATTATTTTCTGACCTTGAATGACGGTTGATTGTTATAATTTTCCTCCCCAGAGCGCTCCAGTGTTGCGCTTTGGGTTTGAGATCTGGAAATCTAGATGTCCACTCCATCTGGTAAATACCCTCTTTTTCAAGAAATTTGTCGATCAGATAAGCTCTATTTGGCCTCTCGCTGTAGGCCTGAACAGGCAAACATAGGAATCCAAGACCTCATCGCACAACAATCAGAGTGCCTCTTTCAAAGACATGGGAGGTATTGATAACCATTGATTGGTAACCATTCAAAGTGATGTCTGCCCTGAACATCAATTCTTCGTTGCCATAGTGATTTATTTCTAGGGCATTAAAGGGCAGATGTTAGGTTCCCGACATATGAAAATACTTCAAGAATAACTGGTTAGGCCATTCCTTCTCAAACTTTCAATATTTACGACCTAGTTTTCGATGAAAATTTGCATCGCGTGCCTCTCCCCTTCCTCCCATAATACCAGAAATAATGTATTGGATGCAATAATAATGTACTTTGACGCGCAAAAGATACTGTACGACCTTAATTAAAATAATACAAATTGCCAAGATAAGTTCTAAATTTGGTATATGTTACTTTTAAGTAATATATTTTTAAGTAACTTTTAAGTATTAGGATAAGTACTGCGTTACTTTTCCTTTCTAATTTTTAAATTTGGAGACTGATTCCAATAAATATGCAACTACTATTTTTATCATGTGAGAATGTATTTTGTTTTGCTTTCTTCTAGTACATTAATAATTTTAAAAATTTCGTTTTTGACTTTTTGATATGCTCGTTCCCCTTCGTACGTTTATCAAACACCCTTATAGGAGACGCACCCCACAATTTGAGGGTAGCAGGGTTACGCTGAACTTGGACTCATCAGAGAGGAGAATGATCACCCACCTCTTTATCCATGCTCCACACTCTATACCACTTTAAACAGACTCTACTGTTCACAAAACTGAAAGGAAAGCAAACAATAGCACTTTTTCTACCAGCCCTCTCTCAAGAATTCTTCTGGGAACAGTCCCCCTTGAAATTTAGGTTCTTGTGACCACATACAACTCACGAGGAAGCTGAGAAGATGTAGAATCCCAGTTACGCCTTGCTGTAATGGACTAGTAATGATCTTCTCTAGCCTTTCTGGCTCTTAACGAACTAGTCCAATCCTACCCTCCATGAATCTGGTATCTTTAAAATGTTTCTGTAATTTGAAAACGATGCTGGAGTTAAATTAAATTCTCTACAAATCTGGTTTTGAGACTGCCCTGCATCTAGGCTACTTACAATTCGCTAACCTCTTATTTTTGCGTTTGAGGTTATTCATTTTTGCTGTTTAAATTTTAGTTTAACAGATTACTGTAAAAAAAAAACACCAACAAAATTGGTAATATCTTCCAGCGAAAGAAATGCAGGTTTTGACACGCACGCTTATAAATTATAAATCCTGATCTATGACTAGCACCACACTTACACACATATACGCTTACGTATTCGGCACACAAGATTTGCATTATTGTTTCGAAGCGAAATTTTTAAATTTCATTCATTTATTTTCATAAAATTGGACAAAATATGCAAATTCTGATAATTTTGAATAGTAGTGTATTTCAAAAACGTGATTTTTTTTTATAAAGAACACTCTGTCACATCTAAAATTCGACACTCCTTGGGGTTCGATTTTCACAAATTTCGCTCCTTGCGAATCTCTACTTAACAAGCGAAACCCGCCGGTCAAATTTCATACTTGTAGGTTTAATAGTTCCTGAGATATCGTTATAAGTGAATGAGTAAGTCACTCTTTTCTCAATTAAATATATAAGTAAAGGGTGTTTTTTAGAGGTATAGAACTTTAAATTGCAATAAAACAACGACGTATTATTCGATTGACATGATTTTTTTTTATTCGAAAGATAATCTTGTGGCATTACATTTTAAATATGATTTCTGGCATATGACTGCCACGGCTGGCTCGGATGTAGTCCAATCTGGACGTCCAATTTTCGATGACTTTTTCCAACATTTGTGGCAGTATATCGGCAATAACATGGCGACTGTTGTCTTTCAAATGGTCAAGCGTTTGTGGCTTATCCGCATAGACCCATGACTTTACATAGCCCCCCACAGAAAATAGTCTAGCGGTGTTAAATCACAAGATCTTGGAGGCCAATTCACAGGTCCAAAACGTAAAATTAGGTGGTCACCAAACGTGTCTTTCAATAAATAGATTGTGACACGAGCTGCGTGACATGTTGCGCCGTCTTGTTGGAACCACAGCTCGTGGTCATCATGATTGTTCAATTCAGGAATGAAAAAGTTAGTAATCATGGCTCTATACCGATCACCATTGACTGTAACGTTGTGGCTTTCATCGTTTTTGAAGAAGGATTCCACCAATCCATAAAGCGCACCAAACAGTCAGTTTTTCTGGATGTAACGGTGTTTCGACATACAATTGTGGATTAGCTTCACTCCAAATGCGACAGTTTTGTTTGTTGACGTAGCCATTCAACCAGAAGTGCGCTTCATCGTTAAACAAAATTTGCTTATGAAAATCGGGAACAACGGCAATCTGGTTGTGGGCCCATTCGACGAATCTACGCCTTGCTTGATCATATTTAAAATGTAATGCCACAAGATTATCTTTCGAATAAAAAAAATTCATGTCAATCGAATAATTCATCGTTATTTTATTGCAATTTAAAGTTCTATACCTCTAAAAAAACACCATTTATATCTCTTACTCACGAGATATATTTAATTCTAATTAAAGGGAGAAAATAGAAAAAAATATCCCTCTTTCGATGATTATAAGTTATACTCTTAAATAAAAGCGATCTGATGTATATGCTGCAAGTTTAAAACATTACTGAAACTTAAAATGATTTTGAGGTATTACCTAGAGACCAACATAAATTCAAAATGTTTTGTTTTAAATCCTTTCTATATATAACTCTTTATATGTATAAAATGGAGAACTTTAGCATTAAGAAAATCAATGTTCCCAGAAGTCGAATATCTACTTCAAACAATCAAACAAAACTACTGGATTCAAATGATGTTTTCTATTTGAAGAAGTAAATTTGATTCTGTACATTTTATCGGTTACATTATAGAGAATCATTTTTCACTTCTTCCCAATGAAGTTTGAAACAGACAGTTGAGAATGATGATGATCTTAAAATAACTCTGAAAGCATAAATTAGATTTTGGGAATTTAATTCTCAAGATGTTTTCTGCGTAAATATCAAAGCTTGGGGCCTATATCTGCCCGATCTCTAACATCGTTAACTGTGTTCCCTCCGGAAAATCCGACTTCGTCTAATCTACAGCAAAGAATATTCATTTTACGAGAGATTCGGTAAGAATGGAAAAGAAAAGGCTCGCGAAGGTTCGATATAGTTCCATGTATGCAAAAATAGAATTTCGGGATTGCTATTTAAGGCTTTGTATTTTTTTTTAGCTGAAAGGTCGTTTATAAGATTTTTCATTTACTGTTCTTTATTGGAAATGGCGAACGTAAAATAAAAAAACAGCATTTTTTGTTTTTTATTTAATGATTGATTCATATTTATTTTGTTTTTATATGCGTAGGCTTTCCATTTACTGGTTAAATGATCCTTATTACTTTTTCTGTCTTAGAAAAAGAGGGTTCACTTTTTTCTTTTAAAGTAATGGACATGCGTTTTATTTCACTTAAAATCTGAATTGGAGTATGGAAATATGAAGTAATTTCATGAAGTTAGAATTTAAGAAGAAAAAGATATTTACTCAAGAGGATAAGAATATATTTAGACATTTTATTAAATAATGTCATATGAATTATGAAATTAAATTGATGGCGTATTCTTTCATTGGTTTTTTTACACTAAATAAATATTTGCATTGGAAATCTTATATTTTTTTTAAAAGTAAAGAACTTAGAATTATTATTTTCTTTCTTATATTGGTGAAGAATATAAGAACATCTAATTTGATATGAATTTCTTTTTAACATTCTTAAAATGAAAAGAATAAAAAACTCTTTTCGAACCAGAGTTTTAAAAAGTAAAGAATAAGTGCATTATCAAAAACACCCCTCTCTCTCTTAAAGCATTACTCTCGAATCTTTCAATGTCTGCGCATGTTGGATAATTTTACATTCTGATATTTTAAGAAGATTCAGTACCCTAAGAATGACAAAAATATAATTTTTTTAAATATTTTATTTAATCCTATTATTTACATTATTATCTTTCGATTGATGTATCATTTTTGTTTGTCGAAAATTAGAAGGTGGAAAAGAGTTCAATTGAAAAATGTAAACGAACAAATTAGTCAACTCAACCACATCCTCTTTTTGGATATATAAAAAAGCTGAAAAAGTTACGTTTGGCGCGTCTTCTTTTAATAATGCAACCAGTTCTACTTCTTTAAACATTCTTTGGTTTCGTCCACGATCCTTATCCAATGATTTGTTAAAATTGTCAATATTTAACCGTATAAACCAGTATTCCAAGATGAATTATGCATCAGTCCATAAAGGATTTGCACAGCAAATCATGACCTCTGCTGCACTTCATTTCAAATGGAAAAGGGAAAAAAATATCTGTAAACTACCTTTGTTGACACCCTTAGGAATGTGAAAAATTATGTGACACACAGAGAAAAAAAATAAAGACATGCTGAAAATTAACACCTGATCATACCGCAGCACCATAAAAATGGTTAGGTTATGATAATATGAGATTCACAATACTAGTAAAATCCTCTCCTTTAAAATCTGTGCAACATACTTGTACCTCCAACAGAATTTCATCACACATATACGCTTATATATATATATATGTAATAATTCCATCTAGCATTCTTTTAATTAACTCTTTTAATAATATTGAAATAATCTTTTAATTATTTGGTTCTACACTAACACCCTGATTTTAATCTTAATCGAGTACTCTTATTGTATCAGACATCCCAATCCTGCCCATTCTATCCAATCAGAGCTGTTATTACGTCATAAGTACTTGTACTATAAAAACCGAAACCTTGTGTAATATCCCTCTTTGCTCTTCTCTCTTCCTTCTTGCCGTCATCATGTAAAACTGTACATAGCTGCTCTTTGGGTTTTTGTGTTGTGTCCTCCAAGATGTTGCTATTGTTTGTCTCCTGTCCACTTTGCTTTAATATCGTCGCAAGTTTGTGTGTCTCGTCAACGTGGAAATATACCGAAAATATGTCCTAAGCTTTGATATGTGCTTCAAAATAAAGAAGATGTCTGTTCACCGAAGATGTGTTTAATGAAAACCTACAAACACACTAGACAAAATATACCACTCGTCCAATATTTTATATATATATATATATATATATATATATATATATATATATATATATATATATATATATTATATAAGGATAATTAAACTAGATTTAAAATTAAGTTCCCTATACAACATTTAAGTTTTATTTTCTATTGCATCTCTTTTTCTCTCTTCTTAAGTATTAAATTAAATACCCAATTATTTCTCCTACCAGATGGCCCCAAACACTTCTAATCCCAGATCATTATATTTTATAACTCTATGTGTAAGCATTAAGGCCGTATCACACGTACACGTTTCAAGCAATTTTTCGTCCAATTCGTGCAATTTTTACTCAGTTTCCATAGCAACCGCTTTAGAACAATTTTTTGCTAGCGAGCTCAAAAAGCTGTTTCAAATAAAAATTGTTTGAAATTCCAGCCAATGGGGTTCTTCGGCGCCCTACGTCATAAACAAGATGGCGGCTTCGGTTTCGTCTAACACTTCAGATATGCCGTATAATATTTTAATGGTGCATACTATTTTAACGGCGCATAATATTTTAAATAGAATGGTGCTCTATTTCTGTTTACAACCATCAACAAAAGCGCAAGCGAAATGAAAGAAATAACTTTGGATGTTCATTTTCCGAAGCAGAAAAATCGGCGACTAATTTTTTAATGTGGAGATAGAGCGCGGCTGACATCAGAGCATGTAGTTTTGTTTACGACAACCCTTTCCACTCAGATTCGGCCAAAAATTAGACGAAAAAATTGCATGAAAAATATACGTGTGATACGGCCTTTAAACTTCAAATCACAGATGCCTATTTTTTAATATTCTGCTCATTTACATTTATAAACCATAATAAGTTGCACAAAACTGCAATCAAAACCACAAAATTGTTCATGGGGAAAGTGTAGCATGTGTTCTAAGCAATAATTTTGTAAAACGTTTTTAATTATGCGTTATATGTTTCAAATTACTCAAAAGTAAATCTTGGCCAAATAATTTTTCAAAGTGCTCAAAATGCTTATCCATGTATCATAAAACTCTTTCACATGGAAAAGACGAAACAGAAATATATTATTTACAACTTCCCTAATAAAACGACGGAGATAACCATACCAGTAAGTTCAAAAGTCAGCTAAAGTAATATTTCAGGTTAAAAGAGACGTAATAAAAAATTTCTCATCGTGGGATTACAGCAAAGCAAACAAAATATTTTTTTAATTTGGTTATAGGATCAAAGATGGCTAATGAGCGTTTGAAGTGGAATCTTTTATTTTTGATGATCACCAGATGATAAAAATAAATTATATCAGTGAAAATGTGTATTTTTTAGTATGTCAGAAAGCATTTTGTTTTACTTCATTCCAAAAAATTATTATTTAATCCTTTTATTTTCAATATGCTCGCGCCCCCCTCGCAGGGTTACCGCGCCCCCCAGGGGGCACGCCCCACAGTTTGAGAAACACTGGATTACAGTGATTAATAATTTTTCTTACCATTTCCGACTTAAATAGTCATTCTATGTCACGGATGATAGTTAATTGTATTAATGTTTCTTACTAGGCAGTTTTTGCAGAATCTCTTAAGGTATCAGACTACGTACGGAGACGTGATTTTAAAAAAGCGCATAAATGGATAATTTTCATGATATTTAGTGTCACTCAGATTAGAATACATGCATAAAATTGTTTTAAGGACATTTTGACAAAAAAGAAACTTATTTAAATATAATATTTTGGTAAAAAATTAAAGTAGAATAATCTTTTTTCTAAATGTTCTCCTTTTGTGAAAAATTGCTCTATTATAATAATATTTTGCCTGTATATAGCTCAGAACGCTCTACAGAGGCTGAAGAAGAATTTTTGAAAAAAGTCACATTATTTTCAGAGTTACCGCCAATTGAAATATTTATTCACGTTTTTTTCTTAAAATTGCTCCCCTCTGTTGATGTAAAATATGAATAAACCCACTTCTAAGTTATATGTTTAAAAAATTCTAGTTGAGCCTCTGAACAGAGGTCTGAGCTATATACAGGCAAAATATTATACTAATAGAAGCATTTTTCACAAAAGGAGAACATTTGGAAAGAAGGTTATTCTAAGTTAATTTTTTGCCAAAATATTGCATTTAAACAAAACTTTTTGTCAAAATGTCCTTAAAGCAATTTTATGCATATATTCTAATCTAAGTGACACTAAATATCATGAAAATTATTCATTTATGTGCTTTTGAAAATCACGGTACCGAACGTAGTCGGATACCTTAAGCTATATTTTAGTTTCAAATGTCTGTGTAATACTATTATAAAAATAGTAAAAATAAAAGTTTGATATAGAAATTAATTCAAGATGAAAATGAAAATATTTCTGATATTGCTCTTGAAGATCAGTCTTACTTCTATAAGAGCATTTAACAAAATATTCAAATTGTGTAAGAAATGGCACAGCATAAATGTTTAATTTTGCAGATAGAATGAAACACCTTTCATGAATAAAGATATGAAAACAGAATAAAAAAAGCAATGCTTTTAATCCTTAAATATTATTATTATTATTATTTTAATAAAATCTTCATTATTTATAACTTTTAACTTTGATTATTGCGGCAAAATATTTTCCCAGTTTTGAAAAAATTGTAAGATTTAATAAAACACATTTAATCCCTTACCTGATTTTTAGTAAATGAAATTGCTATTCCTATTTCTCTGATACACGCTTTGTAGTCTTGGCTTAGGAAGAATTAAAATCAATATAATTTGATTATAAATGTGTGTTTTATCCTATGAGAGAAAATGATACTTTTTTTTGTGTTTTCTTTCTTTTTATCCATTTTGAATTCCTTTACCCATTTAAGCTCATCCCCCTTTTATAAAATTGAAAAATCAAAATATTCCATTTTTAGAGATCAAAGTTTCCTTAAAGAAGATTTCAAGTATCTGCAGAATTTAGCAATCTTTAAGAAAAGCATGGAAATAAAAGTAAAAAAGAAAAAAATATAATAAACTAAAAGGCTAGTTCTGTTATTGATTTCGTCCCTTTACTACTCTAAGATTTTTTTTTTAGTTTGTTAACAATTTCTTATTTCTAGATCTTACAATTTTAAGTTGAATGATGATTGAAAATACTGTAAAATGTTTTCGGGAATATAATAATGCAAGCACAAATTTGACAACACAAATTTGAACACTACCTAAAAAATGACACATAAAAAATACTACAACTTATTAATACTAAAAATGGCCCTCAGATATATTTCTAATTAACAATGGAACACACACTAAGTAAAGAAAAAAATATTCAAAGATTGTGAATATTATGGGAGATTTAATATGCAATTTTAGCAACTTATATGTTACTCACCTGAAGTTCCTATTTATTAGCAAGATTATATACGGAGTGTATTATTTATGACGGGAATTCAAATCACACTGCTGGGATTTATTACAATACCTTGTAGGGCAGTGTTTCTCAAACAGTGGGGCGAGCCCCCCTGGGGGGCACGAGAATATCGAAAATAAAAGTTTCAAAAAAATTTATTTACTAGAATGAAGAAAAAACCAAAAAATTCTGCGATTTTACATCATCAAAAATAAAAGCTTTTACTTCAAAACCTCATTTTTTAGCTATCTTTGATACTATAACCAAATAAAAAGCGTTTTATTCGATTTGCTGTAATCCCATGATGAGAGAGTTTTTTATTACGTTTCCTTTTCAAAGTGAAAATGCTACTCTTTTTGAGGAAAGACAAAATCCAGAGCCATAATCAAAAAACATTTTATGAAGATAAAAAGTTCATCACTGATATATATTATTGCCATCAGCTGTAGGCAGCAGAATGTATTTGCTGCGGTTTGATCTTCGAGCTTACTTGTACGGTTAGTTACGTCCCTGCTCTTATGTATTTGTTTTTTCATTTAGGGAAGTTTGTGAAGGATTACTAAGCCAAGCATAATGAAAAACGTTTTACATAATTTTTTTAGAACATCCATATCGTAATAAATACACTTTTAATCCGGGAGCGGTCACGTCGAGCACACAGTGCAGGAAATCGTTAATTCTGGCAAAATTGTTTAATTGTTATCAATGGCCCTGACACTATCCTCCTGTTTGACAATCTTAACATGAACTAAAATATATTTGTCACATATCTCCCTCTTTTTTGGGAGTGACAGACGTTTTTTTTTTACGATCTTTAGGTACTTGTTTTGTCTGAGTTCCCAGTGTAATAACTTTTTTTCCGAAATGTTTTCTGTGTCCTTAAAAGTAGGTGAGTATATTTTCTCTTTATAAAATTGTTATCTGGAATTACGATATTTATTGTGTACTATAAAAATAATTATAAAAAAAGGATTGGGGTGACTCAAATAATCTCGCTCGGCCATTAGTATCGAGTGCGCGCCTGCTCCAGGGTTAAAACATGTTGAAGTCTATTCACTTTAAATATTAAAAATAATACAATTATTCTTCATCAGAATTTTTTTATTGCTCATTATTCAACATCAATTCTAAATGCTAATTCTTTGAGACTTAAAATTACAGTTCGCTTAAAACTAATTATAATTTGAGCAATCATTTAAAAAAAATCATTTTACATTTTTGTAAACATTGTCGCGCACTTGGCTTTATTCTCCTTACAATTAAGCGATTATATCAATAATGTTTTATTTTCTTATAAATGAACTCGTGCAAAGAGCGGGTACTTCAGTCGGTACTTCCATGGGCTTGTCTTACAGAGCAAAGTTTTTCAAAGGAATGCTTATGATTAGAAATTGACCCTCTGAGTCTTTTTCTACATTTAGCTGATATCTATATTTTGTCTTCTAAGCAACCGCCGCATTTTGCAATATGTTCCAATTTAAAAATTAGAGAAAGGAAAAATAACAATATAATTATCCTATCACTTAATTTTTTTTTTAACTCAAAAGTAACATGTACGAAATTTAATACTCTTGTCATGAATTTGTACGGTTTATAATAATGATTGTTGCTTTAGCGTCAAAGTGCATTATTATTGCATTCAGTACATTATTAATGTATAAGGGGGGCGCGATAAAAATTGTGATTGAAAAGGGGGGCGCCCGTATTGAAAGTTTGAGAAGCACTGTTGTAGGGTTAATAGAATCTTCAAACTCGAGGGAAATGAGGAATATACTAAGATATGGACTTGTTAGAGTTTGAACTCAATCGATGGAAAGAGGAGAGATAAATGACGCCAGCGGGTTTCTCATTTAGAAATCACATTTAAATGTTGTTTATACTCGAGGAGATTATACGCAACTATAAAAAAAAATGTTACCTGAATGTGTCGAGATTCGATAGGGGCAAGATCATGGACTATGGAGAATGTTGGTTCTCGTTCCGCGATGCTGTTAATCTAGCGTTTCAAACTGTGGGGCGCATCCCCCTAGAGGGGCGTGATAATTCTGCGAGGGGGCGCGAGCATATTGGAAAGTCCTTAGCAAAAGATTATTTTTTTAAAAAAATATTAATTTACTGAATGTAAACAAAAAACCCATTTTGACATAACAAATAGAATACACATTTACACTGATGTAATAAACTTATAAATGTATCAGTACTGCACAATGCTTTTTATAATTAATTTAACAATACTTTAAAAACAAATTGAACAATTACCAGTCACCCTCACGAGCTTGTCGTATATAAAATTATACACAAAAATTAACACTTATTTTGATAATTTGTACAGTTCATATAAAAAATCCCTCAACTGTCGATAAAAAGTTACTCGATTCACTCCCTAGTACCAGGGTTTTCCACGTAGGCACACGACGTATGTTATGAGAAGGGAGAGAAAAGGAATAAATAAGCAAATCCTCTGAAATAAGTAAATTCTTCGCAAATAGTATCAAGGTCCTTTTACTGCCCTCCAAAGACTTCGGAATAATGATATGGATAACAATGCTCAGAAAACGCTGTACTTCAGAAAAACGAATATATACGTCTAGGACAATCAACGTTTTTGGTGAGCGAGACGTATATATACGTCGGTATCATTTAATAGGTTAAAGTCGTATTTTTGAATTCAATACATTGTTATTGTAAGGAAGGGGGACGCGATGAAAATTATGATTGAAGATTGGGTCTCAGATATTGAAAGTTTGAGAAGCACTGTGTTAATCACATTGGTCAGAATGTAACAAATATAATGCTAATATAGAATCGATGGATTCAAATTTGTCATACTGAACCTCATGGAGGATCTCAATGGCTTCCTGCGACTATCGTCTCAGAGCACGGACACATATATTGTCAGGTTAGTGTTGTAAGATCGTACAGTCACATCACGAACCCAGAGTCAGAAAATAGATATGTTTGCAGCATAACAAGTACACTGATGAGCAGAGCAGACTGTTGACACGGCTACCATTATTCTAGTTTTCCATTAGAGAAACTACCGTAATGGTGCGTCCAGCGATATTACTTAAAACAAGTATGGCGCCATGGCATTCTTTCAGACAAGTCTTGGTTTTACTTGCAACAACACGATTGTCGTACACGCTTTTGAAGGAATTATGAAAACACAAGTGTCATATCGTCTTACGAGCCTTTAATCTGGTGTGATGGTATGGATAAAAATTATTTACAGAACACAAAAATATGGATATCTGGACAGTGTTACATTTCTCTGAGCTTAAGATCTGGTGTCCATTCCCTAGGTTCAAAACCACGAATATGTAATCTACCAACAAGGTAATGCAGAACCTCGTATCCCACGTGTTCTGACTTACTTCGCTACAAAGAATATTTAAATGTCACCCTGGCCAGGACTTCCTCCAGATCTACTTCCCATTGGAAACATTTGGCCGTGAGTTGCCTACAAATTGGGCCATCACCGCTCTCCGAGCGTCTAGAATTGATGGAGTATGGAATAGACTTGAAGCAGCATGGAATGTCTAGTCCTAATAAGTCAACCAAACTTTGTCGACTTGTTGGATAACCAGTCAAAGCTGATTTAACTGCCAACGGACGTAGATATGATTACTAGTTTGGAACCCTGTATGATCCTCAATTGTGTATAAATTTCCTCATATTTTCTTCCTAATATGCTGCAAACGTAAAACAAGTAAATCTTTGTTTCTTCCTTTCCAATTTAGTATTGAAAATTTACTATCCAGCACTATATATGTTGTAAGCAATACTACAAGAGTTATCTTACTCTTATAATTAATGATACATTAAATATTCTCATAAATAAGTATAGTGGGATACAAATTTTACTTATATGTCATAATCTTACATTCATCTGTAAAAATACCTTAAGTTTCCTTTAAAGTTGTATCATAAAATTTATAAGTTTTTCTATCATTCAATTTTATTTACAATTGTGTAGACACTGTCGTCTAGTTCTGATTTTACTGTGAAAAAAATGTGAGAAAAGAATAACACTTGGAGAGTCATATTAATTTAAAATAAACATTTTTGACGTTTCTGTTAAGTATTTCATAGTTTCAGATATTTATCTGAAGGAAAATATTCAGAATATTAGTTTTAACGGGGTTTAACTTTATTAGTTTCGCAACTATTCCATTTAATGACAGCAATGTGATAAGAAATGAAAATTAAAAAAAAATTGTCGCCTAAAAATAACCTCTATTATAGCAAGCCATTTTTTATAAGATTTTCTATTGTTAAATTATGGTGCTTGAGGGGGATAATTCATTTTCATTCATGAGTTTAAAATATGAACAACTAAAAAACAAAATTATTTATTTATTTTGCTTTAGAGTTGTTTACCAAACACTAGTAGTGAAATAATTTTATTTTACTATTACGTTTTACTCACTTTATGTTATTATTACTTTACGTTCAGTGTGTAAGTATATTACTAACACACACACACACACACACACACACACACATATATATATATATATATATATATTAAGAAAAAGAGAGAGAAAAGTAAGCGATAAGCGTCCTGGAGCAATTCATTTCTCATCTGAACAACTCATACACAGATTATTGTGTCAGCAGTATTCTACCTATTATAATAACAGCGAAGCAGCAGATATTTTTTGTTTATGATATCACGAAAACGGTGGAATTCCCTTATCTCTGATGATATTATCTGTAAATTAAATGTTGCTTTATTACAATAAAAAAATGCAACGAATGCTATATTTTGTTTTCTACTTTATCAGTTTTCGTGTATGTTGTGCTTGCCTCAGCTTTTGAGAAATTTATCGCGTGCAGCTTGTAAACCGGTTAACCGTTCTTTTGTTAATTTTCAACCTGACCGTAAAACCATGGGATTCTCAAAAACAGAAATCCATTTATGGTATGTATATGTACGAGTAACAACTATTTTTTTAATGTTATTTATGAAGAATTTATATGGTACCGTAATATACCTCGACCTACACTACCCCTACTTACCCGGAGCTACGCGATTTTCATATCTCGCCTATTCGTCTATTGTTTAAGAAAAAAAAATTAGTAAAATTGGTAATGTGTTTGAAGAAGTAACAAATCTCTTCAGCCAAGTAAATTTAGATGTGAATGGAGATGACGTTCAAGAACTCTGGCTGGATTCTCTCAATTAGAAGTTGACATTTGATGAGCTCAAAGAAATGCATAAGCAAGAGCAAAACATTAAAGTTGTTGACTTGAAGAACTTCAGTCTTAATACCCAGTTCAATCAGAAGATCAAATGATGGTTGGGAATTTGACAGAATGCCTCAGTTAAGTTGAAAAAGTGTTATAAATTTTAGAAAATAAATAACTCTAACGAAGAGCGTATTTTTCTTTTTTAACAAAACAAGGAATTCGAAAATTATTAGTATATTCCGAGGAAATCTTCATGGCGAAAAAAATCTCTAAACCGGTAGAGACTACTTTGTTAGGTTCGATGAAACTTACATCAAAATAACTTCGCTTTGCAATTTTGTAATAATGTTGAAGATGGTATTAAACATTTTTTTCAAAATTATTATTTGAGTCACTCAGAAGCCAATGCGGTTAAGTCCATTTTGTGATATTTTCTGAATCTTGTAAATGTTGATAAAATAAATAGTATTCTTCTTAGTTATTAAAGGATTTACTCATTGCTTCCTTTTTCTAAGCCAAAGAAAAAAGGACGCAACGAGTAAATACCTTAATAACTAAGAAGGACATTATTTATTTTATAAAAGAATACCACGCGTAAAAGAAAAGCAAATGACTGATATTACTTAAAGTTTCAAAATAACGACTTTGAAATATGTGTTAAACTAATGGTATTCACAACAATATATATATATATATATATATATATATATATATATATATATATATATATATATATATATATATATATATATATATATATATATATATATATATAATAGTAACTGTTACTTAAAAAAATATACTCTATTTATACATGGTGTTTCGCTACAAGACCAAAAAAATACTGGGTGTAAATAAGATACACAGACGACTCGGAATCATATATAAGTGCAGGGGCGCAAATGTCGCAGTTGCAAGATGTGGAGCAAAGAAGTAGAGAAGAAGAACAGCAACACGTTGTGTGGGGTTAAGAGAACTCTTATTGTACGAAACCACGGGACAGCTCAACAGCATTTCTCGTCATATATTTAGGCCAGCATTCTTCGGGACTACCTCACTGGGCCGTACCTACTTCCCAAACCTTTAGACGGTAGATTATATCTGATCTTTTTACAACAAATCCGGTCCGAACTTTTTGACGCAGCTCATGTTCCATCGTTGCGCAGCACTATATGATACCAACAGCCTGACTGGGCATTCCTCTACAATACGGAATTCCCGTCAGGGGAAAATCACCTCAACTTAACCCTTGAACATCGGTGGATGGGTTGTGGTGGTCTGGTTCATTGATCTGCCAGATCACTAGACCTATCATGGGGAAATGGGTGTACAAGAAGCCCGTTCCTTTCTGAAGACCTCAACATTCGAATAAAGGTAGTTGCCTGGAGGATAAGTGACATATCAGAAATCTTCAACAACGTAAGAAATTCCATGCAAATCCACTGCCAAATCACTTCTGGTAGTAATTTCAGACACATTTCGTAGAACAGCATTTTAAAAAATGTTTTCTATCGCTTAAAAGTGTTGCTGTTTCTGATCTTTTACCCTTCATGATGCCTCTTTGTGCCATAATTTTCAACTTCTGCATTTACTTCCCTACATTCCTATATGATTCCAAGTCGTTTCTGTGCCCCCTATAAATGATGTCTGTCTAGTAACGAATCACCCTAAATACAACTCATTCATTATTGAAGTGGACATGATAGCCTAGTGGCTATGAACAAAAAACTCATGGCTGGTACATCACGGGGGTCAACTCCCAGTGATACTAAAATCCGCCATGTAAATAAATAGGCTGATGCACATTAAATCTGTAGAGGCTCAAAGTCCTCCCATTTGAGTGGTTTGGAAGATTAGATAAGAGGGAGCAAACTCAGGTATCATCTTTGCCACTTGACCGAGAAGTAAGTTTTCTTAGCATTTATTTTTCCTGAATTGTGAATAAATTTTCGTTTGCCCCTGAATTTGAATAAACTTTTCAGGAAAGATAGTTAATATTTATAGTTAAAAACTATTTTTAAGTTAAATATCTAAATTATATCATTTAGTTTTAGTGAACATCAAACATGCGTAAATGTTATACATATTTTTTTTCTAATCTAAACGAGAAGTAAACCAATTTTCGTTAACTTCACAGCAAAACTAAGCTTCTTTTTTTCCGTATTCCGAATATTCGTTTCAAATTTTCCAGAAGGCTGTTATTTCTTAAAAACAACAGGAACTCAGGCCTGAAAATGATAAGAGAAATTTTGAAACTGGTAGAAAGGAAGTGTATTCAAAAATAATGCTCGTTGCCCTATCGAAATTTTACGTTGCCAACTTCACTTTTACCCAGTGCTAAGAATATTAGGAAAAAGAACAAGAAAAGAGCCAGAAAATATATATGTGCAAGAGATGGAGTATTTTTCATCTGTCGATTAGTTCTTATTAACAAGGAAAATATAATCAATATTAGAAATGAAGACTTAAGAGTATAAAAGAAGAAACAAATTCACAAAAATGATAGTAAAAACAAAAACCAAAAACAAATGTGCTCTGTTGTAAAAATCGTATCGAGCAGACGAAAATGAGTAAATGAAAGCGCTTTTATCGATTACGGCAAGAAAGAAGACGGAAGTCATCGATTATTTCAAAATGGGCATTATTTTAATCGCTCTTTTTTGAAAAGGGATTGTAGTTTTCCTCTCCCGTTCTAATGCTATCAAAGGTCAAATCAAACAACCAAAAGTATTGTTTCTCATTCAGTTTGATGATCAAATAATATTACTTACGCGCCAGCGAATGGTTTGTTGGCGTCTGATTTGGCGTTAAACTGTGATAACGGTTATTTCAGTTTTTTGAGTTTGCTTTGAAAAGAGGCTGAGTAAAAAGAGAATGGCTAAATCTAGCGCCCTAATGTAATAAATATTCAAAGAAAATAAAAAAAAACGAATTGGTTGCTTTTTTAAAATGATTATTTGTATAAAAATGTTATTTCTTAATTATGTGATATATGAGGTTTGGATTAAAGTATAAAAATAGAAAGGTTGCTAATTTTGTTGATTTTGTTTCCTCCAAATAACAGTTTGTATTGTTTTTCTTTTTCGTGTTCATTTAATTCAGTGATAACATCATTTACTGAAAATTTATTCCAAGAACTAAATGCAATCCCTTTATTCTGTTTCACAAAAATATTTCTGAAGTGAAGATATAACTTATTCTATGCACTCAAAATCTTTATCAAAACAGTTATGCATGAAACTTTCTTGAATTCTATGACTCTTCATCCATTTGAGGAAAGAAGCTAATCTGAAAATGAATTTAAAAAGGGCAGGTTTAAAACTAAAAATTAATGTAGTATTCGAATGTAACAGAATGTTAATTTATATATATATATATATATATATATATATATATATATATATAAACTGCATATCATAAATATGTAGTTTATTCTGTACGATTCAGTTTTTAAATGCAACCAAATACAAAAGATTGAATTTCATTAGCTTGCCTAGTTTAATTGCCCTGACGTAATGGTATATAATGATTATCGTGCAATGATTTTATGGCAGAAATATATTGTAAACTTTCAGCAACATGTTCATGAATAAACTAATGCTAAGAGATTCAGAAGTACTTCACGTAATTCTCATATTTTATAGATTATAAAATATAACATTTGTAATTTAATTACCAAGGTAAGCTTATTGATTTCATTACATCATGAACGCTTTTAAAGAATCTTTTTTATGAAAATAATTTATACCTGTTGGCTGGGAGGCATTTATGGTTAGGCACTGGCGTAGTACGCTCAAGATTGAGGGTTCGACACAGGCCCAAGTCGGTTTATGTTCAAGGTGCAAAAATTCGACAGCGTATATGTTGCATGTTTATACGGCATATAAACGATTTCTTGAATGCCTGTTTGGTTTAAGTGCTCTTCGTGAAATAGAACTCCGAATGTAATTTAGCATCGTTAGAGGTCAGATGCCTCCCTCTGTGGAGGAAACTGGACTTCAAGATTACATTGTGGCAATTAGTATAAACCTGTATGGTGCCACCCTAAACAGAGATACCAGCTTCCGGAGAATGTACTAGGTCTGCAATTTTAAAAATACCAATACGCAGCCTCATTTAAAAAAGTAAATAAATTTTGATACCTAGAAGAAAATTGTTCGCGGATATGCTTATGAGTACACTTTTATTTTTTTAAGTAGGAATTCTTAATTCTCTGTGGTGTAATATAGACTAGGAGTCTGAAACCCTTTTAGCTACGGTGTACCAAACCAGTTTACTATTATCTTTTTAAGAGCCACAAAGTAGGACATTTGAAATAATTCGCTTCCGATGGCAATGGATGCAGAGATAATAACAGAGATCTAAAATACACATTTAGAGTTTTATTACAAATCAATTATATGCATAACTTAAGATATCCGACTACGTTCGGAAACGTGATTTTCAAAAACGCATAAATGGATAAGTTTCAAGATATTTAGTGTCACTTTGATTAGAACATATGTATAAAATTGTTTTAAGGGCATTTTGACAAAAAATGTATTTAAATAAAATATTTTGGCATATAATTAACTTAGAATAATCTTTTTTCGAAATGTTCTCCTTTTGTTAAAAATGCTTTTATTAGAATAATATTTTGCCTGTATATAGCTCAGACTTCTGTTCAGAAGCTTAACTAGAATTTTTGAAATATATAACTTAGAAGTGGGTTTATTCATATTTTACGACAAAAGAGGGGAGCAATTTTAAGAAAAAAACGCGAATAATTATTTCAATTGGTGGGTACTCTGAAAATGATGTGAATTTTTCAAACATTCTAGTTGAGACTCTGTAGAGAGGTCTGAGCTATATACATGCAAAATATTATGACAATAGAACCATTTTTCTCAAAAGGAAAACATTTCGAAAAAAAGATTATTCTAAGTTAATTTTTGGCAAAATATTATATTTAAATTTTTTTTTTGTCAAAATGTCCTTAAAATAATTTTATGCATTTATTCTAATCTGAGTGACACTAAATATCGTAAAAAGTATTCATTTATGCGCTTTTTTAAAATCATGGTTCCGTACGTAGTCGGATACCTTAAAGAAATTTATTAACATAAAAATAAGCAAAATAAAATATTACTCTATTCCTTCAGTATGAATAAAAAAATTAAAGTTGTATATATGTTATGTATTGGTTATCTTTTTTAAGAATATTTACACTAATAAGTGAGAAATAAAAAGCAGAAAACGTAAGTGTTTCTACAATATGGTTAAGTACAAAATTGAAATTTTAAGCTCAAACTTGTCAGCATAAAGTTATACTTAATATTGCAATATCAAGGATATAATTTATAACTTTCAGTACAACTGATTCTCAATGCTTGGTTGTTAAACAACTTCTTTGTGAATAGAAAACATACTTCACATGAGAAAAAATTTATTCAGGTATATATGAAGACTTATATATAGTCACATATTGAGTCAAATTTAAAAAGAGGATGTTGCTTTTTCACGAACGAGTAAATCATACAAACAACATGGCGGAAGAATGCTTAGAATTATTTTATGACAAATAATTTAAAGTAAGAAATACCCTTATAATAAAAATGCGTGGGGCATAGAGAGGACAAAAACAGAACTATTTAAGAGTGGCGTAGAATGCCAGTAAAAATTACTCCACGTGCCACATGAGGCTTTCGTGCCCTATGTAACCAACCCCTAGTATAGACTGAAGACACTGTACAGTTCGATCGCCTGGGAAAATCATAAAACAGATTTAAAACATAATCACTCACTGCAACCCATGGTCTACACTCCAAGCCAGTGCTTCTCAAACTTTCAATAAATGCGACTCACTATCCAATCATCATTTTCATCTCGCCCCCTTAATACAATTAAAATGTACTGAATTCAATAATACTATGCTTTGACACTAAAACTACCATACGACTTAAACCTCTTATGTGCCACCGACGTATATAAACGTCTCGCTCAGACAAAGCATTAATTTTCTGACCGTATATATATGTCTTTCCGAAGTACGATCTTTTCTGTGCAGTCCTATCCATAAAATTATTCCGAAGGCTCTGGAATGCACTAAAAGGACCTTGGCAGTGTTTACGAAGGATTTACTTATTTCAGAGGTTTGCTGACTTATTCCTTTTCTTTTCTCTCCTCCCCCCTCTCCTCAAAAAAGCATCACAATACACTCATCTACATGGAAAATGGTGGCATTGGGAAGCTAATCGCGTAATTTTAAATTGGCATTCAAGGAATTATAAACACTACAAACTATCAAGATAAGTGTTAAAATAATCCCATGGGCTCACTGATAATTATCAAACTCGTTCTTAACTTATTATTGTTAAATTAATAATAAAATATTCATTGTACAGTACCGATACATTTATAAGTGTATTATATCAGTGTAAATATGTATTTTATATTTTATTGCATCAGAAAGTATTTTATTTGTTTACTTTCAGTAAATTAATAATTTCTTAAATAACCTTTTGTTTTCGACTTTTCAATAAGCTCGCACCCCACTCGTAGAACCTTCACGCCCCCAAGGGAGGAGTACACCACAGTTTGAGAAACGTTGCTCCAAGTTAACGAACTGATACCAAGGAAAACAGTTAAATGGCGCTTCAAGGGAAATTAGGAACCAAGATCACCTTGTTGCTATAAGAGGGAGTTAGTTTTCGATGTGTGTTGAATATACCCAGAATGCATGTGAGAAATTCAGGTTAGCCTTATGCTGCACAAAAACCAAGAATGGCTGCAAAAACTTTTACTTTTCGTAACATGCGATGCTGTACTATAGGTTATGACTACAAAACTCAGCGTTGTCTCAAGGCAACTCTCCCTGTTTTTGTAATTTTCTTCATAAATAGTAAAAAAAAAAAAAAAAAAAAAAAAAAAAACAAGAAATACATGTATTTTTTTATTTGTTATTACTCTAATCTCAAAAAAATGTATAAAACCGAGTTTATATTTCTTCTTTCCGCAATTTTGATTAAATAGTGATTTAGTTTTGAGTTAATTTTTGATATATTTGTGTGTGATAAGAGCAATCGTATTGTTCTGACAAAAATGATTAAATGGAACTTCCCCCCCCCATAACACAGTGTAGAAAACCAGAGAGTTATCGATTATTCCGCAGCACATCGTTAATTTTTTTTTCAAAAAAAGAATAATTTATCGTGTCATTGTAATGTTATCTAAGGTCGAATCGAACACAACGAAAAGTATCGCTTCCCATTTATTTCGATGATCCCTCACAGTGTTACTTACACGACAACAAATGTGTTGTCTTTTATTTAGCGAAAACTGAGATAATCTCTAGTTAAATTGATTGTGTTTGCTTGTTCGGCAATTTGGAAAAGGAATAAGTCGGGTGAAAAAGTAAATGATTTAATGTAGTGTTTAAAGTCAATAAGCCAATAAAGTCTTAACTTTCAAATAGGCTAAACAATAAAAATAAAATGATTATATTTTTAAAATCAACTAACATAACATAGCCGTATTCAGTTTGATTTCCTACTATATGTTTGATTGCATCGAAGTATAAAATAAAATGATTCGCGCGCGATTACTTGTTATGTATGCCCCAATTTCACTTAAAATTTGTTTATTTTTTTCCAAAACATCTGTTAAGGTATCCGAACACGTTCGAAGTACTTTTAAACAAATTAACATATTTAAACGTAATAAATGCTTTTTTAGGACTCATTACCGATAAATACTACTATTTAACTAACAATATTTTAAATGAATTATCTGAATTAAAAAAAATCACAATTATAAGTGAAATTTTAGCAATATTTTTGATAAACTTCAAAGCAGTTGGAGAGAAAAGTAATAAACATACATAAGTAGAAGAATTACTAAAAGAAATTAGATACGTTTATCGAGAAAATGTACTAAATTTGGAATGTTGTTTTTAAAATTTTAGAGCTAATTGATTAAATAATATAAGAAACTAGCTGGTATACACGTTCTTCGCACGGGTAAACAGAAAAATTAAACAACACAGATTGAAGAATAAAGAAATTTTTAATGAGTTAATTTTAAGTGAATTGCAAATTTAAAAAAAAAGCTTTTCGCATATCTCAGCTGATGAAAAAAAAAGAAGAAAAAAATACCTTTGCTAAATTTTAAGTCTTTAGATCTAATAGCTGATAAAAAGGATTTTTTTTATATTTATAACTCCCCGCAACACTCTTGAGGGTCGATTTTTGAAAATACCTCCCTAAGCTGATCTCTGCTCAGCAAAAGTAACACATTGTTAAAAGTTTTGTGACACTTAAAATATTGTAAATAATTTATAGCTGAAAGTGTCATACATTAATATTACTTTCTGTTGAATTTATTTTATGTTAAAATTGTAATACTCGCAAGCAACGCCGTTTCCTAAATAACAATGGCGATTAAATGAAAAACATAGCGAAATGTTGACGATAGAGTCATGTTGGCCACTGTCTAGCTACTTTCATAGCTCAAACTTTATTATAGTTTTGTAAGACCCGCCTTGTAGGGGCGAAATGCACTTTACTACTTTATCCAACCGCATTATGATGTACTGCAATTTTTTTCTTGCAATATTTTTTAGGTCACTACATTGAAAATTAAGGGACATACATAAACAAAATACTCCACTTAGGGAAATTTAATCGGTTAGAGCTAATAAATTAATTAAAGATATTCCACTGTAAAATTAATTATATACACCGTTCACTTAAAATAAATAGTCAAATCGTTTTCTAAGGTCTCCATAAACATACAAAAACATAAGACACTTAAATTTTGACATTAACTATTTTTTGGGACAAAAATAATAATCTTTGCAATCCGCTGAAAAAGCCGTCAGCTGAAAATGCAATATCTGCTACAAAACTATTCGCCTTCAACGCTAAAATACTCATCATAGAACCCGTGCTGTCATATACCTTGGAAGAGTGGATTTCAAAGAATATTCCTGCTAGGTATTGGTAGAATATTCCTTCTAAGTTGGGGTGGTAGTTAGGAGAAGGAGGTGCCAGTTCAGGTGAAGTCCATGTCACTTCATAATGGTTCAAAATTACGTGGTCTGTTGCCAAAACCCCTTGTGAAGCTGAACAGTGTGACGTTAATATTCACTCACTCCAAAAAATACAGTACAGTAGTTATAATTATTTTTATACTTAAAAATGCAATATATGACTATTCAATTAAAATTATAGCGTTATAATTAACTACTAACCACACAAATTTTGAAAATTTGTCCAAATGATGTAGTGTGAAATAGAAAGTTTATTCAGACAGACAACAAATGCGTCTTATTTGTATATAGATTTGTTTGAACTCTTGTGTTTTATTACTTTTGTATGCCTCATGATATGGTGTACCACTCTTTTAAAGCTGACTGAGCCACAGTAACATTTAACTGGATATAGCCAGTTATAACATAAAATTAAATCTTAAATGTATATCAAAAATAAAAGACGGTTCAATATTTTGAATAAATCAGTATAAAAATTTTCGTACAAATACAATATATAAAGAGTGTTTTTTTTTCCAGGTATAGAAGTTTAAGTTGGCATTACTTTCCAAGATGGCGACCGATTTAACAGCTGTCAAGTGATTTATTCTCAGCTTGGTTTGGCAATTCATCAAAACGATCATCAAGCAAGGCGTAGATTCGTCAAATGGGCCCAAAACGAGATGGCCGTTGTTCCCGATTTTCATAAGCGAATTTTGTTTAGCGACGAAGCGCACTTCTGGTTGAATGGCTACGTCAACAAACAAAACTGCCGCATTTAGAGTGAAGCTAATCTAAAAGTGTATGTCGAAACACCGTTAAATCCAGAAAAACTGACTGTTTGGTGCGCTTTATGGGCTGGTGGAATCATTGGTCCGTACTTCCTCAAAAACGATGAAGGCCACAACGTTACAATCAATGGTGATCGGTATAGAGCCATGATTACTAACTTTTTCATTCCTGAATTGAACAATCATGATGTCCAGGAGCTGTGGTTCCAACAAGACTGCGCAACATGTCACACAGCTTGTGCCACAATCGATTTATTGAAAGACACGTTTGGTGACCGCCTAATTTCACGTTTTGGACCTGTGAATTCGCCTCCAAGATCTTGTGATTTAACACCGCTAGACTATTTTCTGTGGGGCTATGTAAAATCATTGGTCTATGCGGATAAGCCACAAACGTATGACCATTTAGAAGACAACATTCGCCGTGTTATTGCCGATATAGGGCTACAAATGTTGGAAAAAGTCATCGAAAATTGGACGTCCAGATTGGACTACATCCGAGCCAGCCGTGGCAGTCCTATGCCAGAAATCATATTTAAAATGTAATGCCACAAGATTATCTTTTGAATAAAAAAAATTCATGCCAATCGAATAATACATCGTTGATTTATTGCAATTTAAAGTTCTATACCTCTAAAAAACACCCTTTATATTGTAAAATATTTATTTTGCTATTTGCATTTCAGACAGACATCAAACAAAATTTTAAAAATTGTCAAAAACAAATAAAACAAACATATTTAAGAAAAATACAAATGATTAATTTTGCCAAACACATCGCAATGTGCAAAAAAATATTTGCAGTACATAATAACCAAAAAAAATGTAAGTACTAAAATATAAAAAAAAAACAAAAATTATATATTGAATTAATTAAGGATTACTGGAGGGAAAGATAAAAGAGGCTAAGATAATACTCATAATATTAATTTCATATTGGTTGGCTACTCATTTTTGGCATGATTTTGAAATCACGCCAAATTGGTATATGTAGCGGCCAGTCTAATGTTATAGTAATGTACAGAATTAGAGGTATTTACGTTTTATTGCAACCTATTGGTAACATTATAAAAAAGGAAGCACATGATTGCTAATTCAACGCATACAAGGTTGGGATTGCCAAAGTGGCGAGTTGTCTGGAACGTTGCGATTGTGCAATAATACGCAAGTACTAAAAAATTATCCAAAGTATATATATCCCGAGCATAAAAATAAATTGAAAAATGAAGTACAATACTAACATTAACTGAGATAAAAAGAACTGAACTACTTTTATCAATGCAAAAGCATAATTTGAAAAAATAAGGTACTTACATATAACCGCAACCTATTGGCGATATATGAAACAAAGCACGACTCACAATTCAGCATACACTGGTGTGCAAAAATTAAGGACGAATACGAAAAATTAGCATATCAGCTGAACGAAGAGCCAGAGCGGACAGAAAGACCAATCAGGAGATAAAGTATGGTGATCTACAGTAGCGCATGCGCAGATATGCAGGTAGACATAATGGGGGAATGTCTGAGTAATATAAAGCATGTTGTCGGTGTAAGATCAGTATTTCTGGCAAAGAGATTGCACGCCGTATAGCAGTTAAAATCACACCGAATTGCTGCCTCAGCGAGAAATGGCGAATAATCAATCTGTTAGACGACATCTGGATGCTTTTACCCGAGGTCGAATCATTGGGAAGTTGAAGGAAGGCCGCAGTGTGACAAGTGTGGCTGCAGAGTTCAAAATTGCTCACAGCATCATTTCACGATTTTGGAGACAATTTCAAACTACAGGAACAGCTATCCGGGGGTTCAGTAGTGGTCGTACACGAGGAAACACACCCGCAGATGACTGGTACATTGTCTTACATGCCAGAAGAAACAGGCGGCAGACAGCGCTAGAAATCGCTAGACACACGACACAGGCGACTGGACGACCGATATCGCGTTTTACCGTGGCCAGAAGACTGCGCGGTGGTGGTCTGTTTGCACGACGTCCTGTATGGTGTGTACCTTTAACGCCTGCCCATCGGAGAAGGCGTTCTCTGTGGTGCGGGAACACCGGAATTTGGAGAGACAATGAATGGGGACGAGTACTCTTTACAGATGAGAGCAGATTCAGTTTGAGTAGCGATTCTCATCGCATACTCATCTGGAGAGAGCGGGGAAGCCGCAGTCATCCCTCGAACATCATTGAAAGGGACAGGTATGGAGCTTGCGGTGTTCTCGTTTGGGGAGGCATCATGCTTGGTAGTCGTACAGACCTTCACATCTTCGACGCATGTTCAGTCAACGGGACCCGTTATTTTAACGAGATTCTTCTTCCATATGTGCGACTTTTTAGAGGCGCTATGGGTCTGCAGTTCCTTTTTATGGACGACAATGCACCATGTCATCGCACAGTAGCTGCCGAACAGTTCTTAGAGAATGAGGATATTGAACGTATGGATTGGCCGGCACGATCTCCGGATCTCAATCCCATCGTGCATGTATGGGATTTTCTAGGCAGACGCTTGGCTGCTCGTACCTTACCACCAGTAACGATTCGGGAGCTTCGATTGGCGCTGCAAGACGAATGGGCAGAAATGCCTCAACAACTCATTGACACCCTCATTCTCAGCATGGGCAGACGCTGTGAAACCTGCCTAGCAGTCAGGGGAGATCATATCCCCTACTAAAGACCGGATGTTTCTTGCTGGACACCCATCACAGGGATGTTTCGGCCTTCAGTCGCATTGCGCTCCATGCTACTTTTTCAATATCAAGCTTCTTTTTATCCCTCTGATTTCTCTTTTAGTAAGTGTTGCTTACATTACACATGTCCTTACGTATTGGGGATATTACGGTATTAAATGTGTTGATTTGGAAAGCTTTTGTACAAAGTTATATTGAAAAAACCGTCTCGTTCTTAATTTTTGCACACCAGTGTATATACGACATGCGAAATCGGGGTTGCCAACTTGGCAAGTTATTTTGAACGTTGGCGATTGTTAGGATAGTACATAAGTTCCAAAAAATATTTATCTTACGTCTATCTACTTCCTCAACAGGTATTTAAGCCATTTGTCTGGTTTGATCATTCTCTCATGCCTATTCCAGTTTGATATGTAATTACTACCAACACTGCTTTTGCTTGGGCAGTATGATTACCCAAGTTTGATTTTTTGCATGGCAATTTTATGCACTGAAGCCAATAGTATACACTTAAAGGTTAAAATAAAGACACATGAAATTGCAAAGTACCATATTATTGGATCAAGCGTAGTATAGGGGGCTACTTGGCGCAGTCATTTATTTTGTTGACTAAAAGTGGTCGCCAAGGTACTTTTTTCGGTATTATTTATTTTAGAATGAATTCGATATCTCACCATGACATTTAGATAAAAATCTGAAGAAAAATCTTCAAATCCAAAGTGGTCCCCCTATACTACACTTGAACCGAACTGAAATATAACCCTTATCAATGAGAAGTTTTAGTTTGTCAAAATTATAATCTTCGCATTCTAAAGAAATAAATAAATAAGTTGTAATTTGTAAGCAAAATCATACACATAAACATCCCGCCGCGATAATACCTAAATGTTGCCAAAACAACAAAACAAAATTTTAGTTGTTGAAAGAATAATCCATAAAAAAATGATTTATTCGAAAAATAATCCTAATTAAATATCATAGAATAGAAAAATTGAATAAATATTCCAACTGATAAATATAGCTATAGTAAAAATATGTAATAATCTTCAAAAAATGCATGTAAATTATAAATTTTCCACTTAGTGAGAAACGTGACATCATATGACGTCATAACACTGGAAAATCACTTAAAAATTAAATTTTAAAAAATTTAGAAAGAATTACGAACGCGAAACCTGTTTAAGAACCTTTCCCATGTAATTTTGTATACGTATACCAAATTTCTCGTTATTTGGTTGTCTGGATCTTGAGTTATGAGGGAACAGACAAGCAGACAACAAATGCGTCTTATATATATATAGATGTGTGTTACATTTTCTTTATGAGACCATTATTTAAATAACAAGCCATAACTCAAAAATTATTCATATAATAAGAAATATTTTATTACATCCTCTAAAATATAATATAAATATCAGATTAAAAAAGTTTTATAGAAAAACATTCGTATCATTTTGAGATATCAGTCTCAAAATGATAGATTTTGAGCAATTTAAAAAAATGCCTACTTCTGGTAGATCAAAGAATCCCCCTTCCGATTTTTCTAACTTTATAAATTGATTACAACTTGGCCTTTAGGTAGCGTAGAAACAAAACAAAGGATGTTTCGCAAAGCCAAAAGATAGCTCTATTCAATAAAAAAAAAAAAAAAATCTAAAATATCTGTCTTAACCAAATTTGGTCATTTCCAACGTGTTCGGATACCTTAAATTCGTTTTTATGAACATTTAGTTCAGTAATAAGATTATTTACTTATCTTATAAATCCGAATCTTTGAATTTCAGTACACCATCGCATGTTATCGCTCTCGATTTGACTTTATATATAAAATTATTATTTTTTTGTCTTCTATCTCTTTCTTAAATTTATCGTCATTAAAGTACCACTAGAAAAAAATATTCCGAACTAGTTAATAGTTTAAATGTTAACTGTTGTGCTGAACGCATATTCTGATTGAGTTTCGTCTGTGTCCTTGTCTATGCATAACATTTTGTAATATAACTTCTGAAATAAGTCGTAAAGTTGTGAAAATTTTTTTTCTTTAAATTAAATAGTTTAAGAAAAAGACTCTATTATTAGGTGAAAACTATATCATTCTAAGTTCATGGGAATCCCCCTGGATTCCACCCTAGACACTAAAATTGTATTGAGGCAAAGAATGACCAGACGACACTTTTACAATAACAAATTATATTTATTTACTTGAATCAATTATCAACCATCTAATTACAAAGATTTATCAAGATGACTACTTCAATGTGATTGATCCTTACTATTAAATTAAATCACGGATAATGATACTTAAGGAATATTAAACTCCATATCAAACGAGACTACCGGAATAGGAGGACCGAGAGATACACGCAATTTGAATTACTATTATTCATTAACTTCCCACTAACTTTATTATATATTTACTCTTATGATCCGATAATCTAAATTTAAATATCACCTGCCTTTTACTTCCTTACTTTCCAGGCGGAGCAAACTTACCAATTGTAGATCGCTGCCGAATAATCAGCGAGATGCTAATCACACAATCAACTTGAATATTCTGAGAACTCCGTCAACCTTTCTCTTGGCGTATAACCTCTTCTGCTAACTTACAACACTCTCCTTAATCCCTTTGACTAATTTGCACATCCCGGTTTCTTCTTTTACAGTTGGTTGGAAATATACGCGAATTTACAATCCCCAAAGACGCCCAAGAGTATTAGTCATAAATTGCCGTACAAATTCATCACAAGTTAGCTGTAACAAAAAAGGCTTCACGGTTGTAATATACAGCATGACGAAAACAGTATTTCATGTAATGTACATGCTATTGATACCAGAAAAAAAACGTGATACCTCTGTTTTCTTTTCGATAGGGAAAAGTTGTTGCATTAACGAATGGAACAAAGCTATTCACATTGTAAAACAACTGAATTACCCCCTTTCTTTTTAAAATATCCATTACGCATTTCATTGTGGCTTGATTTAAGTTTGCGTCGCTCCTCTGAAGGAAAATGATAGGTTATTGGGGGCGAACCTTGTAATTATGAATCACAGTCAAGTGATAAGGATGATACCTGGACTAGCATTCTTTCTCCAAACTTCCCAATCTGTCAACAAGAGAATATTGAAACTCAACAGATCGAGCATGTTTCTCGGCCCTTCTACACTCCTAGGGCCCCATCAGAACAGGTGGCTTTTCCCAACAAATGGATAAAGGTACATTTTCCATAGAAAAATTATTTAGTTTTGCAAAGCAATGTACTAACCAGTATGGAATTATTTCAAGGAGCCTGATATTGTGTAAATAATAGAACAATTGCAATCTTGTAGGTAGTACATATAAAGAAAAGAATGTTTTAGAATTCTTTTAGTATTATGATAAAAGTTTAAAAGGTATTGCAAAGTAACGTCGTATTATGTATAAATATAATAAAATTTTCAGTTTTAAGTCTGGGATGAGCTTTAAGTACTTGTGCTTATTCAAACTTCATAGAATACGTAAATTAATTCTGTGTACTCATTAAATTTTTTTTTGGTTTTTATACAGTGACTCGTGCGGAACCCCTGGATATGTCTTGTAGAACTCCAGGGTTTCATGGAAATCAGTTTGAAGACAACTGGTATAATCGAATTATCCGTTAATCATTAACAAAATTAGTATTTCAAATGCATTAATGCTTATTCCTACAGTTAAACTTAAGTATAGGCTTTAAAAGCATCTTTTCATTTGTAGCAATCTTTCTGTATCTCTTATCGGGTACTTTAAGTGAATCAGGGTTTTCTTTAACGAAATGAAATTTAAGGGGAAATAAAAAATAATGGTTCTTTTCAAACATCTTTGAATGCAAAGAATCGATTTTGGGAATGGAATTCACAAGTTATTTACCATGCAAATATCACAGCTCGGAAGTCTGATATCTGTCTGATCCTTAACATCGATAAGTGTATTCGCTGGGGAAAATCAAGTTTCATTTAATCTACTGAAAGGAACATTCATTTTACAAAGGATTCCGCAAAAAAGGATCATTAAAAAGAAAAGGAGAACACTTCAACATTGTTCCTTGCAAGCAAGTATCAAATTTTTTCTGATCACAGTTTTTAACTTCTGTTTTCATTTTTTATAGGGAGATTTTTCTTCGAAGAAATCTTGTCAGTTAGTTTTTTAATGACAAAGGGGGAATCCTCATGATAGACTGAAGATTTTTATTTAAGTTAATTTTTCAATTCCTACTATTAACTCATACTCTTTATATATTTATTTATTCATTAAGAAGTCTCAGGGGTGTTAAATTTCTCTAAAGGTCTGAAAATATATACAATTTTCAAACAGGTATAATTCTTTTAAATTTAAATTAAATTATACGAATATTTTGCACATTATTTATAAAAGAATGTGGCTTCAGAAATGTATAAAATTTTTAAAATATAACAATATTTTTTTAAAAAAATCATAAGCATATGAAAATTCTATAATAAATATTAAGTATTTTTTGCGTTGCGCACGCTATTTTCTAAAGCAGTAGCCCCTCTGATGTACAAAACTTTATAGAATTATGAAGTCCGTCATACTCTTTAAACCGTACCTAATTTTAGTATTATATATTTTTTGCATTACAAAATATTTGTAAAATATTGCAATTTTTTTAAATATTTTTTAAAAATGTATTCTTTTATTTATTAAAATACGTAAGTTATTATTCTATTTATATAAAAATAGCTACAGTGTAATAAGAATACATTTAACTTTATAAATCAACTTATAGCTAGTAATTAAAGCTACTATTTAAGAAAATAACATGCGCGACGTAAAACTTAGTAAATATTTCTTATAGAAAAGTTTCTTTTTTTCATATGCTAATAATTTTTTAAATTATGATTATATTTTAAACATTTTATACTTTTCTAAAGCCCCATTTCTTTATAAATAATGTGTAAAATATTTGAATTATTTAATTTAAATTTAAAAGAATTATATCTGTTTGAAATTTTTTTATGTTTTCAATTTTTTTTTATTTATTTTAGTATATTTCTATAAATTTAACACCCCTGAGACTTCTTAATTTATTTTGGTGGAATTTTCAATCGTTAATAAAATACATTTTAAAACGCTCAATTGAACTGAAATTTTATATACATGATTTTTTTTATTTTGGATGACAATACAATAATTTAATTATAATGAATAAAAATTAATTGATTAAAACTAATTATTTAAAGAATTACAAATACTGCCACGTTGACGACCATGCGACCTTTTTGGCGACTTGTGTCAAAACTTGAAAATGTTTTTTTCTTGCGTTTTAAAACATTCAGTTGTACTGAAATACACGATTGTTTTGGATGACAATACGATACTTTAATGATATTTAATAAAAATGAATTGCCACTTAAAGTTGTGATTCCGTCATATGTATATACATATTTATATTAATTGTAGCTATTTAATAAAAAGTAGCTAAAATAAAATTTTTCTTTCATCTAAGTAGGAATTGACTTAATTTTTTTATATTACTTGTTTTTTACGTGTGAAGTAATATCTACATTCATCTATGTGAAAAAAAAATTTCTAGTTTTTTTTATTTATTTGCATTTTTTGGTGCCAAAAAATTACTTCCTATTTTTTAAAACAATGGATATATATATATATATATATATATTGAAAATGATAATTCAGAAACACTTAAATATTTCAAAATAGCTTTCTCAATTAATAAGACAAATCATCTTGGTTGTTTTATCAATTACAATGATACAAATTACACCGTAAGATAACTGAAGTTATACTGAAGTTATTATATGTTTGTTCAACCTATTTTTTTTTTACTTTATAAAATTAACTATGATCCAAATTCTCCATTTCTATGACGTTTGTATCCAAGAGAATATGATAATGAACTCTTGACCGACTTGTCATGGGTTTGGATCCTTGTGCCATTGGGCCGATGCACGTCAAATCAAACAATGTTCAACCTCCTCTCGTTGGTGGAATGTGGTAATTTAAAGAGGAGTGCCAGTTCAGGTGTTGTACTCTTCACGTGAACAATGTTTAAAATTATCTCAATATTGCACCGCCACCAATACACCTGGTGTCGCATTATATAATGGGATGTTATAATAACTTTCACTTCCCTGTCGCATGTTTTGTCTGTTTTTGCATATGTATTTCTTATTTATCTTTTTTTATTCATTAAGTTAATCAAAATAACTTCCCGCTGTGGTTAAGTACCTTTAATGAACTGAGATTAAATTCTTTTATATGTATCATTTAACTGATAATGTTTTTAAAATGAAATTTCATGGGCTACGCATTTGCAGGTGCACTAATCTATCATACCTGAAACATGATTGGACACTGCTTAATGCTTTGCCTTCACCACCGTTGGAGAACGAGCTGTAATAAATGGATCAAAGAGAATGGTTATTCATTCCTTTAGGCAACAATTTGAGCCCTGAATGACTGTTTCACGTGATGCTCGGTGTATCTCCATCCGCATACAGTGTGCTGAACACTTATTGATCACTTGTAGTTGTCACTCGCTGTATTGATTTATTGTGCTAAAATAAACACCCTTTATTGTTCCATTCCGAATCTCTCATTCTGCCAAATGGCATCAATTTTTAGGCGTGTGTACCTTTTGTATTGCACTGTATGATATGCACTTTAAGTAGTTACAGGATTACCCCAGTAGCCATGCAAATGTCTGTTTACTTTTACATGGCTTGATTCTGATTCATAATATTTCTTCTTATTGATGCAGATTATATATGACGCTCTTATTGTTAACACAAATTTTGCGAAGTGAGCGAGTAAGAGTTTTATTTACGTACCATGTGCGGAAATTAAAAACCGTTTCGGAAAAACTGGCGTAAAAATCGTTTTCCAATACAAAATTAATTTTTACATAAAAGAGCATGTCGGAAATTGTTTTCTACGTGCTTACGACCATGGCTCAGACATTTTTTATACAGCAAAATAAACTTCTGTACACCTTCTTTAAAGAAAGGTTCCGCCAGTGGACAATTTTTGAAATTTGTAGAACCTCACCAAAAAGCTATACTTCATTTTGTACCATCCGTTTTCACGAATTTTCTCACCCTCTTTTTCTAACCAAACCGTCATTGACAACAGAAGACGCCCTACTCCAAGATTCGTCATGAACATCGGAGCGCTGATCATTGAATGGTCGAGCCCACTTTCTTAACATTTCATCAATCCTTATATTTTCGCCATAAATCTCTACAAGGTGACAATGAATATCAACTAGTTTAACATTCCTTGAATTCAAAAACATATTACAAAATGCATTTCACATTCGTTGGTATAGGCAATTGTCCATTTTCAACTCCCAGTAACACGAGTAAACACTACACAGTCCGGTTATAAAGGCATCATTAGACTGACAATCAACCAGAGGTACATGTGTGCAGATACTGAATTGCAGAACTACCTCTGTGGTTTCAGTAGAACGAAACGGTACTTGGTTTCCGGACACGCCTTGTACGTCGTAATATAAAGCATCATGAGGGCTATTGGCGACATACCTGTAATTTTAACCTCGGCCAAGTGAAGAGGACTACGCTTCAGCTGACTCTTCTAACTACCACACTGCACCCACGGTAAGATATTAAAACGCAAAAAATTTAATGGGTATAGAACCCCTTTACACGGTGGGTGTTCAGTGGCATTGGGACACGAATCTGCGGCTACGAGTTACAGACCATAGCCACCAGACTAATTTAGCCACAAAAATTTTGGAAAGACCAACAATAAGAATATCTTATGAATAACAATCATTATAAAAAGAATAAAATGTTGAAATTAAACTAACCCTCCATCGTAGAATAATTTTATAAATGTATTGATTAAGAATTAAATAAAATATTTTAACCTACCTTTGAGAAGGAGAAGGATAAGGGTTCTGGCAGAATGTTTTAATCGTCCTTCTCTTTATTTCTTTAAATCATTGATGTAAAAGTAATTGTATCACCTTTAAAGTCCCTCGCCAAATGACCCCAGTATTCGTAACCATGAATCGACAGAAATAATGCCAACTGTGAGCGACTGTCTGTGGAATATCCACAGAGTTAAGTTACAAATAGAAATTATATTCCTGTTAATTTAAATAGGAATATTACTGCTCCAAAATGGTATATTTTAATCATGTTAAAATTAAAAACATATTTTTTTGTTAATAATGCTGCATTCAGACATTAATTAATGATCTAAAACATATGCATACAACACATACATACACAAAACACACACACACACACACACACACACACACACATATATATATATATATATATATATATATATATATATATATATATATATGTGTGTGTGTGTGTAGGAAACAGTATTTAATTAATTTTGAATAATTAGAATGTTTTAAATTTTCAATATACTTCGAGTGAGAGAGATGTAAGAGATGGCAGCCCCAAACAAACCAAATTGAAGCAAGGCATTTCAGTGCCCAATGAAAGAATTCGGAGCGATGACGTCAGACGCATATAGTCCCTGAGCGCGAGATCATTTTTTGGGATTCGCACACCGGACACGAACGAAGTAAGGTCGACGCCCTCTTAGCAACTTTGCCTTCGTAAACACCGCTTCTTTAGACCTAGCGATGTTTGACGCCCCCCTCTCACAGGTGAAATCCTGCTCTCTTTTCGAACTGTCTTTCATTTATTTTCTTGTAAATATAGCCTGTTCCTTATCTTAATAAATTAATTGTTCTTTAAACGGCTTATGCTTTCCTTCATCCAAAATTTCATCATTACCCCTAGACAACGTCCCATATATATATATATATATATATATACTAGATTTACATTAACAATTTTTAATAGTAACAATATGGTTAAAAACCAACCGATAAAGCTATGAATAACTTTAATATGAAATCTGAAGTTAAATATAGGTTGCCTATAATGGCATTTGAGGAATTTAAGTATAATATAATAAAAAAACATAATGATATTTAATAATTAATTTATCTCTGAAATCACTTATAAAGATCTAAAACACATGATTTGTTATTGTTTACATTGACAAAGTGCCTGGTAAAATTATGTTATAATTTAAAAATATTTTTAAAATAATATACTCGACAAACGATTTTTGAACAATGAATATTCAAAAACTTGGATTTGCATCATAGAAAAATTATTAATCGTATTATTGCTATATGTAAAATACCGTGTATATATTTGTATTCCGAAAATTCAATTTTCTTACATACTTTTAGTAAGTTCTATAAAGTCTTGTTAAATTTCTCACTGTTACAAATAATATTAAAAAATATAACAGCAATGCGGAAAAAATGCGTCACAATATTCTACAAAATTTCATCCCCCCAAAAATCATAATAAAGTTATAGTTATTAATAGTAAATATAGCACATATATTTTTAAAAAATAAAAAAAAAATATTCAGTTTATAGTTTTTTTTCTTTCATTGATATTAATGGTATTAGTAAGGTATTTTTAGAAAACCACAGTAAATATAATCTAACTATTAATTTCCGCAACTTAATAATTCTCATCGATTAAGCTTTAAATGGAAATGATATTAATTTAAATGGTACTTTTTTGTAAATAAAATAACGGTTTGCCTCAATGTGGATATGCAAGCAATAGTTCGGCTAATTTTCTATTTACATTATTATGAAAATAAATATATTATCTATAATGACTATTACATTCTTAGATACATAGATACTTAGTGTCTTAAGAAAAAAATAACCGTTTTGACAATATTAACTTTTATTACGTTTACTTAAATGTAGTTAAAAATAACAATAATCCTTTTAAAACAGAAACCTTAGATGTGTCATTGTATGTTAAGTATAATAAATTATATAGGAATATTAATGATAAAAAGAAGCTTTTGGTTTCAATAGCCTTAAAGTGCCATATTGGAATCCTAATGTATCAATTTCTATGTAAAGAAATGTTTTTTAACTATATTAATCATAATAATAAGCTGTGGCAAATCTAATAATATTTTACAGTTTAATAGCTTTATTAGTCATCGATATTCTATTAATGTTCTCTACAATTACATTTCTGATTGTTCTATGTTAAATGACAAAATGTAATATAAATTTTTTTGGTTTCAATCTTTTCCAAATTAATTTTAAATACACAGTTTCTCAATTGTCTTTCTAGATAACACTACGTGCTTAATAAAAATAATTTTTTTTTATTTTACATAAGAATCACTGTTTATGCTTTGGGGTCCTTTTAATTTCAATAAATTTCCTATTAATAAATTTAAGTCTCTACTCATATATATATATATATATATATATATATATATATAGACTTAATTTTATTCGATCTTATTTGATTAGTTTTTTCTTCTATGCATTACTATTCTTGCTTACTTTTGTATTGGTCGGAAATATTATGCGTACTGTATTGTGGGTGTTGTCGTGGTAAGTTTTATTATATAAGGTTTATTAGTTTTGTATTTTTTATACAAATATTTTTAATTTTATATTAATGTGTTCTTTATTAAATTTTCTGGTAATATACTACTAAATTAGCTTTAATTTATTTAATTTTGCAATAATTTTTTATTTATAATATTTTGTCCTAGCCCTATGGCACAGTAGTGTAGGCAAATTACAGTTGAAGGTTGGCTGGCCAAAAAACATATTTAAACTTGCATTCTTGTTTCCAAAGGTCCTTGGTGATTTGTTATTGTACTATTGTGGCTAATATTTCTTACTATTCTGACTAGTTATATAGTTTGATTAATTTAATACATATTTATATTTATATTATATACGTATATATCTATATATATGTGAAAATATATATATATATATATATATATATGTGTGTGTGTGTGTGTGAAAATATGTATGTATATATATATATATATATATATATATATATATATATATATATATATATATGTAAGGATAATTAAATTATTTAAAAAATTAAATTCCCTATCTAGAACTTAACTCATATTTTTCATTTCATCTTCAAGTATCAAACTAATCACCCATTTATTTCTTAAGAACATATGGGCTAGCCAATAAACATGTCTAATTACAGATCGATAGATTTAAAAGCCCTGTATGTCAGCATTAACTTTCAAGTACAATCATAAAATTCGCGATACCCCTTTGGTGTTTTAAGTGCTAACCTCCACGTAAAACACACAGTGGCATGTTTTTTCCTCCCTGCTCTTAGCGTCAGAAGAGATGTACTAATTCTAGAAAAAAGGCATTTTTAAAAGTAAGTCCGATTCTGGCTCAAAACATGTCATAATTAAAGCCGGCAGGATTCTATCTGCGAATAAATGTCGACCCTTAACTTAAAACTAATCTTTTTTGTAAAATAATTTAATATAAAAACTAACGCCAACGACCGTAATAACTGATATGGAGAATTTGATGGAACACCGACGGCGCTCTACATGACTTTGCTGAAGACGTCGGGTTGCCAGAATGTCTGTACAATAATACCGTGAATTGGACAACCATCGAGTACAATAGTGAAGGAAAAACATCAAATGCAAAATTGAAAGACCAACATCGAAAGAAAAATAAAATGTTACTAGTGCAAATCAAATGACAACACCTGACTACCGTTCACCAAAAAATTTCTTACGCTACGAAGTAAAGGACAGTTAAATTATTAGTTTTCATTTTAGTAACTGAAGAGACTGAGTTTTGCTGAACAAAGCATTTAGAAGAAGAAGAATATATGATACGATATGATATTTAATTTTTATAATATAGTTGTGTTAAATGAGTTATTCTTTATATTTTAATTGAGAAAACAAAGTGTATAGGTTTTATCGTACAAAATTTTAAGAAATTTTAATGTACTTCTCATAATTTGAACTTAAGATGTGTCGAATGAGTTAACATTTATTTTATAAATTAGTGTTTTAAAGTTGAAATGTATAACTTCAGTTTTTACAAAAATGACTAATGTACTAATATTAGTGATATTGATTTTTATAAGAAACAAAAGTAAAGTCACGTTGCATTCTTTTTTCTCCTCTGAATTTTATTGTTTTGTTAATAATCTTATTCAGCAGTAACCTTATTGCATGTCATTTAATTTTTTTTTTATTCTGAAATTGTGTGCTTTGATATACTAGCCATATATCAAGATTTCCTATTTCTCGAAATTTTCATTATCTAAATTTAAAATTAATTTAATAACTTGAAGCTCTTATTTTTGGATATTATACAGTGGATATAGGAGAATACAATCATTATAATTTTGTATATGTCTTAAAACATTAAGGTGCCTGACTAGTGTAAAATCGTCAATTTTGATGAACATGACAAAAAAATTTTATTTGATATTTTTAATATTTGAATTTTCTTCTTTCTAAAAATACCTTACTTTTGCTTGTACTCCAATTATTTACGAAGTTATAGCAGTTTTTATGTCAAGTGAGAACAACAAAACGAACCGGAAGTTAGAAATCGAAACCGGAAGTACTTTGAATTTGAAAGATTTTTACTCTTTTTTTGGAATTTTATTGAATTTATTTATAAAATATTAATTTTGGTAACATTAAAACTGAATATGGTGATATTCTTTTTAAAAATTATTTAATAGTTTTAGTAAAATTTGGCAACAACTTTACAGGTTTGTTGTCATTTTTCGATTTGCTTATGTTGTAGCTACTCGATTCTTCGCTCCTCGTTTAATTTATTATTTTGATATATTTTATGAAAAAAACTGTCTTTCTTAAGACAAAATATTGATTAATTATGGCTAAATCAAGATCTGGGAGGTCTAAGAAGCGCCGATTTACTGGAAATCGTTATACCATTCGTGCCACAATTAATGAGAATGATGAAACATCTGAGCTCAATTCTACTGAATCCGCTAGTGCCAAAAAGTTGGAATCAAGCCATACAAGTTTGGAAATTTTCACAGAAAGATTGTTTGAAACTTCTAAAGACAATAGAATTGTCAGCTGGACAACTTTGATTTCATTTTTTGCCATAGTTTGTTGTCCTGATTGTTATTCTCAGGGCTTGGAACTTATAGAAGACTCTGTCAGTGGATTATGCTCACATATGAACCTAAAGTGCAAAAACTGCTCCTTCTTTAAAAGGTTTCCCTACGACAGAGAAGATGAAAGGTTCTTGTCTTATAAACTCTTCAATTGTTTTGGGGCTAAGGATAATCGGGAAAGGATTTTCAGCTGGCAAAATTATGTGCTTTCCTCGGTTTACCTTTCCTGTCAAAACTTGCTTTCCGCAATCAAGAAAGAAAACTGTTGAAAGCAACTGAACGCGTTGCTCAAGAAAACATCAACGCTGTATTGAGTGAAATCAAAGGCTCAAATAGTTTCACTAAATGTGGAATATCCATTGATGGTACTTGGCAGCGCAGAGGCTACTCATCTTTGAATGGGTGTGTAAGTGCCATATCAGTTGACACCGGTAAAATTTTAGACATTGAAGTTATGACACAATATTGCCACATATGCGCGAAAGGCAATAGCCAATCATCGAAACATGTATGTTCGAACTACAAAGGTTCCGGGGAACATGGAGGTTGTTGGAGCCTACCGTATATTTGAGAGATCAAATGTGAGGAATGTACAGTACAATGAATACTACGGAGATGGGGACTCAAAAGGATATGAATCTGTTAAAAACTTTTATGGAATTAATACAGTAACCAAACTCGAGTGTATAGGTCATGTACAGAAACGTGTAGGGGGCGGTTGCGTCAATTAAAAAAAAACGACGAAAGGTTTGGGAGGGAAAAATAAATTAACTGATAAATTAATCGACAGAATTCAGAACTATTATGGAATAGCTATTCGAAACAATGTAGGTAATCTACAAAAGATGATGAGTAGTGTAATAGCTGCATTTTTTCACTGTGTATCTGGAAAAACAATTCATTGCATGGACAGTGTCCTGAAGGATCTGAGAGTTGGTGTCGTTACCAAAGGGCAAAAGCAGCTGGGAGTCCCCTCAAAGAAATTGAGCAAGGACTTCCTAATAAAATTATAAACCAAATAAAGCCTACATATCTAAAACTGTGTAATGTGAAACTTTGTTGAAAAAAAAATGTCTTCATGGTAAGACACAGAACTGCAATGAAAGTTATAACAACATTTTGTGGAATATTGTTCCCAAAAATATATTTATTGGACTGAAACATTTCGTTTGGGTGCATTATTAGCTCTAATACTTTATAATTCTGGTTATGCTGGTATATTATCAGTAATTCGAAATGTAAATGGTTCCCTTCCTGAAAGTATTGCTCAAGAGTTACTTAAATTTGATAAACAAAGGATTTCAACATCTTTAAGACATTCTTTACCGATTGCGAAATTGTCTCGAAAAAAAAAGAAAAGCAGCTAGAAAAAAAAAAGTACTAAGGATGAAAAAACAGAAGGCTTAGTATATTCATATGGAGGGTTTTAAAGTACTTCTTTGCAGGATTTTTATTCTAATTTATGATAACTTTTGTGATAAACAATATTTTTCAAGAGTTTTTTCGTGGATGTTTACTGGTAAAACAACACAAATATATTTTGTATGATATATTTCTTAACTTCTAAAATAATATGGAATAATATATATTTGTTTTTCTATGTAAAATATTTTTATTTTTAATGCAATAAGGTTTTTTAAAGTGCTTTTTATACGTCTAATCTGTATTTCAGTAAACTGTGTACTTAGACTTTAAGAAAAAGCTTTTTGACACTATAAAATTGTTAAAAATATTAAAAGATAAAAGTTTGAAGAAAGTATATAATATTCATAATTGCTTTGAAAATGTTTGTTCTTTTGATATATAGAGGTTTTAGGTTTTTTCAGCAGTATAGTTTTTTAAATTTTGAATTTTAAATCTTTAAATGCATTTTTTCTGAAACAGATTTTTTGATACTTTACAACAAGTTAAGCATGATATCTCAAAAAAGTTCTGTAGGTAATTGTCTGTAATTTTGTGTAATTGTGCATTATTATAGTATGTATGCTGTGACGTAGGGATTAAGAAAAACAGCATATTTACCTTTTTATGATTTTTTTCTGTGTGATAAATGTGAAATTTTTGAAAAATTTGCATTGCGTGCACTTTTTGACTTCTAGTTCAGTAACAAATTAAAATTTTTCAAAGATATTAGGTCAATTCATTAGTAACTGTTTTTTGAGTAAAATTATGTGGGTTTTTTGAAATATTATGCATTAGAATTTATTTTACTATGTTTAACGTAACGTACAAATAACGTCTAATTTAAACATAAAATTGGCCATATTTAAAAAAAAAAAATACATTGAAAGAATTTTTTTTTTTTTTTGCTGTTTTTATTAGTTTTCAGTTATAATTAAACAAAAAATGAGTTTAAAAATAAATTTTCAGCAAAATTTCAAAAAATGTCTTCGCAACTAGTCAGGCACCTTAAGAGGACAAATGTGTTTAGTTTGGTACGTACACCTCTTATTGTTTTCTTATTAGCATCCCTGAACATCTGTGATTTGATCACGCAGATTTCTCAGAGAGATGTGTTCAAAAATAAGTAGTATGATAAGTTTATATTAGTGAATGTGTGATGTAAGATAGTCAAGAATTTTGTCTATGAAACGAATAGTTGGAAGGTTACGGAGAGGTTCAAAATATCGTATGCGATATTGTTAAGTTAAAAAGTATATTGTGAAAATTTTACATAAGTACTAAAGGTGATGATAGAAATGAGTCCATTAAAATTAATAAAAAAGACCTCTGGTATTCTTATAGTTCTTATATTCTTTTATTTCCTTATATTATGTGTGTGTGTACATCGTTTTCATATTATTAATAATTTCATTTTATTAGTATCTATATTGCTATATTTTTAAAAAAATACGTTTCATATATGCAAAATTTTGTGTAATAATATAAGGTATTACTACGATGGCCCCAGAGTAGATTTTTATATAAAATTAGTATTTTAATATTTATATATCATGTATTTTTATATCTACTATCCTATTGTTTGATATGATATTATTTTCAAATATGAAATTTTTTTTTAAAAAAATATTATCTGCTAGCTATAATACGAATCTATTATTATGAAGGAATAGGAGAATACACTGGCTCTTATTCTGGATGTCGAATAGATTTGAACAAGCTAATCTTCAGTTATATGTACGGAAATTAATTTTTATGAATTAATATTTTGGAAGTGTCATTACTGTGTGTATTGTTACAATTTTGTTTACTTTAGAGCATTTTTGATTTTTGTATTTTTATTACTTAAATATTAATAATACGGGTAATATGCGTTTCTAAATGATGTTATGCATTATTTTGTTTTTGTTGAAAATTGATTAAGTTTGTAAAGAGAGAAAAAACTACGCCATGACTCCCTTTTAAAATTGGGGGCAAATGTAAAGATAATTAAATTAGATTAAAAATTTAATTCGCTATCTAGCACTTAACTCGCATTTTTCATTTCATCTTCAAGTATCAAACTAATTACCCATGTATTTCTTCCGAACATATGGCCTAGCCAATAAACATGTCTAATTCCAAATCGTTAGAATAAATAGCCTTATATGTCAGCATTAATTTTCAAGTACAATCATAAAATCCGCAAAACTTACCCCATAGGTGTTTTAAGTGCTAACCCCTCCCCCCACTTAAAACACACGGTGACGTGTTTTTTCCTCCCTGCTCTTAGCGTCAGAAGAGATGTACTAATTCTAGAATAAAGACCTTTTAAAAACTAAGTCTGATTCTGGCTCAAAACATGTCATATATATATTCTTGTACACATATCTTTCCTACCAGATAAAACGAAAGCGATTCTTTTTCCTTACTCGGGGAAAAGCGATGCACTGAGGGTGAATGAGATGGAAATGTAAGCATTCATGGTAAAGTTTGAGAGTGGTTCGGGGCTCGAGGAGGAGTCCTACATAAACACAGGATAAGGAGACCTTAATACACTCATCTCTCTTTATTTTTAGAATATTCCAATAAATAAGGAAAAAGATATATTTTATAAGTTTTTTTTTTTTCCCCTATAAAGGGAAACAAATAAAGTAAAAAAAATATTGCTTTGAAAATTCTTTTTCTGCTCTCAATTAATTGACAGATAGTTTATATTTTATATCTTAAAAAAAAAAAAAAAAACAGAAACCACAATACATTAAGATATCCGTACACCTTCAAAACGTCATTTTCGTCAAATTTTTCGATTTTTTAATTTAAATGTTATTTGAAAATATGGACTTTTTTCTTTAAAATGGTGTTTAAATTTTGTTTCTATCTTATTTAGAACTTAAGTTATGGGGATTTGAGTTTCATTCGATAGCACCTTTTTGAACCCGGAAGTACAAGTCTGCATTGCGAAGTAGAAAAATGTTTGTTGACATTTTTATTTTTTTCAAAGTATCGTTTAAATATGCTATAGTAAGAAATTTAAACTTTTTAAAATATGAATTTGAGTTTTCAGAATTATCAAGAATATAATTGGCAACAGGTTTTTATTTATATTTTTATCTAGAATCTGGCAAGAAAATAGAGTGCTTTACTGTTTGTTTACATTTGCTTATGATTGCGTAGCTCTTTATAAGCTTTTGTTTAATCCTTTTTTATAGCAGAAAATTTTACTTTTTGTCATTTAAAATGGGTAATGCTAAACGTAGAGTTAGTGCGAAGAGAAAACGCCAATTTCTAGTAAATGGATCTACCATTAAACATTCAAAAAATAGCAGCGCAACATCTACCAACGCCAGTTCTTCAAAAATTAAATACCTGCTGCCTTTGATGAAGAAATAGCAGAATATCAACGTAAACCACTTACTGGTAACAGAATAATTGATATGGAAGTCCTTTTAAATTTGTTTTTACAACTTTGCTGCCCAAGATGTTTCGAAGAAGGTATCCTGCTTTCTGAGGATTCCACATATGGTTTGTGCTCAAATTTTGTTATCAGGTGTAAACATTGTGACTTTTACTCAGGGTTTTCTAGTTCAAAGAAAACTTTAAACTGTCCTGAAGTAAATACAAGATTTGTGTATGGTATGAGACAAATTGGGAAAGGTTTTTCTGCTGGGTTTAAATTATGTGGTACGTTAAATTTACCCAGGCTCAGTAAAACTGCGTACACTAATCATGAGAATAAACTCATGTTAGTGAACTCAGAAGTTAGTGAACTATCAATGCAAAAAGCAGCTTCTGAGAACTGTTAGTGCTACATACTACTAAAAATAAAATTGTTGAATGTGGCATTTCAGTTGATGGAACGTGGCAGCGTAGAGGTTACTCTTCCATAAATGGGTGTGTCGCAGCCTTGTCAGTTGACACTGGTAAAGTAGTAGACATTGAAATAATGTCGTCACATTGTCCCACCTGCAGAAAGATTTCTAAAATGCCTAGAAGCATTGAGTCGGAAACTTTTGCAGCAGATCACGTGTGCCATAGCAATTTTCAAGGTTCTGCGTTAAAAATGGAAGCTGTTGGTGCTAGAAGAATCTTCCAACGTTCTATTGTCAAACGAGGCCTTAAATATGCACATTATTATGGTGACGGGGACTCTAAGGGCTTTTTATCAGTGTCAAAGATACTTATGGAAAGGATAGCGTCACAAAATATGAATGCATTGGTCATGTTCAAAAGACAGTAGGTGCGAGATTGCGCAAACTAAAGTCTAAAAACAAAACTCTGTCTGGTAAAGGCAAACTCACCGACTCTTTTATTGACCGATTGAAAAACTATTATGGGATTGCTGTTCGTAGCAATGTTGAAAACCTATCCGGTCTTCAGCAAAATGTTATTGTGGCTTTGTTTCATTGCTCATCAAGTGTCGAGAAACCGATGCATGGGCAGTGTCCCATCGGAAAAGATAGTTGGTGCTACTACCAGCGAGCACTGTCTTGTGGCAAAAAGCCAAACGAAAAATATAAAGGCTTATCAAATGAAGTACTAAACACGATTAAGCCTACATATTTAGAGTTGTGTACCAAAGAACTGCTTACTAAATGCCTGCATGGCAAAACACAAAATTCAAACCAGTGTTTAAATGGCGTTATATGGCAGAGAGTACCCAAGAAAGTTTTCGTGTGCCTCAAAATTTTAAAATCTGGTGCATTGGATGCTGTGATCCAATTTAATGATGGATACAAGGGTTGTGTTGAAATTTTTAAAAACTTAATATAACTCCTGGTTATTTTACTTTAAAAGCATACAAACATCTTGACATCAATAGAATTAACCACGCAGAACGACATTCAACACCAAATGTAAAGCAGCGTAGAAAAATTTTAAGAGCTACAAGGAAAAAAAATCAATGTTTTAGAGAGTAAAGAAGGTGTTATTTATAAATCAGGAGCATTTTAAGTATATCAAATTGTGTTTAATATTAAAATTTGCAGTTCAAAGTTTATTTCTGATTTATCTCAAAATGAATTTGTTTAACGTATTGACATCTGACAACGTAAATATCAGAAAAGTTGTGAACCAAATTAGTTCAAATTTTATAAATATATTTGTTTTTATAGATTTAAAGAACCCTACTACTTTCATAATTATATAGTTGATATGTTTTTAGTAACTAAGGTATATATCATGCTCGAAATAATTTTTTAAGGATTTTTCAATGTTCTCTTTTACTCGAAACTTGATAAAAATTGTAATAAATTGATTATCATCAGGAAAATAGTACCAGCCCTAAAAAATGTTATAATGATCATCATCAAATTTACAGAAAAGGGATATTTTTGTTTACATTTGAGTTATGTGCGTTATTCTAATAATCAATTTAATTACTATTTACACTATGCCTTACTCCCTAAAAATTTTTTATGTACTACAAGTAACATATTAAATGTATTTTTCATAGTTTTAAGTTATATTTCATCAGTAAAAAATATTTTAATAGCAAATATTATAGTTTTTAAAAAAATTTTCTTCGAAGGTGTACGGATACCTTAAAAATCCCCGACAAAATATTGGTATACAATAAGACCCTTCTTAACGCGGGGTATACGTTGCATCAAAGTAGAGCGTAATATGAAGCAGCGTTAAACAAGGTTATCTCATCGTGTAAATAAAGGGGTTAGGGGAAGATGGGTAAAAATTGGTCAGGTATTTTACCATTAAATGTATTAATTACGTTTTATAACAATAGAACAAATATTTACTTCTAACAAACATAGAAACATAATAAACGAATATGCATATAAAAATAAATAAAATTCTAAGTCAGTATGCTTACATTTCAGATCATTCAGTCTCTTCTGTATTTCCAATTTTCTGCCATTTTATGAAGAAGGTAGACTGGCTTTTGCATTTGCTTTCCATTTCGGCATTTGCTTCAATTTCGTCGTCTTCCATATAGAAAGTCATTTTTTCATTTCCTCTATTGTATTGTACTATTTCTAGAACGGGTAATTCTTGTTGCAGAGCTTGTCGTAGTTATAGTTACCGATGGCATTTATTAATGGTCCTTATTGTTGAAGTTGCCAAATTCAATGCAGCACCAATTTAAGATTGACGTTCACCAGTATCTAATCTTCTAATCACTTGCATTTTAATTTCTATTGAAATGCTTTTTTTGTGCTTTATTTTCGTGTTTTTTTTTTACTATCATCCATCATAAAAAATAAATAACATAATATTTGTTACTATAGCAATCGTCATATTATATAACTTTATACTTACGATAACGTCACCAAATGTTTGAAACGATAAAAATACTTTCGTATAATACCACCGTAAAGAAGAAACACAGATAAACTGATTCGGATATCGGGAAGTCTAACGCTGCGTGCTATTTCGGGGAACCCCACAATTCAAATAAACGAGCATTAAACCGAAACAGCACTAAAAGAAACAGCGTTAATCGGAGTCTTACTGTATATGAGTATTTTTGTAGCATAATTTGTTCTTATTTATGTTAACTCATAAGTCAATTCTTAAATTTTACTCCTAATTTTGTAAATTATTAGTTACATATTGTCGTTCCAATAGAAAAAAAGCTTTTATTTTCATTACAGGTGACTACTGAAAAGGGTCACACACACACAAGAGCTTTCTAAAATGTATCCTACTTTTTATGTAACTTACGTGACAATATTGGGGTACTAATCTAGGTTCAAAGTAAGCCGCTTTGGATCTCCACACTTAGCCCACCTAATGCCGAGAACACTTCTGGAAGTCCTTTTTAAGAATTTCTTCCCTGTCAAATTCTACATTATCTCTTCTCACTCTCGGAAGAGAATCCTTTCGATGTCCTCTTCAGTTACGAAAAGAACGAGAAGACTTAAGAAGCTATGTCTTTAGAGTAAGGATAAGGCTCCCTTTCACACCAAACAAATCACAGTCAGTCGCAATCAACCCAAACTCTAGTAAATCTAACAGACAAAAATTAATGTTCGTAATTTCCCACTCAAATGAGCCCAAAACCAGTTCCTGCTTTCACACCAAACGAAATCGGTTCTATCTGTCATGAATCTACGAGTAGTTCCCGCAAAGTTCAGCAGGATAGATTTTCTTCAAGTATGCATCAACACTCGGGCGTGATTACTGTTGCAGTTTCTTAATGAAAAAAGCGATATTAATCAAAGTGTTAATTTTTACTGTTTTTTAAATTTTATTAATGATTTTATCATTTAAAGATTCTATTTAAGAAACTGATTTCAAATGTGCTGGATATAATGATTTTACATTTAGGATTAACATATGCTTTTATGCCAATAGATAACGCTTTATTTCTGTATTCTTAGCATTCTTTTCATTATGTAAGCAAACTCTAGCTCATGTCGCCGAGTGAGCAAGCTGTGTTTTATCTCTAATGCGTAAATAACAAATTTAAGTTTATGTGTGTAATTTTATTCAATTTTAGAAGTTTGAAAACATTATTTTTTACATAATATTTTTTAATGCAAAATGTGTTGGGGAGGAGGGTAATATTTTGAAGGATGTTTTAAATAGCTTCAGAGATCACAATTTTATAACTTATTTAATTTGGAGAGAGAAATATATATAATTTTATTTTTTTTATATTATTATATTAATATTATTTAAATTATTATATTAATATTATTTTATATTATTATATTAATATTATTTTATATTATTATATTAATATTATTTTATATTATTATATTAATATTATTTTATATTATTATATTAATATTATTTTATATTACTATATTAATATTATGTTATATTATTATATTAATATATTATTTTATATTATTATATTAATATTATTTTATATTATTATATTAATATTATTTTATATAATTATATCAAACTGCTGTTTGTAAAAAATGCAACACCATCAAGGGATCATCAGAATTAAATGAAATTTAATGCACAAATGACTTGTATTAGTACCAAAACATGACTAAATTTTCAAAGAAAAAAACCAATATTAAGTGTCCGAAAACAGTGTTTAGTATAGCTACCACGCGCTGCAATATCGCTGCGTTATGACGTGGCATAGAGTCAGATAGATTCCGAATGTCTGCTTGTGGAAGAGAATTCCATATTTCTTGTATGCGCAGCAAAAGTTCGTCTTTTGAAGCTGCAGGAAGTGGATCACGAGCGAGACGCGTACCCACCAAATCCCACACGTGCTCAATAGGTGATATATCCGGCGAATAAAGCAGACCAAGGAAGAAATTGCATGTGTTGGGCTGAACAGAAGTCTCTAACAGTCTTTGCTACGTGTGGGCGTGTTGAAAGATAGCTCCAGGGATGCCTTAAAAAAAGGGAATGACTTTGGGATGTAAGACTTTACAGACGTAGCTGTTGCTGTTGAGATTACACTCAGTTCGTAGCTAATTGGATCATCCATGATACGAAATCGAACCCAAACGATAACTCCGGGTGTTAGGCCACTATGTCATTCCATAACGCACTCTGGAAGGCAGGGTTCGCCGGTATAGCGACCTAAATCAAATGTGAACATAATGGTTCCACAAATTGAAGCGTGATTCATCTGAAAAGACAACTTGAGGCCAATGAGCTTGCCAGGCTCTATGCTCATGAGTCGATTGCAGGCACACCCGTCGATGGTTTGCCTTGAGAGGGATCCAGTACATCGGCACCACCCTAGCACGCAATCCATAGTGCAGCAGACGTCGACGAATTGAAGATGCCGAGATTAGTACACCAAGTAGCAGTAGACCAACGAGCTGCCAACTGCCTGGAAGAAGCTGTATGGTCGTTCACCGCCATGCGGAGCAGGTGTCGATCGTCACGCAATAACATCACCTTCCCTCATCCGCTGCCAGTTTTTCGAGTTGTTCGGGGATTGCCGGTCCACTGATTCCAAACTCGCATCACTGTCAAACTGCTCCGCTACACACGAGCTCCAAAAGCGCGATAGAAAAATCCCTCTTTTCGAAGGCTGATAAACCTCTCCCGTTCAAACTCCGTAAAATGTTGGAATTTCTGTTTTTTTCGTCGTGGTGGTTTTACTTAGGTCTCACTAAACGTTCACCACTAACAAATTGTCATTAACTATTTTCAATGTCCTGCTACAGCCCTCTATTTATACGCTTCCAGCTTCAGTTCCAAGGGCGCTGCGCAAGCCACGCATGGGCGGTGTGACTCTGAAACCTTACTATTTTACATAACATCTTGTAATTGATATTTGCTGAAAAGTTCGTTAAATTCTGATGATTCCTTCACGGTGTTGCATTTTTTACAAACAACAGAGAGTGTAATATTCTTATATAATTTTATTCTAAAATAAAATTAAACATCAATACAGTCAAAAATTAAATTTTTTAAAAATATTGCATTTTATTACTACATAGATTCCAAGTTATATATTAGATAAAAAAAAACAAATAAAAATGGCATAGTAAAAATTGTAATCGATTAATGTATTAAAAAACCGAGTAAAACCGTTTTTAAATTGTGTAATTAAAAAAAAGATTGTTGTTATACTTTATAGTTCATTTGAAATTTATTTTTAAAACGTTATATATGTTATTAATAAAAGTAATTGCATTTTAATATTATTACAATAAATATTTATAAATTGTTACTTCTTTTCAGATTATAATTACACTTGATACTGGAAAGTATAAAAAAAATGTAATTAAACAGTTTTTATATTTTTTTATTCTTATACTTAAATTTGAAAATAAATGAATAAGAATACAGTATGAAAAATTAATAGCTTGTTACCTTAATCATCTTAAAACATTAAAGACGTTATCAATGTTCGACATCAAGGAATGATGGAAGAAAGGTGGATTCGTATTGACTTGCTTGAAGGTGTGAAGGTGAATATTGGGCAGTCAGAATCATATTGTGATTTGGATTGATCATAAGAGACTGGGATTCGTTTGGTGTGTGGGGACTTAACGCAGTGCTTCTCAAACTTTCAATACTGGCGCCTCCCTTTTCAATCACAATTTTTATCGCGCCCCCCTTATACATTAATAATGTACTGAATGCAATCACAGTGCACTTTGACGCTAAAGCAACAATCTTTATTATAAACCGTACAAATTCATGACATAAGTATTAAATTTTGTATATATTACTTTTAAGCAAAAAAAAATAAGTAATAGGATAATTATTATGTTAATTTTCCTTTCTCTAATTTTTAAATTGGAACATATTGCAAAATGCGGTGGTTGCTTAGAAGACAAAATATACATATCAGCTAAATGTAGAAAAAGAACTCAGAGGGTCAATTTCTATTCATAAGCATTCCTTTGAAAAACTTTGCTCTGTAAGACAGCACATGGAAGTCGCTAATACTTATTAAACTTGTTCTTAATTTAGTATTAATTAATTAGTCATAAAAAATACTCTGTGCAGCACTGATACATTAAAAGTATACCGGCTGAAGTACCCGCTCTTTGCACAAGTTCATTTATAAGAAAATAAAATGTTATTGATATAATCGCTTAATGGTAAGGAGAGTAAAGCCAAGTGTGCGACAATGTTTACAAAAATGTAAAATGATTTTTTTTAAATGATTGCTCAAATTATAATTAGTTTTAAGCGAACTGTAATTTTAAGCCTCAAAAAATTAGCATTTAGAATTGATGTTAAATAATGAACAATAAAAAAAATTCTGATGAAGAATAATTGTATTATTTTTAATATTTAAAGCGAAAAGACTTTAACATGTTTTAACCCTGGAGCAGACGCGCACTCGATACTAATGGTCGAGCGGGGTTATTGAGTCACCCCAATCCTTTTTTTATATTTATTTTTATAGTACACAATAAAAATCGTAATTCCAGTGAATAATTTAATTAAGAGAAAATATACTCACCTACTCTCAAGGACACAGAAAAAATTTCGGAAAAAAAGTTATCACACCGGAAACTCAGACAAAACAAGTACCTTAAAACCTTTTTTTGTTATAGTATCAAAGATAGCTAAAAAATGAGGTTTTGAAGTAGAAGATTTTATTTTCGATGATGTAAAATCGCAGATAATATATATTATTTCCGTGTAAATGTGTATATTTTTTATTATGTCAGAAAGTATTTTGTTTTTATTCATTCTAGTAAATAAATTGTTTTAAATCTTTTATTTTTGATATGCTCGCGCCCCACTTGTAGATATATCGCGCCCCACAGTTTGAGAAACACTGGCTTAACGGATAAAGATTGAGATTCCACATTTCTCCAAGAAGACGGAATTGATCCTGTTCTGCCGACAGCATTTCGTACATGCATTTTACTTATGCATCTTAAAATCATCACACAAAATTGCATGTGCGGATTTTTTTACTGATTCAAACATATGAATTGTTTATCCTGATCAAAGGATGATCTACTTTTACCAGATTCAGCCCAGTCTCTCGACCAACATCTTTATTACAAGTATTTTTTTGTCAACTATATCTCACTCTCCATTGAATTACAGCTCATCCCTCCTTTATTTCTGAGTCATAGTGTGATATATTTCTACATTTTTACTATCCTCATTTCATCGTTTTCAAAACAGCCACTTAATCTTATTTAATGTTGTGCCTTGAGAATAATCAAATTTTTAAGAAAATGGCACATTATCTTTTCTAACCTCAGACACTCATAGTGACAGAAATAAAAATCCGAAGGATACAAATAACAGTATTTCACTCAATGGGCAGTAGGTATCGGGAGATACACTTGAATATGGAAAGAACCAAGTCTTGAAATCTTCTATCACTAAACTCTTTGGGACATCTCACTAACATCATTACTATGTGCAGGAATATTCACGAATAGATATATGTTTGATAGCCCAACCATATATTCTAAATGATAAAATATTTTAACGTAACTATCAAAAATATAGAGCATTTAAAAATTTCGAATATAACGTAAAAACAAGCTTTTATCTATTTAATCCAGGCAACTATAAATATAATGCATGCACAAGTTAACTTTTTAATGTACCATGGCAGTAGTGCTGGTAATAATTCGAATGGGGAAAAATAATGTTGTAGACAGTGATTGTACATTATTAGATTGCATTCCAACGGCGTGGTAGTAAATCTTTTCTATGGCTATTAACGACGATTTCAGCCGGTCAAAAAGGAAATTATTTCCCTAACTAGACTATATCTTTATGTTCTTTCATGCTCAGTTAGTGATTAAAACCTATTCAAAACCAGCAAACTTAATGATAGAATTTCGTCTTTTTTTATTTGGATGAATGATTTTCTCTCAAAATAATGTAGACATAATTGGTCTTAATTCATAAGAACTACCGAATAATAAACCAGTAGTAAAAATATTTACTTATTTTAAAACCGTTTCGTAGTACCTCTTGACCTCAATTATTTCGCAACTTGATTTTAAAAATAGTGCTCGGAAAGGAAACACATAACATTAGATTTCAAAGAAAACATGTAATAAAACCATTACTCTTTTCGATGCTTTGATTTGATGAAGGAAATGTATAAAATTTAAGATTCTTTGTCACTTAAAAAATATTTATGTATATAAATCCGATGATTAGAAAAAAACTACAATTTAAAATAATTGTTTCTCCCTTCGAAAAAAATCCCTCAATTATCGATTCTCTTCTTTCCAGTCCTATGCTGTCTCCCCAAGGTAGCATGAGTAAGGGAGTTCGAGGAAGAAGCAGATATGATCTTAAAACTATCTATTTTTATTCTAGCTTTGATACTTAAAAATGATATACAGCTTTATTACTTGACTCTGGGAGCAATCTGAATGAGTGAGGGAATATTTACGTCTCACTTTTCAACTATTTGAAGGCTTTTGGCAACCAACCTCGTCATTTAGAACGATGGTCAAGTGATGAAGACGACACCTGAGCTGGCACCCAACTCTCCTAACTACCACACCATCGTGGGGACGTTTGAGCTCTCGACAGATTTAACGTACATTGATTCCTTACACGGTGGGTCTTTACTGATACTGGGCTCGAACTCGTAACAAGCCAGCGATGATCCGATACCTTGACCACAAGGCTACCATGGCTATGGGAGAAATCTGAAATCCTAACACTTAATTTGACGTATGAGATTAATTAAAAGCTTGAGTCGGAGATCTTATGACGATCCTTCACGAACTCTGATAGCTCAGTCAGCTCCAATGCTATAATTCTTAGAGGATTCTAAGTTGAATATAATGTAAATATGTGTTGTCGCAGTTCACTTTCTCTCATTCCTAAATTTCCTGATTATCTATTTACGATCAACCATTAAACTATCAACATACACAACGTGAGGGTTTAAAAAGTATTAACATTTACATAAAATCAAGTCATATCTACGGAAAGCGATATTAAAAGTAAAATAATAGTTAAAGAATAGTTTTCCCAAGAGGATTAGCACAAGAGCCCGTTACACCTGTATAAATTCTTTTGCATAAATAATATATATTATAAAGAAGTATTTTCACTATTGTGTGTGTGTGTGCATGACATTTCGAGACATCTGTGAATCATTTCCTTCAACTGTTCTTGAATTCGATTTAAATGAATCTTACGGTTCTATGGAAATGCGGCTAGTGGTCAAGGTCTTGTACTCGTGGCTACCATGTCCTGAGTTCGAGCTCAATGCCACTGAAAACCCACCGTGTACAGAAAGCTGATGCTCGATAAACCCGTCGATGCTGAAACGTCTTCCTGTTGGGTCTCGTCACTTGACCATGGTTCAAAATTACGAAGTCCATCGCCAATATCTCTCGTGTTGCCTTATAGAATAACAATGAGTTCCCTCACTCACTCACTATGTGGCAGTAAATTAAATGATAAGACGTTTATTAATTTCGTTTGAATTTGTAATAAAAGGACTCAGTGTGAGTCATATAATTTGCATAATGTGCTTCGTAACTTATGTTGTGAAAGCTGAGAAATATATTTTCTTCTTAAAGGGATTTTAATTCATTTAAGATTTTTCTTTAACATATATTAATATATTTTTATCTCGAGATATGAACTGATTTTTTTCTTACTTAATACTTAATAATTTGCCCAAGTAATGCACTTATTTATATGTAAGCAGTAATAATTATTTCCATTAGTTGTGTCAGTTTTCTTTTGGTTAGACCAGCGATCCTCTCTCTCTTAACCTGCGGACCACCGGACCTTTTTAAGTGTCCCGGTCATGTCCAAGTGCTCTGAAAAATTCATTTACTTACGAAAATTTAGTGGAAAATTCTTTGTTAAAAAATCAAATGCATCAATTTTGCTTTTTGCTGTAGATGTCGTATGGGTGCGAATTGTTATTTTTTTTTGATTGGTGATAATAGACAACAGTGGAGTAGTGACCATTTTTTTTGAGTGGAATTAATTTTTAACTGTCTTTCATATCTTGCCAGCGAAAAATATTCGAAGAAAATATAGAGTTTCAAGACGATTGGGAAGTTAACTATTTTGTTGTGAAAAACAAGAATGGTTCAGTAATTTTTTATTTCTTACGAAAGTGTTCTATTTCAAAAATGTCAATATACAGGATTCATTCAATGACATTTTTCCTCGAAGATCTCTTTCAAGAAGTAATAAATAGGCCTTCTTGTATAATCATTAAAACAGCAAACAAGTGTTTTGTCAGTGGTAATGTTACAGCAGTAACAAAGGCATCCAATGAAATTTGTTATAGTATTGGTAATCATATGAAACCGTTTACTGATGCAGAAATTGTGAAAGAGTGATTCTTAAATGCTTCCAGTTTAAAAAAAAATTAGTAACAAAAATAAAAATATATATATACAAGAAAAGGATAGTTAAAAAAAGCAAAATAGAAGTTTTAATAAAATATGATCAATTTCTACGTTTTAAGTTTTCTATATTACATTTTATGTAATTCCCCCCCCCATTAATTCTCCTCTTGTGGCCCGCGTGAAATAGTTTACATATGCATGCGGCCCGGCAAAAAAATGGCTGAGTATCTCTGGTCTGACGATTCGTTTTTTTTATTGAAGCAAAGGTTCACCGTGAAGCCTTGATTTTTTCTACAATCTTTCATCACAAAGTATCCTTAGTGGCACCAAGATTTGAATTCACGAATCAACAGCGCCGGTCACGAGCTCGCCATCATGACGACTCGTCAGCTACCGGGGCCATCAATTTTATTTCAGATGTATGGATTTATTCAATTCAGATGAAGCATAGTATTGTGACGGGGTATTGATGAAACTTGTGAGGGGATTTATTAAGCATCAATAATTAGCAAATTGTCTGAAAAAAGTCAGAATATATATTGACTTTAGAAATGAATAGTAATAATTTAATTATGATATACATTCGAACCTCTATATTGCGAATTTTTCTATGTAGCGAACTTTTGCTGAAACTGTGAACATTTCACGATTTTCTTCGTAAAATAACCTCTATATAGCGAAGTGCATTTTCTATAGAACGAACTTTTTCTTTTGTGATTCTATGTTTGTTCTACTATTTTAAAAGTATTTTTGAAAAAAAAATCAAGTTATTCTCTCTTTAACACATTTTATGATGGTCATAAATCTTGACCTGGTTTTATTAGATCCTAACTCGTCGAAAGCAATAGAGCTCTGGACGTTTCATCCAAGAAGTGCAAACCTTAATCCCCATTGCCCAGTTCAATAGAAACACCTTCCATATCCTCTTTCACCATCAGTGGAGTTGCCCGTCTTCTAATTATAAAATAATGTATGTTCAATGTTACTTGTATACTTTAAATTATAAAATGACCTTAAAATTCATTAATTTTAGTATAAAATTATTTTCTTAATATTAAAAATACAGTGAATTCTTCGAAATTTTTTTTCTTGTTTTCCTTGCAATTTTTCTTTCTTTGTTTGTTTTTTTATGGGTAAGATATATAAAATAAACATGTAATAATTTAAACATGTGTGAATAATTACTTTTTTTAATATTTTTTTATGAATTTAAAATTTGTTTTATGTGGTTTATAAAGTATATTAAAAGATGAATCTCTATATAACGAATTTTCCATATAACGAACTTTTTACGGGAGTTAGCGACTTTGTTATATAGAGGTCCGACTGTATATTCATATAGGTCAGGGATGGCGAACCAATGTCACGCGTGCCATTGGTAGGATGCAACACAATATTTTGGGCAAGTCACCGATGAAAATGTTTGCATTTTAGTTCAGAAGAACAAAGTGAATGATTGGTGGCGGTGCGAAGGGAGCACACTTGTTTGTTATATTCTTGCCTTAATGATGTCGTGGGCCACAAATGCTAATGATGCGAAGTTTGCCTACGTATAGTATAGTAAGTTTCATTGACACAACTGTGTTATATATAGTTTTTTTTAAAAATTATTTTACATGGCTCAGCAAAAACCAATAAGTACAAGACAGTAACAGAGAATTTCAAACTCGGTGCATGTTTGATATGTTGGTGTGTGTTTGATGCTCTGGAACAGTTATGTGTAGAACATAGTCTGTAAAACGGATTACAGCTACATTTACTTGTTTGAAGAAGCTGGCTTGTACTATTTTAATCATAAAACCAATTTAGCATGTATTCTGCTAAAAGTAACAATTTGCAATCCTAATATAAGTTATTTGTCATGTAATCTGCAACAACAGAAGTCACACTAATGTTACTTTAAATTGAATTACACGTATAACTAAAATATCTGCTACTATACAGGGGAAAATGTATTTTTTCTTAGTAAATAAAGAGTTTTGAGTTGTTAGTATATAGTTTTATTATTTTCCCACTAATCACAAATCAAAATTATTTGACGGCACGTCTTTACCTCATTAAACATTTCTTTAGAAAAATGGCACGTTGATCTATATAAGTTCTCCACCCTGATATCGGACATTCTATGCTTCGAAGAAATGAAAGTGTTTGCATCAATTGATTGGTTGGCCATAGCTACATTCCAAAACAAAACTGAAATAAAAAATATACTGATAAGTATGCTAAGTACTCACAATTTTCTGGACTGTGATTTTACTGAAATTAAGTGACAATTAGTCAAATTGCGCTTTTTCTTAATCTTTTTTATTTATACAGATCATTCGCATTTCCTGAAAACGATTTTGATAGTTAATTTTTATCTGTAAATATCGTAATTTTTATGGAAATTTGCTTCTACCTGATAACCATGATTCTTGACAATAGCTCTAACTCGAAATTTCCATGAAAGTAAACTTCTTCTTAGTACTGTCATGTCAATTTTATTCCATTCCTTTTGAACCGTTTTCCAAAGTCCGATAAGTGTTCATGGGAGCCGGTTTTCTAAGGCTCGTTTTAACAAACCGAAAGCACAAAATTCCGTTGACGAAGCGTTAGGTGATTTTGCAGGTGTTTCATGAAAAGGGATGAGCTTTATTCCTGTTTCTGATTCTTTCTTTGCTAAAAAAGCGGCAGTTGACTTAGAGGTGACTAAAGACTTTTTGTCCATATGGAGCTCAAATTTATCAATGTCCTTTCGATATAAGACTAGAATTTTTTTTTGAAAATTGGTTCTAAAATATTCTTCTCATAGTACAGGGAATTAATTTTAGCTTTACTTGAGTCTTTATTGATTTTTAATTTTTTGTTGTAACAAAACCCTGCAACTATCATGAATGCCTTTAGGAATTTTTCTGTACATTTATGAAGCCATTTCTTGCAGTCATTCTCGTCAGTTGAGAAATAGAAAATTGATTTTATTTTATTACAGTCATATATACCTATGCCTCATCAAAAATGACCGCAAACTTCCATTTTTCTGCGGCTAGGTGTTTTTCATACAATTTTCTACTATTTGCTTTTCTTCCAGCAATATGTTTTGAAGAATTAAATGAATTTTAGGCTTAAACATCTTTTTTTAACTTTTAATCTGTATGAAAAATTTGCTTACAAAGCTGGAAGACATTCCTAATTTCGATGCAATGAATCTCTGAATCAACGAATTTCCTTTTAGGATCAGATTTCTCACTTTCTTGATAGTTGCCTGCGTTTGAACAGTCTTAGGATGAGGTTTCATTGTCATGTTCTCACTTTTGCCTCCAGCTGGACATTTTTTTCTCATAATTTTAATATACAGTCGAACTTCTATGTAATGAACCTCTATATTACGAATTTTTTCTTGGAACTTAGAACATTTCGCTATTCGCAAAATAACCTCTCTATATCGAAGTGCATTTTCTATATAACTAACTTTTTCTTTTGTGAATCAATTTTTTTCTCCCTGTTTTTAAAGTATTTCTGAACATTTCAAGTTATTCTCTCTTTAGCACATTTTATGGTGTTCATAAATCTTGATCTGGTTTTATTAGATCCTAACTCGAGAGAAATAGAGTTCTGGACGTTTTATCTAAGAAGTGCAGTTTTTGATCCCGATTGTCCAGTTCACTAGAAACATCTTCGGTATCCCCTTTCACTCTCACTGGAGTTATTCTGTGTTCCAGTTATAAAATAATGTATGTTTAATATTACTTGTATGCTTTAAATCAGCAAATGTCCTTAAAATTCATTAATTTTAATATAAAACTATTTTTTTTAATATTGAAAATACACACAGTGTATTTTTCGACATTCTTTTTTCTTGTTTCCCTTGCAGTTTTTCTTTCTATCTTTTTTTATTGGTAATATAGATAAAATAAACATATGTTAATTTTTAAAAATGCGTGAATAATTACTTTTTAATACATAGTGTTTATGAGTTTAAAATTTGTTTTATGTGGTTTATAAAGTATATCAAAAAATTAACCTCTATGTAACGAACTTTCCAAATAACGAACTTTTTTCCCTGGATTTAGTGACTTCTTTATATAGATGTTCGACTGTATTTTAAACACCTTTCTTTTTAAGTGCATTTACCTAGAGATTTACACAGCTTTATTATTTGTTGATACGAGTATTTCTTTTCGAAAAGATCAATTACGAAACCTTCCAACCTTCTACTAATTTTAAGAGCTATTTTCAAAATAAATATATTTTTTAATATTACAATCAAAAGAACACATTAACAGACGATTATTCTAAAGTTACCAAAATTTTATCTCAAAACGTTAAGTTGCAAATTTTTTCCAAAAATTGCGAACGTCCTTCTGTATTTTATTAATTAAACTCATTTAATGTTTATTGACAATCGATCAATATATGTGTCGAATCTTTTAGAATTTTAAATTACCATTAAAATTAATGATTTATTTATCAGAAAACTTCTATGCGTGTCCTCTTTTTCGTTATTAGAAATTAAAATAACATTTGAATTAAATCTGTTAGTTTTAAATGCAAAATAATGGATTCAGAATTATGGCATATGAATTAATTACTTTCTTAAAAACGACAAAAAACTTTTTATCTCTGTTGTACCACTATGGAATTTAAAATATTGAACATATAATCACATTCAAATGATTTTGAATATCAGTACTGCTAAACCGCTCTGTTGAGAATTTTGTATTAGATTTGCAATTGATAGCGTAATTGCTATAATCTTATATTACTGATAGTAAAAATCCATGTATAAATTTTCTCACAATGAATACTTAAGAAAGACGTTTTATAGTTACGGTATTTATGTGATTAGTACATACAATGCGCAAAAGCGACGTTTGCTTCTAGGAACGGTTGTTGTACTTATACAATCCGGAAAAATGTTTAAAGAATGTAGTTAGACCTATAAAAGTCAGTTGTTTTGAAGAATAATAAAAATTTAATTATATCATCTCTCTCTCACACATTAATGGCAAGTAAATTCTATAAATTGAATTTTAAGATACTTTCATTAATATTCTGGGTTGAAATGTTCTGAAGGATGTTTCAAACAACTTCAAATATCAATTTTAAAATAAATTATTAAGTTTTGGGAGGAAAACATTAAATATATATTTATAAAAAATGGTAAAATGAAATAAAACTCCAATATTGTCGATAATTTAATATTTAAAAGTAATATTCCATCTTTTATTAATACATAGATCTCAAATTTCGTTATACGTTAGATAAAATAAACAAGAAAGTAATTGACAAATATGTAAGAAGTATACTTTTTAATTGATTCATGTATGATTATATAACCGAGTAAAACCTTTTTCAGTTTTTTCAATTCAAACTTGTTGTTATACGCTACAGTTCATTTGAAACGCCTTCTAAACGCGTTAAATACGTTATTTGTAAAAGTAATTGTATTTCAATATATATAGTTAGAGTACGTATTTATAATTTGTTTCTTCTTCTCAGAATACAATTACACTTGATACGAACAGCGAAAATTTAAAAAATAAATAAAACCATTCTTATAATTTTCTTTCATGTATTTTAATTTTAAAATAAATGAATAATAATACAGTTGCGAAATTAATAGCTTGATACTTTAATTGTCTTATAACATTAAAAATAGCATCCATGTTCGAGAGAATAATTCATGGAAGAAAGTTTGATTCATATTGGTGTACTTGGTAATGCGAAAGCGAAGCTTGATCAGTCAGATTCACTCTGATTTGGATTGATTCCGACTGACTGGGATACGCTTGGTATGAAGGGAGCTTAAAGACTCGCCATGTAGATTGGTACTTAACACCTCTCGAACCTTCAAGTTCTCTTGTTGACGAGATGTGGAAATTTGGGAAGTGACAATACAGTCCATGTTCTGTCCTCATTATTTAAACGAAGTCGAATATTCAGAGGACCATCGAATTAGCCTTCGTGTTGGTAAGAAGTGTGAAATTAATAAAAAAGTGTGCAAGATTTTGACGAGTTGGATGCCAACTCAAATGTCTTCTTGATTTGATTGAAGTTCATGATTAGGAGTTATGTCACCAATAGCCCCTTGTACCTTTGACATATGATTCTGGAATAAAAATCAATCAATTATAAATACATACGTAACAAATGCCACTAGATTATAATTCTTATTTATCGCTTAAAGTTTAAACCTGTCATGGAATAGGAACTATGTAACCGGTTCAATGTGATTGAGGAGCATACTCATCATGGAGAAATTATAGGGTTCACTCGCCCTGCGTACACTCGCCCTGTTTAAAAAGTATTGACCATGGCTGTTTAAATTTTGATTTCTGAGAAAAACAAAACATATTCTCAAATTTTGAAATGCTTAGAATATTTTGAAGCCCTTCTGAAGTAAAACAAATTAGTAAAATATATGAAAAGTTTAACAAGAACTCATGCGCCCCCTTATGCATCAGATGAAACATCGTATAAATTCGCATAACGAACTTATTTATGTGTGGTGATAATGTGTTTAGATGTTAGGGAGGAAGAGACAAAGACAAAAGTCGGAAAGTTAATTTGGTAAGCCATGGAACACATCCTTGACGCCAACCAGGTTTTTAGTCCATTGATAGCTGCTGACCCGAAGTTACCTAGCTATCGAGTGGTATAAATGCCAATTGCTTGATGTTAGAACAATGTGATGGCATTAGAGTATTGGCCCAATGCATTTCTGCCTAAAGGACAGTTACTTTATTGGGGTGGAGAACGCAAGGATATTTTATGGTAAGATGACTGTGATCAACCTACATCCCTTTTCCAGAAATTCCATAGTGTGACGACAGGTAATATATGTTTATATTAACCAAATAAATTCGTATTAGTAGTAAAATTGGCAATTTTATAAATTTAACTCGTCTATTTTGATCCACTATTTTAACAGTGACACTTACTTTGTGGTTGACGAGTATATGTTCTTCGATTTCCGTGACACGCATAGTGGCACGCTTTCAAACAGGGGTGTTACAGGTAACTGATTAAAAGTCACAATAATTAGAGAAAAGTTTCGGTCGTGAAGTGCCAAGGCGACTTCTTGTCATTCGACTTAGCTTAAGGTATCCGACTACCCTAAAATCATGATTTTTTCAAAAATTGGCAAAATTTTTTATGATTTTATTTTATAGACCATTTTATTAACTTAATAACAATACCAAGTACTTTATTTTCCCTCCGCTAGAACAAAAACTACAAGCGTTTTAGTAAAAGCAAATGCCATAACTTTATACAAGATGTTAAACTTTAAAATGCGTTTTACGCGAAACGTGTTTTTTTCGAAAAACTCAAACGGGGACCGTGATTGCTCAAAAAAGTTTTGAAAATAATTAGCTGAAATTTTTTGCTTATGTTCTGCATAACGGTAGAAGTGTTTTGATCTTCAGATTTATCAATAACTGTTTTATTTCAAAATTTGCAGCTCTTTATGTGAATATAGTCAATGTTTTTTAAGCAATTTCGTATAATGACTTAGATAAAGTGCTCTAGTTTTTGTAAAAATTAAAATATTTCTTATCGTGAAGATCACTTCAAACAGGAATAACAAAGTAACACATCAAAATTGAAAAATTGAGAATTTGTTCATAAAATCTTTGTAGAGAGCGGGCCCCGTTTATGTAATTTTTCGTACATTTTTACTAGTTTTTTCCCATTTTAATAATAATAATTTTTTTTTCTTTTACCAATTTTAGGATTTTTTCCTTAAAATATACTATATAAATATAAAAATCACAAAAAGATCTCCATATTTCCTTTTTGAAAAAAAAAGTTGTCGCAAGTAGTCGGATACCTTAAATAATGATAAATTTGATTTACTATTGATACAATCGGTATTAATAAAAACCGGAATATCAAACAATAAATATACAATACATTAAAAAATACTTTTTGACTTTACTTTTAAAATATTAATAAAATTCATGGCTAAGTGTTTATTTTTACCAGAGAAGAATATAGAGACTACTACACAACGGATTCATTTTTTTGTGATAAATTTACCCTTTATAATGTCAAAGAGAAAAAATGGATTTGCAATAAAGACCTGATCTATTTTAGTTCTTAATAGCATTGACACCCTTTTACGGCATTTGACAGCCTTCAGAAAAGATACTTTAAGCTGAAAAACAAAAGGTGTGGATATTTAAAAATATTCAAAAAGAAAAGAAGGGAAAGTGTCAAAAAATGCAAAAGAATTTCAGTTTCCATATCCTTATTTTAAGCATAGATGAATACCCCGAGATGCATTTTATTCTGAGTTTATTATTCTAAAAATGCCGAATAAGGTGGAAGTTTTAGTAGAAGAATAAAAATAGATGCCATGAAAAACTGCAGGAAATTACCTGTAATCTAATAAAGCGCGTTTATTAAGTTTCTTTTAATCTAATAAGATGACATCGAAATACTTGTAATTTGATAAAGTCACCCTGGATTATCCTATAATCTAATAAGACTGCATTAAAAAAGTCATGCAATTGCATATCCAAATATGTTACGTATTGATTTTGTGTATTATGTACCGTATATATAAAGTTATTTTTCTGTCATTCCAATTGTCTGTCATTCATTCTTATTTATGTTTTTATATTTTACGAGGGTATGCAGTTTTAATTTATTCTAAGTATTGCTTAGTGTAGATCTTGAACAATATTTCTGTTTCATAAATACAAGGATAAGTCAAAGAGTAAACGGACTTTTTCAATTTGTCTTTCCAAGGTTTAGTAAAAGCGCGAGTATTCAGCTCTAAATGAGGAATTTATCAGCTGTTTATCGCAGAGCACGATCTACGGATAGATAGAATGCTTCAAACAGGAAAAAACTTCTTTATGTGCCGACGAAAGATCAGGCAGTTTATCGACATCATCCACAGAGGGTCGTCGTCGTTGAGGATATACTGATGGAAGAGATGGCCAGTATCCAGCGAAGGCATCCGACTTTCCGCAAACAAAAAGCGAATCACTGCCCGCTTTTCCTCCTTGTTGCAGATAGTTAATGGAGCTGCCGAGTTTAGGAAACTCAGGGGTGTTAAATTTCTCTAGAGGGCTGAAAATATAAACAATTTTCAAACAGATATAATTCTTTTAAATTTGAATTAAATGATTCGAATCTCTTACACATTATTTATAAAGGAATGGGACTTCAGAAAAGTATAAAATGTTTAAAATTCTAATCACATAATTTTAAAAATTATAAGCATATGAAATCAAGAAACTTTTCTATAAGAAATTATTATTAAGTTTTACGTTGCGCGTGCTATTTTCTAAAATAGTAGCTTTAATTACTGGCTATAAGTTGATTTATTAAGTTAACTGTATCCTTATCACACTGTAGTTATATTATATTCGTAGAATAATAAATTATATTTTTTTAAAAATAAAAAACAAATCATTTTCAAAACTTTTTTCAAAAATATCAATATATTTCAAATATTTTGAAATACAAAAGATATATTATTTTTAAATGATGTAGGGTTTAAAAAGTATGATACCTTTTATAATTCTATTAAGTTTTATACATCAGAGGCTACTATTTTAGAAAATAGCGTGCACAACGCAAAGGTTACTTAATACTTATTACAGAGTTTTCATATGCTTATAAGTTTTAAAATTATGATTATATTTTTAACATTTTATACTTTTCTGAAGCCCCATTCCTCTATAAATAATGTGTACAAGATTCGAAATATTTAATTTAAATTTAAAAGAATTATACCCGTTTGAAAATTGTTTATATTTTCAGCCCTCTAGAGAAAGTTAACACCCATGAGACCTCTTAGTGGTCTCCTACACTCCAAAGACTACCAGAAATGACGAGTGACAACGTTGTTTAGAAGTGTTGCCGTCTACTCCTCATTGAGCGTGAGATTGTAAAGCTGTTGCCAAACCTTGGAAAAAGAAATTGCAAATCCCCCTTTACTCTTTGACTTTCCCTCGTATTTAGTTTTTAAAAAAAACAAAACTACACCTATTTTTATTTATTTTATTTTACCTATTTTTTTACCTATTTTATTTATTTATTTCTTACCAGTAGAGAAACGTATACATCAACTGTATTTGCTACTTTAAATTTTGTTTCAAATATTTAAACAATTATATTTTCCAATTGTTAATTTGCAAAATTAGTTTGTAGTAAGCTTATAAGCTTAGCAAAATCGTATAAAAACAATTAAATGGCGAAATATCTGATTCGAGATATAAAAAAAAGAAAAAAACTTAATACATTCAAAGTTTTTCCCTTAAATCCGAATATGAAAAAAATTGCTGTGAACTTAGTTTTTTATAAAGGTTTTAGAGTTTATTAAGTCTTCCGTCTGAGGACTCTATTTTTTGCTCTCGTTAAAATATATTAATCTCTTTTTGAGAATTCCCAATTACCATCTTAAATATAAAATTATTATCGTCTTTGCTATGTAACATAATTCTTTAAAAATATTTCAAAAAAAAGTTTTCAACTTCGTGCCTATTTTGATTATTCCTTTTCAGAAACATTTTAACTTTGTTTTAATTATTTTTCTTCGATGTTCAGATCTTTCGGAATATCTAAAAGTACATTGTTCAATATTTTAGTTTCTTTTATGTTCAATTCCTATTTCTTTTTCGAGTTTAAATTCCCTCAATGTTATAAGTACTTACTGTAATTTAATTTTATGAATAACAATTCGTATTTTTGAGAAAAGTTACGTCATATATTATTGTTTTTTGGGTAGTTGTATATTCATATACAGGGCGATTCGCTGGTATGGGCAAACTTGTAGGGGGTGTAGGTGAAATACAGACAATTCTCGGAGTCATACAGGAACTCAAGTTCTCAAATGCCGCAGTTGCAATGTATGGGGTAAAGAAACAGAGAGAAAGAACAGAAACTGCAGCACTTTAATCAGCATAACCGCCATGGGGGGCTTTGGAGATACCTCATCCTAAGCAACCACATGCAGCTTAACAGCGTTTCTCGATCAATGTTTGGGCCGGCATTCTTGGAGACTACCTTATTAGACTCTATCTTCTGCAAAGTTCTTTGGATGGTAGCGTGTATCCGATCTTGCAAAAAGTCCTGTCTGAACTTCTTGACGTAACACGTGTTCACCCGTCGTTGCGCTGCCCCATGTGATACCAGCATGACGAGGGCTGCTCCACATTATGTGATATTCACTTCTTCGAAAAACAATTCAGCGTAATCTTTCGACAGAGATTGATAGAACGTTGATGCCCGGTTCATTTGCATGCCAGAACAATAGACCTATCATTATCATGCATGGACTTCTTCTGGGGTCACATGAAGAGATTGATGTACCATACGTTCTTTCCTTCAGTGGAAGACCTCATCGCTCGAATATTTGCCGCTGTTGGCAGGATGACAAAGCAGGAATCTTCCGAAACATGAGAAATTAAATGTAGTACTGCTGTCAGACCTACCAGATTACTTCAAATCGTAATTTCGAACTCCTCTTATAGTACAATCTTTCAATAAAATGTTTTCTGTCTTATTAGTCCAGTGACTCTCAAACACTCAGTGCTTGCGACTCAATATTTAATCATGATTTTCATCGCACCCCCTCCATACAATAACAATGTATTGAATTCCAAAATACGATACATTGACGTTAAAATTACAATACAATTTCTACCTCTTAAGTACCGCCGGCATATATAAACGTCTCGCTAGGCCAGGGTGTAAATTAACCCAGACGTATATGTTCGTCTTTTTGAACGATCAATTCTGTTTACTGCTATCTATAAAATTATTCCGAAAGCTTTGGAATCCAAAAAAATGACCTTTACAGTGTTCACGAAGGATTTACTTATTTCAGATTATTTTCTTATTTATTCTCTCCCCCTCAATGATATTTTGTTTCTGACTTTTCAATATGCTAGCGCCTCCCTCTTAGGGTTATTACGCCCCCCCTAAGAGGACGCGTCCCACAGTTTGAGAAGCGCTGCGTTAGTGTATTGATGTTTCTGTTCTTTTTTCTCTGCTTCTTTGAATTATAGCTCGTAACTACGGCATTTGATAACCATGCATTCCTATGTGATTACGAGAAATACTTGTACCTTCTACACAGCCTGCAAGTTTGTCGGTCTGGTAGGGAATAATCATGTATATAATGGCATTAAGGAATTAAGGGGACTTGGCACCCTTTGAGCAAACTTCTTTATTTACGTATTTAAAAATTATATTTTAACGTTTTATACATTGTTTCTATTCAAGAAAATGTTACCAGATGAAAATTTTCATATATTATTCACACAATTTTAAAAATTTAAATTTTTTGAAGAAAATTGGGAAAATTTTAAAATCCTACTCCTTTTGTAAAAATTAATTTATTGACCTCAAATTTTTTTATAATATTCTTATGGATGTTCTTAACAACTTTAGGGATCGATTTTAGAATAACTTCATCCGTTTTCGAGAAAAAAAATAAAATGTTGATATACAGGCTAAAAATCAACGAAAAAGCCAACATGTCTTACATTTTTTTTTTAAAAAGTATTCAGTTTATAGCAAAACGGATCCCTAATTTTATTACATGCTTTATTTTAACACGCAGGAAAAAAATTGAAGTGATTGGTAAATAATTGTCGAAGGAGTAGCATTTTGAATGCACTAAGGTTTCGAAAAACACAAACTGAGAAAAACCACTTTAAAGTATATAATTCTGAAAAAATAATTATTATAAGCTTAATTAAACTTAAAATACCACTTTAAGATATTACGTAAACGTTTTTCTTTAAAATAATTGCATTTTTATATGTTTTCAACCCACACTTTTATAAATGATCAACTTTTAGAGAGTACTAATTGCACAAGAAAACTCAAGAAAAACTTAAAAATTTTTTTTTTTCTGTCACGACAGAAATTTTAGCTGTTTTTCTTCTTAATATATTAAAGTATTACATTTGTATGAAAAATATATCAGGAATAAGAACTGAAATTATAAAATTATTAATATAAAATGCCTTAATTTAAAAAATTTTACATGCACATATTTCACAAGGAAGAAAAAAATTACATTATTGTATTGCCTCGGAAATATTCTGCTTTTAATACTACACATTCTTTTTTATAGTTATCATTTCTATTTCTAAAATAGATTTTTTTATCATAACGCATTTTTTAGCTTTTTTTTCTAAAAAGGGGTGTGGCTGAATTGCCTAATTTGTTTTCAAATGAAGTTTTATTCAACTTCTAACTTTCCGACATGCACAAGTGATATATCAATCGAAAGATAATAATGCAAAGAATAAGATTAAATGAAAATAAAAAACGATAGGTTTGTAATTTTTAAAGGTACCAAGTCTTCTTAAATTCATACATATCTCGTACTGTGCAAAAATTAGAGGTGAATTTTTGAGTGTATTAAAACTTTTTTAAACTTTGATACATACGAAAACTAATAATTTATGAGAAGCTTCAGATTTTGACATAATTGTTGTCATTTAAAAAAATGATTTTTATCTAATTAAATTTAATCGATTATATGCCAATAAGTGTTTTCCTTTGACGAAAAATTCAATTTTATCGCTTTATTTTCATTCAAAATATTTTACTTAGTCGCTTTCACTGTTAAAATATTTTCCCAATAGATTTTTCCTTCGGGGGATAAAGTTTCTGTGCGAAGGATTTTGAAACAAATCTATTTCAGAAACGCAGAAATATTATTTTGCAATAAGCTGTTTATAAAAACTAGTTTCTGAAATATTTAATACGTATTAAAAACGAAAATAAGGATTATTTTTATTAGTATCACACTACACTTTTGACAGCCTTTAAAGTGTTGCAATTTTGTGCTATTGTATTATTTATATCAGTGCTTCTCAAAATTCTAATATTTGTGACCCAATATTCAATTAGAATTTCCATCGCACCGTCCCCCCTCCTCCTTTCTTCCATACAATATAAGAATGTTTTGAATTCAATAATACTATACTTTGACGCTAAAGCTACAATACGATTTTAACATCTTAAGTGTCACTGGCGTATATATACGTCTCTCTCAGCTAAGACGTTAATTGTCCTGAGCGTATATATGCGTCGTTCAGAAGTACGATCTTTTCTGTCCACTACTGTTCATAAAATTAATCAGAAACCTTTGAAATGCAAAAAAGGACTTCGGAAGAGTTTGCGAGGGATTTACTTATTTCGGAGGATATGCTTATTTATCGCTTTTCTTCCCCACCCCTACTTTTCAATACATGACATACGCCGTTTAGCGTGTTTGCGTGGAAAACGGTGTCATTGTGGAGCGAATCGCGTAACTTTTTTAATCAGCAGCTAAGGGAATAATTATTAATAATACAAATTATTAAGCTATTTGTTAATTTTTGTAAATAATTTCATATATTAAAAGGCCATTGGGTGACTGGTAATTATATGTAACTTGTTCTTAACACACAGTATTGTTCAATTAAATATAAAATACATTATACAATACTGATACATTTATAAGTGTATATATTATTTCAGTGCAAATGTTAATTTTATCTTTTTATTATGTTTGAATGTAATTTGTTTACTTGCAGTAAATTAATATATTATTTATATAATTTTGCTTTCGACTTTTCAATATGTTCGCGCTAACCTCGTAGAGTTTTCACGCCCCCTATTCGGGCAAGGCCCACTGTTTGAGATTTCGATGGAGTTTTCTTCCCTCATATATTATTAAAAAAAATTAGCTATCTTATTTAGGCATTCTTATTAGAGGGGATCGAAACATTTTTTTAAGAATTTCAATATCTAGTTAGGTGCGGAAATGAGGCTCTGTGGCATATAGATGAAGGAAAAAATTAAACAAAATAATTTTTATATTAAGTACTGTTGCAATGGAAATAAGTTAAGGTGTTTGAGCTTTTTTATGGTAAAAAAAAGTTTTATTAAAGAAAACAAGAGTATTTGTGAATACTTTTAACATTTATTGCAATGGGATTGGCACCTACTAAATAGATAAAAGAGAAATATGAGATACACATTTAACAGTTCCTTTCGTATTAAATTTAAAAAAAACGACTTTTTTGAAATTATAGAACACAATAAGGTGCAAGATGGAAAAAAGTATAGATCAGTCTGATTCGACAGTGTGGAGAATCATCGTCTTAGATTATTTATTTGTTGAAAAATAATTTTATTTTAAGACTTATATTATCTAACCATGATTAAGTCTTCATTTTTTCGAACATTCAGCCCCTTTGTGTCAATATAAAAATCTTTGAAATTGTCATTTTTATTATTTTTTTACTCCTTATCTCCATGCCATAAGCCATTTTTTCCATTTTGGTAGGTTTCGATTGATATTTTTTTTCTCTATGCATGGTGATTCGCTACCAGACGGACAGACTTGCGAAGTCAAAAGGAAGACATGGCGAACCAGTGGCACACGGGCCATCAATGGCACGTGACAAAATATTTTGGGCATGCCAGTTATCAAAACGGTTTGCATTTTTTTCAAAATAACGAACTTCACTATGAAGTAGATCGAACAAACGCGAATGATCGGTCGCGGGTTGGCAGTAAGCACACTCGCTTGTTATTGTCTTGCCTTAGTTAGGTCGTGGACTACAGTTGCTTATAATGTAAAATTTATCTACGCATAGCATAATCATTTTTGCTGACACAACTGTATTTTAAATTTTATTTGTGTTATATTTATGATTTTTAACTCTTATTTAATACGAGTAGTTCAGCAAAAGAACAAAAAGGGCAAGATAGTTAGTGCAACAGAGTATTTCAAGCATAGTGAATCAGGAAATATTGCATTATTAGTAAAGACGACAAAGAAGTGCATGCTTAATGTTCTGGAATAAAGACATGCAGAACATCGTCCGTAAAACGGCATTCTGAAACAAATCATGAATCCCCTTGTGAAAAAAATGAACCACAGTAAAAATAATTAATTGCTTAGAAAGCATTTGGCACATGAATCCAATTCAGCATGCATAATTCTTTGACGGAGTATCTACACATTATTATACACTTCTTTAGAAAAAAAATAGCACCTTGATCCATAGAGGTCCACCCCTGTCATAGGGGGTACATGGACGACTCGGTGTCACATAGGAATGCAGGGTCACAAATGTCATTTTTACAACCTATGGGGCAAAGAAGGAGATAAAATGAACAGATCCATTACACATTAATGAGACAACAACATTAATGAGACAGAAAAAACTTTATTCAGAGATTGTACAACAACAGGTGTTCGAAAGTGTATGAATTTCTAGGTTCACATAAGGAGTTAAGTGTACGAGATGTCTGTTCTTTCAGTTGAAGATCTCAACGTTCGAATATTTGTAGCTGTGCCGAGAGAATACGTGGCATGCCACAAATTTTTTAGAACGTAGAAAATTCCATTCAGCGTCTCTGTCAGGCTTAGCAGATGACTTCTGGTCGTAATTTTGAGTACTTGTTATAGTAAAACTTTTAATAAAGTGTTTTTAGTCTCATTAATATGTGCTACTTCAATTCTTTTTCCCGATTCTTTGCGCCATAGCTCGTAACTGTGACATTTGCGACGCTGCATTCCTATATGATTCTAAATCGTTTATGTTCTCCTTAAACACCCTATCAGTTTGTCCGTCTGGTTAGCGAATCAGCCTGTTAATTCTTATGTATATTCGAAAAATTACAGGTCATAAGGAATTAAATCATGTTATTCAAATAACAATTATTTTAAGTGGACAATGGGAAAGAATTTTTTTTTATAAATAATATTTCTAACATTTTATTACATTGGCTTTTTTTAAATGTTTCCTTCTCTCTCACTTTTATTTCTATTATGCAGTGGTGTAGCGTAGGGTTGCAAGGGGAACCATGGTCCCGGGAAGCAAGCGAAAAGGGGTGGCGGCAAGCACCGCGATATTTAAATTCCAAAAATATTTCAAATTCTAAATCGTGCCCACGCGACGAAACTGATATAAACGAGTGAAAGCTTTAATACTCGCACAGATCTAGGAAGTTTATTAGTCGCTATGCAATCACATTCGTTTTTAAGTTACTTAGGCTTCTGGCAACCGGTACTGTGTGAAGTCATTGATGCTCAGACAACATTATTAGCAAACAGAGGGACTAACTATCCATCAATGTGCTAAAAGAATATGTGTTTTACAGAACTAGAGGAATTCGTGGATGACGCTTTAATGTATGTTAAAAGTTTATGTGAAGAGCTTGTAATTTCGTTTGAGTCCCAAGACGAATCAGGAGAAAGCATGTATTTGGTAACGGAGTAAAAATGTTCAATTATCATACGGAGATGATTTGAGGCGAACAATGGTTTCTTCAATAGGCAGAATAACTGCTGAAATTCGAGAAAAATTCCTACAGTTGCAGAATCTAGCGCAAAAATATGCTTTTTTAAAGCTTGAAGTGATATTGAGCATGAACGAACTTAACTTAGATCAAGCTCCTCAAGACATTAAATAAAGAAACATTCTAAACTGAGCACGTGCGTCTAAAAGCTTTCGTAGCTGCAACAGAACCAGACTGTAAAAAAAAACTCATTTTAGGTCTGGCTCTCTGGGTTTATTAAAATATATTATTGAGTCCAAACTTGAAGATGGCTTACCAAATATTGTTGTAACGTTGATAATGTTTTTAACATCTGTCACATCAGTAATGCGAGTTGCGAGAGAAGCTTCTCTGTTCTAAAATCAATCAAAAATTATCTCAGATCGACTAAGCCCACTTTAAGGCTAACAAATTTAGCTATTCTGGCAATTGAACGTGGCATACATATTGATATTGACAGTTGTATAAAAGATTTTGCCATAAAAAAACACGAATAGTGCATTTTGAATCAATAAAAAAATGTTAAGCTGTTTTTTTTTACTTTTACTAATTTTCTTGACTAATAATTAAAATAAATAGGCGACAAACTTTCGGTCGGCCCCAGACAGCGAAAACCCACGTTACGCCACTGCTATTATGGTGTCTGGATTAATTTGAGTTTTCAGTGCAAGAAAAATCCCTTTTCCTCAATTTTCTACCTTTCTATGATTCATTTTTATCTTCTACTCTCATTTTTATACCATAAGTTTCGAGAAAAAAAATTCCATGGGACGTATTTTATAACTATATTAAAGATAAACATATTAAGCTCAGGAATAAAGCACTGCTCTCTCTGTAATTGTGGCAATTTCCGTTTAGAAAATATCGGAAAAAACTACGGCGTTTTTAAATTATTGGGCGGTATCTTTTTCTTTGCTAGAAAAATCAATTCTTTTCTCCTTTAAGAAACCAGCGTATCTTTACTTACATTTTAGCAGCTCATTAAATTGATTGGGTTATTGAAACTTTTTTTTTAAAAAAAATGTCGTTAAAATACATTTTTTATTATTTTGAAACTGTTTTAATTATATCCGAGACTTTATTATTAGTGTTACTAATAAACTCAATGGGGATGATTATTTTCTTTTGATGGAAGATTATTTTGTCTAAGATAACACCTTTTAAGTTCATTGTATTTATTGTTATAAGATTAGAGTTACGCAGTGATATCCTCGACAGATTTGCCGATTTAGAATAAAGGAATAATGGTCAACAGTTTATGTCAGTCTATATCAGTGTTTCTCAAGCTAGGGGGGGCGTAATAATCCTACAACGAAGTGCGAACCTATTGAAAAGTCAAAAACAAAAGTTTATTTTAAAAAAATTATTATTTTAATGAAAGTAAACAAAAAAATACATTCTGACATAATAAAAAAATAAAATACACATTTACACTGAAATAAGACACTTAAAAATATATAAGTACTGCACTCAATGTATTTTAAAATTAATTTAACAATTCTAAGTAAAAATCAAGATTATTAATTACCAGTGACCCCATAGACTTCTCACATATAAAATTAAATGCAAAAATAAACACTTATCTTGATAATTTCTGTAGGGTTTATAATTAATCCCTCAAATGCCGATTAAAAAATTCACGATCTCCTCAGTAACATCGTTTAACACGTAGGCGAGAGTATGTTGGTGTATTTGGAAGGAGATGGGGGAAGGAAATGAATAAATAAGTGAATCCTTTGAAATAAGTCAATCCTTCGCAAACACTGTTAAGGTGATTTTTTTGCATTTCAAAGCCTTTGAAGTAATTTTATGGAGTGAAGTTCACGGAAAAGATCGTACTTCGGAAAGACGTATATATACGTCCGTGATAATCTGCGAAATGGTTGAGTGAGACGTTTATATACGTTGGCGGCACTTAAGAGGTTAAAGAGGGTTGTAACTTTAGAGCCAAATTATAGTATTATTGAATTCAATTCATTGTTACTGTATTGTAAGGGAAGGCGATGAAAATTATGATTAAATATTGGGTCACTAATATTGAAAGTTTGAGATACACTGGTCTATATCCCACTATAATATGGATTATGAGGGCTTGATTCAAACAGATCCAGATCATCATGATTCTTTTTGATAGGTTTTGATAGGAGATATATCTAGAATATATAATTCACATACACATACATACGTTCATACATATATACACACACAAGGTGATTAGAATTAAAGTTTTACTTTCAAAATGCTGTACAAAAAAAGCCGCTGGTCAGAATTATTTCAACTTTGAACTGAATATACTTGAGAAAGGGGAACATAATGGCATCTAATATATATTATAAATGCAAAAGTTTGTGAGGATGCTTGTCGGTCTTTCACGCAAAAACAACTGAATGGATTTTAATGAAACTTTACAGTAATATAGCTTATACATCAGAATAGCACATAGGCTATAATTTATAAATATATTGTATGAAGTGTCTAAAATATAACGATATTTGTCAAGTAAGCAGGAAAAAATTCTGCCATCTACAAGCAATTCTGGCGTGGGCTGTAAAAAAGCCCACTCCAGCATATATGTATCTTTTGTTTGTGAAAAACCCGTTTTTGTTTTGGCTACGCAAGGGGCTCGCTTCTAATTCATTCCTCTGATCAGCATAATGCCTATTTTTTTATTTCAGAATAAAACTAAGTTTTGAAGGGAGAGGTTGTTATAAATCTCTCTTTATTTTAATGTTTTTTTATGATTTTATTATGCACATTTGGTAGTAAGAAATTGATCTTTTCTCCAAATAAATGCTTTTATCAGTTCTGATACTTAAAGTAAATAAACTTTCTCTTTCACACAACATAATTTGGAGAAATTTTCAAAATTTGTTTGTGATTAGTAGTTAATTATAACGCTATAATTTTAATTGAATAGGCAGATATAATTATTTTTATACTTAAAAACGCAATAATTATGGTACTGTATTTTTTGGAGTGTGAGAGTAAGTGAATATTAATGTCGCACTGTTCAGCTACACGAGGGCTTTTGGCAACGGATCACGTAATTTTCAACTATGGTCAAGTGACGTGGACGACACCTGAGCTGGCACCCTCTTCTCCTAACTACCACACCACACCAACTTAGAAGGAATATTCTACCAATACTTAGCAGAAATACTCTTTGAAATCCACTCTTCCAAGATATATGGCAGCACGGGTTCCATGATGAGTATTTTAGCGGAAAAAATAGTTTGTCAAAATTTAAGTGTCTTATGTTTTTGTATATTAATAAAGACCTTAGAAAATGATTTGACTACTTATTTTAAGTGAACGGTGTATATAATTAATTTTACAGTGGAATATCTTTAATTAATTTATTAGCTCTAACGGATTAAATTTTTCAAAGTGGAGTATTTTGTTTATGTATATCCCTTAATTTTAAATGTAGTGATCCAAAAAAAATATTGTATGAAGAAAACTAAAGTAAATCTTAATGCGGTTGGATAAAGTATTAAAGTGCATTTCTCCCCTACACGGCGGGTCTTACGAAGCTCTAATAAAGCTCGAGTTACGAAAGTAGCTAGGCATTTGCCAACTTGACTCTATCGTTAACATTTCCCTATTGTTTTCATTGAATCGTCATTATAATTTAAGAAACGGCGTTGCTTGCGAATATTACAATTTTAACATAAAATAAATACTACTGAAAATAATATTAATGTATTATACTTTTAGATAAAAATTATTTACACTATTTTAAGCGTTTGTTACACAAAACTTTTAACAATGTGTTACTTTTGCTGAGCAAAGATCAGCTTAGGAAGGTATTTTCAAAAATCGACCCTCAAGATTGTTACGGGGAGTTATAAATTTAAAAAAAATCCTTTTTATCAGCTATTAGATCTACATACTTAAAATTTAACAAAGGTGTTTTATTTCTCTCTCTCTCTTTTGTTTAGCTGAGCTACGCAAAAAGTTTTTGTGTTTAATTTGCAATTCACGTAAAATTAACTCATTGAAAACTTATTTATCCTTCAATCTGTGTTGTTTAATTTTTCAGTTCACCCGTGCGAAGAACGGGTATACCAGATAGTAAGGAAATATATTTTAAAATCATATAAGTTGTTGTTGTTGTTCATGCCCACCTGTCTGACATAGTCAGATCGAGGCCCACGGAATTCATCGTGGCAATGGGCTAGATGTACGCCTGTCGTTGGCCTTAGCCTTGAGTACCATACATGTGACAGTATGATTTAACTCGTCCCTTCAGGAATTCGGTGAAATTCCTGAAGGGACGATTGAATATTGCGATAGATGGCGCCACCATCTATTTCCATCTCCATAATTTAGGCATGGAACTAACGTGGAGGGAAATTTTCTCCAGTTCCCTGCACTCGTGATTCAGCCCACAAGACTTTCGGATCCACTGATTTAACGAGCACGTACTCCGTATGTACTCGGAGGGTATTACGTTTCGTCGGGCATCGCACCTAGGCCTTCCGGTCTGGAGTCCGATGCTCTAACCACTAGGCTACCCACGGCAGTTTATAAGTAGATAGCGCTAACGAAATCGATAGATAGGTAAAACGAAAGCAGATTCAGCTACAAGTAGCATTTTGTATTGAATTACAACAGCTGTAGCATGAGGCGTAATAAATCACCTGTACTGTGTGCTTTATGTGCATAATGGATTTGGTTTTTCGACAGAAAAAATGACTTCCATTCCACAGTTTTTGCAATGTTAGTGAAATTTCTCTTTCCTACGCCAAAGATTCAGAATAGATAAGAAATATTGGATTTTAATTATCTTTTGATCTAAAACCGCACATAAAAAGAACAATTAATTTTTCTCCCTCTCATGCTCTAATTTTGCCTTTCTGCAAATATATCTAGTTTATAAGCGTGAAAAACGGCTCACTCATCAGGATATCTCTGGAACTATACAGCAGACTTGAAATTTGGTTGACATATTCCTCTCATACGGTAGAGATTCGATAAGAAGGGATTTTTTTTAAAAAATTTACCCCTAAGAAGCGTTAGCGATAAATATCCCCGTTTTTGAACTGTTAGGCCTATAAACTTGAAATTTGATAGGTAAGTTCCTTTCAAGAATTACAGGTCTATTAATACAGGGCTTTTTTTTGCGAAAATTGACCCTTTGTGGGAATAAGGAGGGGCATTGTAAATAAAAAATTCCTGTCTTTGAAGTGTTAGATACGCAAATTTGAAATTTGGTAAGCATGTTTCTTTCGATGAATAGAGATCCGCTAAAAACGAATTTTATAGAAATGGACCTCTAGAGGGGGAGGGGGGTAGAAATTTACTGAGATGTATACATAAAAAAATTCCCGTTTTTAAAACTTTTTGATCTACTGTAAGGAATTATTTTTTCCTGTTGTTGTTGCTGTTGTTGAATTGAAATCCGATAAGAACGGATTTTAGAAAATCGTTTCTCAAAGAGGAGTACAGGGCTTATCGATAAAAATATTTTCATTTTCAACTATTAGATTCACAGTTTAAATCTTTAAATTTGGCAAGCATGTTTAATTTGTTGAGTAGAGATGCACTAAAAATGGGTTTTCCTGAAATCCACTTTGAGGAAGGATGTTGCGGGAGCATAAAAAAAATCCTTTTTTTTCTAATACAAACTAATATATTTTTAATTGTGGAAATAATTCGTCTATTCGGGACTTCTTATTCAGTAAATAGGGATTTTTGGTCTTTATTTTAATCGGGAAAAATTCGATAAATCACGAAATTCGTTAAATGGGGTCTGACTCTATACAGATACGTCGGATTACATGTCTAGAAGTCTAAATAATGATTCAAATATCAATTTAAAAAAACAAGGATAATATATTTCTGCTTAACTTGTTCCTCCACAGTGGTTTACAATTCCTCTTTCTCTTGCATTTTTCATACATTTTGAATCTAACATAAATTTTCGTCCACAGTATGACATGAAAAATCAATCGAATTTCTTTTAGATCCCGCTTTGACTATAAAATAGGACTGCTGCTTCAAATAAGTGATTTGAAACAATTCAGAACCTTTGCTCCAACTCTCAACCTCTTCTGGTGTGCATTCCCGCTGTAACTTTAGAACCATCCAATCTTCTTCTACAATGGACGATTGGGGATAAACGTCTAGAAGCATCCACTTTTCCCCCCTATATATCTCTTAAGCCTTAAGCCTACCACCATACGTATGCTAGAGAGAGAGAGACCTGTCTTGCACAGTCATTCCCAGATACATAACCCGAGAAGCTACCAAGACTTTTTTTTCTTTTCCAGTGCCAACAATGGTGTTGTTCGAATTTCAAGTAGTAAAATAGAAGAATATTTTTCTTTCTCTTCTTTTTGTATTATTTTACAGCGTATGTGTGTTTGCTTTTAGATATTCGTTTAGAAGAGATATAATCAAACAAATGGAAAGTTTCTTATGTTTATGCTGTAGCATTCTGTCGTGGCTGTAAGGCTTGGAATGTGAGTATTTTTGGTAGGGTTCTCTAGAGGATGTTATGTGAATCCTTGAGAAGAGTGTTCTTAACGATAACCAGAGAGTTTAGAGCCAAGAGGAGGAATTTGGAATCGCTTATCTCGATTCGCTTTATTTATTCTTAAAAGCTCAATGAATTTTATTTTTGTCCCCTTTTGTGCCTTTTTTTTGAGAAACTTATTACGAACTTGGACTGAGTATCAAGTGGAAGAACTTCTACCTTTAGAATTATTAGAATTATTTAGAATAATTTATATCATCAAGAATATTAATACACACAGTTATTACACACTAAAGATTTAACTACTTTCTCCATGCAAAACTCGTTTCTTCAATCCATATTTTTTTGTGTTTTGCTTAGGAAATTTTTATTAATTTTAATCTATAATCTTTTTTTTTTATAAAATCTTAATTTAATTTCGAAACATAATTTGGAAAAATCTGAGATGAGCAACACAAAATTAAATTGATTTTATTCACATAGGCTGTCTTATTTCTTTAATATTTATGTATATTAAATATTGTTTACTTATACTTTAAAATTAGGATATACATTAATTCCGTGTTTCTCATAGTTACAATACTCATGACCTATTATTCAATCATAATTTTCATTGCGCCCCCATACAATAACAATGTACTGAATTCAATAATACTACATTTTGACGTTAAAACTACGATACGACTTTAACCTCTTAGACCCCCCCTGTGTATATAAACGTCTTGCAAAGCCAGAACATTTATTTCTCCAGACGTATATATACGTCTTTCCGAAGTACAATCTTTTCTGTGCACTGCTTTCCGTAAAATTATTCCGAAGATTTTGGAATGCAATAAAATGACCTTGACAATGTTTGCGAATGATTTACTTATTCCAGATTATTTTTACTTCTTTATTCCTCCCCCTTTTTCCAATACATCATATACGCGTGCCAACGTGGTGAACGGTTGGCATTTGGAAGCGAATCGCGAAACTTTTGATCGGCAGTCAAGGTTTAATTATAAACCATACAAAAATTATCAAAATAAGTGTTAATTTTTTTAAATTATATATATGACAAGACCATGGAGACACTGGTAATTAATAAACTTGTTTTTAAGTTAGTATTGTTAAATTAATTATAAAATGCATTATGTAGCACTGATATATTTATAAGTGCAATATATCAGTGTAAATGTTATTTTATTTTTTATTATGTCAGAATGTATTTTGTTTGTTTACTTTCAGTGAATTAATAATTTTTTTGAAAATAATCTTTTGTTCTCTACTTTTCAATATGCTCGTGCCCCCCTTGTAGAGTTGTCACGCCCCACAGTTTGAGAAACGCTGCATTAATTATTTATATTTAAAGCCGTATTAAATACCCATACAACGTTAAGAAACAAGGTTTTTTAATCTTCACAATCAAAGTGTCTAACATTTTAAATCTGTACAAATCTTAAAATTGTATTAATGGTTTCCCTGTTATTTAAAAAAATGCAAAATTTTAAAAAACATTTGTAAATACTTATTTTGTGTTGAAACTAAACCTAATTTAAAAGTTACTGTCGTTAAAAACATATCATTTTGAAAACTTTACGTTGTATAAAGTGGTTTGACAAAGGAAATTTTAGATTTCACTTTATCTTAAAATTGGAATTATGAACCTTTCGTATTTTTGGTAAGCTACGAGAATTTTTCATTTTAGATATTACTTTTATTCATTCAATCTCGCTAAATTCCTCAGTTTTCTGTTTATTTTTTAAAATTATTTTCGCTCATGCTGCTGCTTACATATTTAAAAATACTATAGATTGTAACGATGTAAGAGTAAAATATGATAGTTCAATATATTAATCTTCCATAAAGCTTTGCTTACCATAAAACTGCTTTGAAAAAAAATCTTTTGTTTTTAAAGGAATTTAGATGAATCAGTTGCTTCGAAAATTAATTGAAGTATAAAATTGTTTTTGAGCCTGGGCAACTTTGTTTCAAAGCTACTGGAATCCTACATTTCTGTAACTAAGTAGTGCTTTAGCAGAGGATGGGGATTTATTATCCCAAGATATTTTTTGTAAGTACCTGGACAGTTTATAAAGAAAGCTGCATTGCTGTGAAAGGTGGGACCATACCCACATTAAACTCTCCACTACCAGCTTTCTATATCGTTTTTAGCTTTTCACGAGCATAAATACCGACCAAGCTGGAGTAACATTATTTTTTTCTATCATCTTTTTAATAATAATTTTAAACATATGCATACCAAATTTCGAGGCAGATGTTAGGTGTAGTTGACTAGGCGCTGGCATTAAACGCCCAAAAATTGAGGGTTCGAACCGGGGTCAAGTCGTTGGAAATTCATGATGCAAAAAATCTACAGCGTCTATCCCGAATCATTATGCAGCATGTTAAAGATCCTTAGAGTGAGTTCTTGGCTTGGATGGTCACGACAAAATGTTAGATTCATCGTTCAATTTTGCATCTCAGAGCTCAAGCAGCTCCCTCTGGTTTGAAACTGGGTGTAAAAATTACATTCTGGAAATTAGTATCCCCCAACAAGGTGCTACACTAAAAAGTGATACCAAATTCCGTAGAATGTACTAAGTGTGCAATGGTAATTACCAATTCGCAGCTTTATTTGAATGAAAATAAATATCAAATTTGTGTTGAAGTGTTTCAGTAGTTTTTCAAAAAACGCAAAAACGCCTTTGTTTCTTAAATTCTACATACCAATGCAAATGTTTTAATTCTTACCACTGCCACCAGTGTATATATTCATCTCGCTCAACCAGTACGTTTAGTGCCCTGGACGTATATACACTGCTGGACAATTGCTAAGGACGGATAACACTATCATCCATAGCAACCACAAAATGAAAGGAGCCAAAATGTGGGAAATTAGAATGAGTGCGGGATATTAGTAAGAAGAAGTATGAGTATGCAAATTTTTTTTCCACGTCTGTTCATCACGTGATAGCGTTCATAAGAGCTTTAAAGGTTTTGAAGCGTGTGGACAGTTGTTGTTTGAAGTCAAAGTTTTACAGGAAAGATTTAATAGACGAACTCAAAATTTTTGGCATGTCTTCCCGACATCACATAGATGATTTTATGCGTGGCCGAATTATTGGAAAGATCGAAGAAGGGCGAAAAATAACAGATGTTGCCAGGGAGTTCGACATCGCTCACAGCGTTGTTTCACGGCTGTGGAAGTCATTTAAAACTACTGGAATGTGTAGTAGACGGCACGGGAGGGGGGGGGATCGTGTTAGAAGTACGACGCCTGCAGAAGACAGATATATCGTCCTATCAGCAAAAAGGAACAGGCGCACCACAGCTCAGCAGGCGGCAAATCAGTTTCTTGCTGCCTCAGGAAAGCAGATCTCCCGAAAAACTGTTGCCAGACGTTTGAGGGGAGGAGGACTACACGCACGCAGACCTGTTATGTGTGTCCACATTGACCAGACAGTACCGTACTGCCCGTTTGCAATGGTGTCGTGAGCATCACAATTGGACTGAACAGGACTGGGCATGCGTACTATTCTCAGATGAGAGTAGGTTCAGTCTGTCATCGGATTGTAGACGCCAACTGATCTCGCGCGAGAGTGGTACTGCTTATCGTCCAGAAAATATCCAAAAAAAGGACCGATATCCGACATGCCTTATCAGGGTGTAGGCCGGCTTCAAGATCAATGGCCGCACGCGCCTACATGTGGTTGCGAATGGGACTATGGTGGGCCAACGATGCATTGATGAAGTTCTACTTCCTCATGTTCGTCTTTTCCATGGTGCTGTCGGTGATAAATTTGTTTTTATGGCCGACAACGCAACATGTCATTGAACACTCGCTGTTCAGGATTGTGTAGACAGCGAGGGTATTCAACGTCTCGTATGGCCAGCGCGTTCTCCAGACATAAACCCCATTGAAAATGTGTGGGATGCTTTGGGGAGGCAAGTTGCTGGACGAAAATATCATCCGACAAACAAGAACACCCTCATTTGTGCACTCACAGAGGAATGGGATAAATTGCCTCAACAGCTGCTGGATAATGTTGTGCAAAGTATGGTACGACGTGTGGAATGTTGCATCACACTCCACGGTGGACACATCCCGTACTGATACCTTTCTTTAAGGTGCCTGCTGACTTTTAGATGCATTGTTCCATTTCTCCGTACGCAGATCAAATGAACATTTTTTTTCTTTCAGATGTTTCACAGGTTTTGTACTTTCCAGAACAATAAATATTTTTTATTCTAATGTCTGAACAGTGTGGCAACTATATTTTATCCTACTAGGCCTCATGTCTCGCTTAATGTTATGCTACATATCAATTTGTGATCCGTCCTTAGCAATTGTCCAGCAGTGTATAAGCCCTACCGAAGTAAGACTATTCGGTAAAACTATTCCGAAGGTTATGGAATGCAATAAAATGACCTTGGCAGTGTTTAGGAAAGATTTACTTATGTAAGTGAAGAATTTATTATTTTGTACCTTTTCTCTCTCTCTTAAAGGATTTTTAAGAGTTAATGCTAGCAAGATGATTTTAGACATGCAATCACCACTAGAGCATCAACATAGAAGCCAGATGTTTATTAAAAAGCAATAAAAAATATATGTTACAGGAATATATCAAAATTTGTATTGATGATAAAGTTTTTTTCCTCTCAAAAATCTGAAGACAGATCATTATTTAAACTTTAAGTATTTTACAATTATTTAAACTTAACTTTCATTTTTAGTTTATTTTCGAGGGCTTTAGCATTACAGTGTTCTTATCTATAAACTTCCGAAACTTAATTTAATTTAACTAAGCAGGATGTATGCTTTTAGAAAAGTATTTAGAAATTATTGTTATTATTTTTCATTTTCATTTTGCGCCTCGAAAGATTATTATTAATTTAGGAGTAACTAAAAGGATTATAATTTTATATAATTTTACTTACTGTGCACAAACGGATGAAATATTTTAGAAGGTAAATGTTTAAAAATTTTGGGGGAATTACTGAAATTTTTTTCTTCCAAATGTATCCCTTAAGAAAGTTTTTTTCAAACCCTTTTTATTTTTTTCCATTAATTTTTAAATACATTTTAATTAAAAATGAGTTATATAAACGGCATGAAAAACATGCTGAAAAATATAGGTATCAACACTTAAAATTATTTACACTAGATTTTTTATACAGATTCTCAGTTTTATCCACTACTTACGACTAGTTCATCAAACTTTTACTCATTTTATATATTTTGACTCTACCACTTATCCAATTACAAAACTCATCATCAAAGCTAACAACTCCAAAACTATTTCCAAAGAACCCCATTCCGAGGCAATCCAGACTCCTTCTAAAACTTTTAAAACCTTATTTCCAACTGAGTAGTCAGGTCTTTGATTTCCTCTCTAAACCAGAAGGAATACTTTTTTTTATAAAGATTTCCTATCACCAAATACCCATGCCTCAATCAAACCGTTTTTAATTCCTCCACTGCATCGGCTAGAGGTAGCAATCACTCTAAAGGCAAACCCATGGGAAATAAACCTTATAGATTCATGATCTTTTCTCTAGGTTAGCCAGAAGATATTGTTTTCTTTCTTTCCTTCAGAAAAGACTTTATTGATTCGTTTTCTAAAGTTGACCCTTTTTTTTTTATTCTTGAGTTGACCACGTGGACACGGTTTGCTCTTATCATGCCTTATTCCACCCTATTTTCTTATTCCCTTAGGGATACTTGCAATTAACAAGTTTGAGTAACACCAGTTGATACGGAAATGGATTACGGCTTGTTAGAAGTGTGTAATTTCCTGAGATACTTTCTTGTGGAAGGAAGATGCTGTATTTAATCAGTTTTAAGCGAACTTGTCATTTAGCTCCCGCAAGTGTTTGTTGAGAGCAATTTGGGTGAATTTTTTTGGAGAGGGAAAAACTATGTTACTTATCCGTTCAATGTTTTAGGTATTATACTTATTTAGAATTGCATGGAGCTTAGGAAAAATCTAAATTTTTTGATTTAACAAATCATCAATATATATCGAGAAAAGTTTTTAATGTATTGTTCTGAAAGTAATTAATTTTAGCATAACATTGAGTTTAAAAAGACACAATAAGGTTCAATTGATGAAAGTCAGAAATTCAAATAAATTTTTTCAGCCGAAATTATTATTTTTTAAAAATTTTCTATAATCTCACAAAATTTGAAAGCACTGTCGCGACTCATCGGTTGCTTGTGGATTTGGATGCACATATTCAAGAGATATTTTAATATAATTAACACCTTTATTTTATTTATCAGTTTACTACTAAAATATTGTTTAAGTGAATAGAGTGGTGAATTTAATTGCTAAACTAAATAAAAATATTAATACCAATTTTTGAAATGCTTAACTTTGATTGTTTCTGCAAAACTAATGATCCGTCTCCGTAATATCTCATTTCTTCTTAGAGAAGCTTCAATAGCTTCAATTATTATACCTCTAATTTCAGTCTCAGCCCTACAACCATCGACTTTATCTTTCTCTCTTTGCTACACTTTAAATATTAGCTCATATTTGCATATATCACGGATCCTCCACGGAAAGCGATTCTACATTCATACAAGCGTTAAAAAAGAAGCGTTATTCCGAAGAGGATCAGTAAAAGGCGTGGACAGGACTCGTAACAGTTCCAATCTAAAATGATCTACAATTATAAATTATAATCACTTTTAGATTCATTTATATTCGCATCTCCATGACAAATAAAAACTTTATAAATTGATTTATCTCCGGAAAGAATCACAACTAGATAATCTCATTTTAAAATGATAAGTCTTTCTTTTTCTTTTGTGCTAAATGCTTGGATATTTTTCTACCTATTGATAATAGTGCACGTACCAAATGTTAATATGAATTTTTTAATCAAAGTATCACATATTATTTTCTAAAAAAGAATACTACTCAAATTTAGATTTTATGCATTTTTTATGTAATTTTTAACATGCATTCATAAAAAAAGAAACAAATATATATTACGAATGTCATTAATGTAAAGAGGAAACCCATACCAATTCTTGTTATCCATTGTTGAACGTAATTGTGAATCAAATTTCATGTGTGTACATTAATTATTGTAAGAGGAGTACATATATATATATATATATATATATATATATATGTGTGTGTGTGTGTGTGTGTGTATTTTTAAGTCACACTTCATAAAATTTTACACTTTTCTTTAAGCAAGTAATTGGTTAGCCTTTTGTACTATAAATAGGTTATAAGCGAAAAGATTTTTTTTTATAAATCATACATCGTTCCTCTAAATATTCTTTGTACTTTTCAACATACCGAGGATATGGTAACATGTTCCAGTTGAAAACATTTATTGAAATATAAATAATTTATAAAATCAGAGTGAATAATAGCTCATTTACATTTTCTTTCATGCAAATTTTTTATACTTGTTTTAAATGAATAGATACATTCTTTACATATGTATTTTGTGTTCATACATACTTTATATTCTCAATTTTTTAGAATTATTAAAGTGACTTTCAATGATTTTGATTTTGTGAATGTAATGTTAATGTCTATTGAAATTTCTACTTTCCTATAGATTTGTGTATCGATTCCAATGCAATAAACTACCGTTCTTACTCGAACCTAAGCCGTACTATTTTTGCAGTGCTTATTTGACTGAAAAACCAGGCACGGCTTAGAATCGTAGGCAAACATTTGTTGCATGAGTGCAATTGAAATTTCTTCACTTTAAAAATGAAAAATGTAACCGACCAAACTTGCCACTTCCAACAAAGTCTTATCACATTCCGCAGTTTACCTCCAACATTCAGTCTAACTATTAAATATGAGACGTTATTTATAATGACACTAGCTGCATGGCCCGGCAGTTCACGGGCTATCTCTACTTTTGTAAATTTTCCCTTTCTTTTACAAAATTAGAACTTCTAATACTCATTTTCAAAATGACTTCCACCCCCCTCCTCCACTGCGTAACCCGGCGTTGCACGGGCTTTCTCTACTTTTATAAATCTTCCCTTTCCATCACAAAATCAGCACTTCTAATACTAATTTTCTAAATGACTTCCCCCCTCCACCGCTTAGCCCGGCATTGCTCTGGCTTTCGTTTTTCCTCATGACACCAGCATTACTGTGTGTGTGTGTTTGTACGCGCACAATGTGAGTGATTTTTAAAATTATGTCAAAATTTCCCTTTTTCGAAATTTGTTCCATTCCACTTATTTTTCATTTAAGATAGGTTTCTTTCCCCTCTTTATAGCCCGACCACGCTTTTTTTAGTGTAAACTTATTGTTCTATCTTCCCTTCCTTTTCACAGATAAGATATTGGTTCAAATTTCGATGTATGACTTATCAATCGTTATATATAGTTAGCTTCAAAATGTCTCTAAAATGTATTTTGATCCAAAATAATAGACGATGTACTTTTTAATTAACAAAGAATTCGTTTAGTAATAAAATAATAAAAATAATCCTTTTAAAAAACATATATATATTTATTAAAATCAAATTTCTATAAATAATAAATGAAAGAAAAATTAACAGATAGCTATTGAAACGATTGCTTTTTTCTGAACGTTTGATTAAACATAAAAACATATAAGTAAAAAAAACAGTATGGTGGAAAGCCTATATATATGTATATATACATACATACATGTACTGAAAAAAACATTAAAAAAACTGATCTGATCAAAACATTTTGATATTTCATTTTAATTTTAACCTTTTCATCCCACTAAAAAAATTAAAACTTTAAAAATTAGCGTAATAGGAAAGTTTCTTCCTCTTCAGTTTCGAACCTGGGAACTACAGTTTTATAAAGCAATGCTTTAACCAACCCCGCTATCCTCTCCTTTTGAGGGAACAGTAAAAAACCTTTAAAATAAAATAATATTTTTTCAATATCCCATTTCGTTATTCGTTAAAGCAAAAAAAAAAAAAAAAAAAAATGTTTGCGGACTTCATTTTTAAGTCAATGCTTTCAAACTTCATATATCGATTGAAAACAACGGTAATTTTTAAACAAAAAACTTTTTTAAAAAAGTAATGTTTAATACTGATCGCGAAAGGGAAAAAAAATTAAAAAGCACATTTTTTTAACCGTAATTTTTAAGATATTTTATCAATATTTGTATAGATTACGTATAAAATTGTTCTACACGCGGAAAAAGAGTTTCGTGAGATTATTTTTTATTAATAAAGAGGTTATTAAGTATTTAAATAAAATTTTGAGTATTTTTTGAAAATCGTAAAAAAAAAACAGTTTTTGATATTAAATTATTTAAATTACTGATTCCAAAAGAGAAAAGCATGAACTTTTTTTTTGTGCAAAATATTTTTTTCACTAACGCGAAAGAAAGTTGAACCGGAACAATTTAGAAATCTTATTCATAAAACGTCTCGATTTCGACTTATTTTCAAAAAATCGTAAAAAATATAAAATATAATTATTTTGTAAAATACATTGTAGCATATCGTAGCGAAATAAATGATCTTTACGAATCTGTAATTATTTTTTGTGTGAGTTTCATGAAAAAAATTAGATCGTGTTTTAAAAACCTCTGAAAAAAAAGAAGTTCCGAATTTTAACCTGTCGGTGAGAAATGGTACTAATTATGTTTTTTAAGGTTTTAATTAGTATATTTTAACTAATTTGAGTATTGGAATATAAATGGTCCAAACGGATTCCTCGGATCCTTTCTAAAATTTTTGTACCTTCGACGAGTTTCTACGTCTTATGGTTCGTGAGAAAATTGCGCTACATTCCTATTTACCTATATACCTACATAGATACGTTTGTTTACCTGCGAATTTTAATAGTGTAGATATGTATAGCTATACAAATCGTTTCCTGATCGTATTTACGATTTTTGTTCCTATGCGCTTTCTTCTAATCATCTAAACTTCAAAGATATTGGTAATAACATCAAGACGAGTTCACTATGATAAAAGCATGGAAAGAGAGGCAATTTTAAATGTAGAAAATAATGGAAATAGAGAAGCGGACACTGGGAATTTGACAGGGGTAAAAGAAATGCACGTTGATAGCAATACACACACACACACATATATATATATACACTAAGGAACATTGAAAATAGCGACCCAAGAAGGAAGCTTACAATCGCGAAACTTTGCAAATAAGTACAGCGTAATGTGATATACAAATGATCCAAGTTTTGTGCCAATACGCATGCTCATACACAACGAGGTGGTGCTACAATAAGGAAGAGGATGCTATATAAGCCAGCGCAAATTCGAAGATTCATAAACGTGACGATTACTCGCCGATTGTAGGAAGACTTTGGTAAGCGAAGCATCTCAGGTAAACGTTCTAGAAGATATTTCTCACAGTTAAGCGAGTTTGAGAGAGGCCTGATTATCGGGATGAAAACTGCAGGCTGGTCGACGCGCCATGTTGCTGGCTAGGGGAATCGTTCGTAGTGTGCCGTTAGAAATTGTTGGGGGCAGTGGACACGAGAAGGTACCCACGAGCGGAAAACCGGGTCTGGGGTGACCAGGAAGACCACGAGGAGAGAGGATCAAAGGATCGTGCGGCAAGCACTTGTGGACCCCACAGTGACTCGTTCAACGATACGAGCAGATATAGGTGAATCAATTGTTCCACAAACAATTTCCAGACACCTTGCAGCAGCAAATCTTAAATCCAAGTGCCCTTTCCGTACACTCCCTTAAACACTGGAACATCGGCAACTGCGTCTACAGTGGTGCCAAGCCAGATCAATGTGGAATGACACAGATTGGCAAAAGGTCGGGTTTATTGATGAATCCCGGTTTGTTTGGGGGGACAGATGATAACCGTGTACGGGTGTGGAGGCACCCTGGTGAGCGGTACAATTCCCCACACTGTTCTACGTCGCACTGCCCGCACAGCTGGTGTAATGATCTGGGGGGGGCATAGCCTATGATAGGGGGTCCACTTTAATTGTGATGCGTGGAACCTTAACGGGCCAACGTTACGTTGATGATATTCTTCGACCCCATGTTGGACCTTTCCTAATGGTCTCCCAAGGGCAATTTTCCAGCAAGAAAATGCTCGTCCGCATACAGCAAGAGTTGCTCAAGTCTTCCTACGTCATTTTCAGATTCTTTCATGGCCAGCCCACTCCCCCGATTTGTCCCCTGTAGAGCACGTGTGGGATCAGCTAAAGCGGCAGATGTCATCGTGTCACTCTGTACATGATTTAGAGTTGGCTGTTCAAGATTTGTGGGCCCATTTGCCTCAGGACAACATAAGGTGTCTAATCAACTCAATGCCGGACCGTGTGGCGGCATGTATTGCAGCTAGAGGTAGTCCAACGCGAAGTTTGAAGTTTGAAGTTTCCCAATATTTGTGTCGTTGCACACCCTGTATTTGTATAATTGTCCTGTTTTTGAGATCAAGTGAATCTCTCATCTGTGTCATTATGTGTATAAAATTTCATTTCAATCCGATGCTTTCTTGGGTTGCTATTTTCAATTTTCCTGAGTATATATATATATAATTTGTCCTTATATAGAAGTTCAAGTCTTCAATAATTCTTTTACATTCGTCTATAACGCATCCTTTAAAAAATGTTGCATAACAAATACATTGAAGACGACACTGTGCGGAAAATGGCTACGCCTTCACCAATTCCTAAGTTAGATGTAACAATTGGAATGACGAATAATATTGAGTACATATATCATCAATACATTGATACATAATATTGATGGTTAGAGTATTTATAGGTTCATAAATGTATTTGAAAAATTGTAATACTGTGGTAAAGAAATTAATTACTAACTTATTATTTTTCTCATTAAACATTTTTTAAAACAACTCTTAAGTATCAGATATCGATCAACCTTTTGCACATTTTTTATTACTTTATCAAAAGTGTGTTGAGAATTGGAGATGTGGCTTAGAATCAATGGAGACTCAGATTCGAGAAAAAAAAATCGTACATAAAAAATATAAAAAAATACTATAATGAATGTTTCTCGAAAATTCCACTTCTCTCTCAAATTTTGAGAATATTTTAGATTATTAAAAACCATTATAAAAAAAAATATTTTCAAATAGTTGAAGAAAATTGCATTTCAAAAGAAACTATGATTTTTTTTTTGCTTTACTTTATTGCTACGAATCGATATTTCAGTTTAGGTATGGTGAAGAAAGTAAAATTTTCAGAGAATTAATATTACACTCACGAATCAAAATTGCCAGTAGACAGAATCTATTGATTGAAATGAAACTAAATTTGATCCCTTGCTTTCGATTCCAAACATTACTTTTTTTACGTGTACCTATAAATGTAACTCAAATTTCTTCAAGCTCTTAAAAGACAATTCTCTCAAAAAGACTTATAAAATTAGTAACATAAAAGGTTAATAGAGTAGTTATACAATTTCCAGAATAAGTAAACAATTAAAAAGATGATTTTAGATTGATGGATACATTCAGACCAATTATTTTCCTTTTTTATAACCGTATTATTTAAAATATCTAGTCATATAATAATTGGGAAGATGATTTTTCTGAGTAAATCAAAACGGAGTAGTGTTTTAAAACAATTTATTTTTAATTTTCTCTCTGAGGACATATTATATAAAGCCAAGTTGACCTCCTTTCTACGAAACATGTGAAACCGCCCAGCGACGTCATTGAAAATATTAGGCCATCCCTCAAAAGTCAGGTCTGGGCCCTAAGTTGTACTTGGCCTGTGTCGTTTTAAATCCCTAAGCCTCTAATTCGGGTGAGTACGTTACGCCACTGAAACCAGCTATCTTTTATTTCAATTCCCGCCTTAAGTTTCACCAGCAAGGTCGATGTTTTCCGTATTTGATTCTTTCCCAGATGCGAAATCTTTTTCTGTTAAGAGACAAAAAATTCAGGAAAATATATAGTAGTTTTTGGGACTTTTTTGTTTGTGTTAATCAATATTTTGTCTTAAGCTTTTTCTCGTTAAACATTTTTTTTACTGTATGTATTATTATTTAATTAAGAGGCATTAAACTTCATTGTGATTGAGTTGTAGACTACTATTGGATCCAAATAATTAACTCTCTAAATTTAATAGCACAAAATAATATAATATGTGACTACAATAAATGCCTGATAAATACAATTTTTTGTTCAAAGTAACTCATACGTAAACTCTGATGTAAATATCCATAAATATTAAGAAAATATTGTTAACCTACTTTTATGATAAAATTTGCGATACTACTATACATTTTTGAAAGTAGAAACGACGAATATGAGATTTCAAAATATATACATTATTAAAGTACCCGAACACATATTGAAAATGACCAAATTCGGTCAAGATAGATATTTTTTATTATTATTATTATAGAGTTATCTTTCGTCCTTGTGTAAAACATACTTTGTTTTGTTTCTACGCTACCTAGAGGTCAAGCTGCAATCAATTTTATAAAGTTAGAAAAACCGGAAGTAAGTATTGAATCTAACAGAAGTTGACATTTAAATTTTGTTCAAAAATCTATCATGGAGAGTCTGATAATTCATAATACTACAAATATATTTCTCTTAAACTTTTTGAAACTGATATTTATGCTATTTTCTAGCGAATGTACTAAAATATTTCATATTGTACGAATATTTTTTGAGTTAGGGCTTGTTATTTAAATAATGGCCTCATAAAGAATGTGACTTTTCTTAAAATGTTTACTCAATCAGCTCTAAGATTTTCATATTTTAATAAAACATTAAAATGTTAGTACATTCTCTAGATAAATGCATTTAATTTGTTTTGGTAATACTTTTACTAATATAAGTTTATTATTTGTTTTAAATATTGTTGGTTAAATATTGGTATTTATTGGTATTGAGTCCTTAAAAAGCATTTATAATGTTTAAATATGTTATTTTGTCAAAAAGTATCCCGAACGTGTTCGGATACCTTAAATGTTTATATAACACAGCTTGAAAACTTAAAAAATTGTGTTTAATTGGAAATTATAAACAGGAAAGGAAAAAAAACTCTTATTTAATTCTAGCTTTCTGAAGTCTGTTAATATTAATACTTTGCACAGATTAGAGACGACGGAAAATAAACTAGTAAACATATTACACTGACTATTACAACCTAAATATCAAATTATTAACACCAGATATTTATTTCCAACAAATCAAAAGCCTTATTAAGGAGGATAATATCTTGATATCTCGCGCTAACGAGTTCTTAAAATTAATATAAAATTAGCAAGTACCTAAAAAGTTGCTTTGATGTTTCAATTGATGATTTTGTATCATTATATATTTACATTAGATTCCAGTATTGATTGAGCAGACTTTCTGAAAAATGTATTGCATAAAATAATTTAATTAATTACGCATTCACAATCTATTCGATATAATAAAATATTATCTGTGACTGTGTGTTAATAATTTTCTTTAATAAAGTTTCACTTGATGAAGTCAGATTTAATGCACTATTTCGCATCATGAATAATCTCTTCTCTAACAATATTTTTAATCTAATGAGTTTATGTCAATGAGTTATATTTTATAGAAAAATTACTATTAAATGAATTATTCAAAATTTAAACACCACTCAATGTAATTACATGGAAAAACTTATTATTTTTTCAAGTCAAAACAAAAGGGCTTAATTATAAATGCTAATACTCTCTGGTATAAAAACATAATTATTTTACCAACCCCCATTTCCAAATAACAGTTGTATTATTTTCTTGTTACTGTTTAAATAAATTAACAATAAAAGCAAACTATTTTATAAGCATTTTAATTTAATTTTTAACATGATTTCTATGTATAATTCCTCACAGTTATTAAACCTTATAAGCCTTCTACGAATTTTATTTCAATAAATGAAATTCAATTTATTACGTTAATAAAGTTAATTCTAATCTTCGGTGATATTAATAGGAGTTTCGAAATTCTAGATTTAACTAAAACACTAGAAAACTTAGTAATTCATAAACCTATTGACTTTCCTTTAACTAAAAATTAGTACATCAAGTATAGAGTGGTTTTAGGTATACCATCATGTAGATTTACTTTTAACAGATAGAAGCATATGAAGCCATTTTTCATAAAAAAAATTGGGATTTAAGGAGGTTTTCCATTTTCAAGAATTCAATATATGAAGCTTGTAAGTAAAGTTAAAAGGAAAACAATGTATGGACCATTTTATTAAATAAGAGTAATAAATTATTTTTCTACCTATATTCTGCACACATATTATTTGATATACAGAGTATCCCACAATTATTGAGTCGAAATTTAAGGGGAGGTAAGAAACATCACAATGGTTGATATTCGCAAAGCAGCCCATGGTCGGAAACATCCACTTTCGGCGTTAGATGGCGCAATTCTCAACAGCATTGAAGGAAACATATTTACAAACGGATAGCCGGATGTTTACTTTATGATGATGTTTACTTATGACGGTACTTTTTGAAGTTGGTGTCAGAGTAATGGTTAATCACGATGAAAGCTACTCCGAGATTCTTCAACGGCTGCAACGATGGCTCGTATACGTAGGCACTCTGATTTTTTCGAACGGTATCCAATATACGTTGTTCATAGGGAATGCAATACCGGACCAAAAGTTCAATACTAGTATTCGGTATTTTTCAGGTTTTAATACCTGGATATGGGTTTTAATACCGGTTGTAGAAATTTTAGTAAAACAAAGAAAACACAGGTGTTTCTTTGTTGTATTTTGACGGTTTTATTAAGGAGTGTAAATATCACAAAAAATTGTGACTTATACATTATACACTGCTGGACAATTGCTAAGAACGGATCACAAATTGCTATGTAGCATAACATTAAGCGAGACATGAGGCCTAGTAGAATAAAATATAGTTGCCACACTGTTCAGACATTAGAATAAAGAATATTTATTCATCTGGAAAGTACAAAAGCTGTGAAAAATCTGAAAGAAAAAAAATGTTCATTTGATCTGCGTACGGAGAAATGAAACAATGCATCTAAAAGTCAGCAGGCACCTTACAGAAAGTTATCAGTACGGTATATGTCCACCGTGGAGTGTGATGCAACATTCCACACGTCGTACCATACTTTGCACAACATTATCCAGCAGCTGTTGAGGCAATTTATCCCATTCCTCTGTGAGTGCACGGATGAGGGTGTTCCTGTTTGTCGGAGGATAGTTTTGACCAGAAACTTGCCTCCCCAAAGCATCCCACACATTTTCAATGGGGTTTAGATCTGGAGAACGCGCTGGCCATACGAGACGTTGAATACCCTCGCTGTCTAGACAATCCTGAACAGCGAGTGTTCGATGACATGTTGCGTTGTCGTCCATAAAAACAAATTTATCACCGACAGCACCACGGAAAAGACGAGCATGAGGAAGTAGAACTTCATCAATGTATCGTTGGCCCGTCCTAGTCCCTTTCACAACAGGCACATGTAGGCGCGTGCGGCCATTGATCATGATGCCGGCCCACACCATGATACTGCATGTAAGATATCGGTCCTTTTCCTGGATATTTTCTGGACGATAAGCAGTACCTCTCTCTCGCCAGATCAGTTGGTGTCTACAATCCGATGACAGACTGAACCTACTCTCATCTGAGAATAGTACGCATGCCTAGTCCTGTTCAGTCCAATTGTGATGCTCACGACACCATTGCAAACGGGCCGTACGGTACTGTCTGGTCAATGTGGACACACACAACAGGTCTGCGTGCGTGTAGTCCTCCTCCCCTCAAACGTCTGGCAACAGTTTTTCGGGAGATCTGCTTTCCTGAGGCAGCAAGAAACTGATTTGCCACCTGCTGAACTGTGGTGCGCCTGTTCCTTTTTGCTTATAGGACGATATATCTGTCTTCTGCAGGCATCGTACTTCTAACACGACCTCCCCCGTGCCGTCTACTACACATTCCAGTAGTTTTAAATGACTTCCACAGCCGTGAAACAACGCTGTGAGCGATGTCGAACTCCCTGGCAACATCTGTTATTTTTCTCCCTTCTTCGATCTTTCCAATAATTCGGTCACGCATAAAATCATCTATGTGATGTCAGGAAGACATGCCAAAAATTTTAAGTTCGTCTATTAAATCTTTCCTGTAAAACTTTGACTTGAAACAACAACTGTCCACACGCGTCAAAACCTTTAAAGCTCTTATGAACGCTATCACGTGATGAACAGACGTGGGAAAAAAATTGCATACTCATACTTCTTCTTACTAATATCCCGCACTTATTCTAATTTTCCACATTTTGCTTCCTTTCATTTTGTGGTTGCTATGGATGATAGTGTTATCCATCCTTAGCAATTGTCCAGCAGTGTAACAGTATATAAGGAATCACATGTGTATAAAGGAACATATTTATTTAAATCATATAAAAATGTAAATATCACTATTCAGTCTACCGTACTATTAAAAACATTTTAATGTGATCTAAGTAACGCAATGTATCAATTGTACTGTCACTGAGCCTGGAGCGTAGTTTTGTGCAAAAATTACTAGTTGTCGAAAACGCTCTATTGGCATCTACACTAGCTGGTGTGGTACTGTTAGCACTGCTCAATATGCTTTTTCCAAGTATTTACCTCTAAATCTATCATCTTTTCAAATAAATCTATTTCTCTTTGGATGGTTTTGGATATAGCTTATTTCTGTATTTAATTTTGTTTTTTGAATTTTTTTTAATTATAGCTAATTCTAGTTTTTGTTCAAAAGACAATTTCTTTTCACTATTGAAATAAGTGTCATCATCATCTTCGATATCTCTACCGAATTCTTCTGAATGCGGTTAGGTTTGAGGGTAAAATTTTTAAGAAAATTTACTGTAAACTTGAACAAATTTGAATTGGTTGGTCACTTTTTTCATTTTCATTTTTAAAATTATTATAATTATGTAAATAAAGTAAGTATTTTTCTATTTCGGATGCAATTTAAAAAATTTCCTGTAAATACTGAAAAACGGTATTTAAACTTGTGAAAACCGATATTACAAAATTGTGAAAACCGGTATTACAAAATTGTACAAATGGCTCAAAATACCAGTATTTGGCATTCCGGTATACCGGTATTACAATCCCTAGTTGTTCTATACTGGAAGTTCAAATCATTCCTGGCCCACTCTCACTACACGTATTACTTCATAATCCTGTACAGAAATTATGACGCAAATTAGTAAGCATCCGATGGTCTGGTCCATCTCTTTGTGGACGCATTTTGCGATAGAATCTTTCTTCTACTCGTGCATATCCGGTGCATACCTGCCAGTTAGATGTTCATAAAACTGTTCCATACTCCTCTTCGAGCCACTTTGCTTACTCTGAGTGTACTACTCAGAGCACATTCATGCACTTCTCTAGACCATGACCTATAATTTTCTGCTTTGATGTATTGAAACTCAGATTCGGACTGAGATCATAATAAAATGCATGAATAGATCGAGTGCTCAAGCATTTAAAACTAAAATTAGCATATAATTTGGACATGAAGTTCACCAAGTTACCATACAATAATAACTGTATACCTTAATGAAGTATCAAAGCCTTGAAAAAACACCATGTTTAACAGAACCACAATTAATCACTAATGTTTTTTGACCTTCACTATTCTACTTTAGATAAATAGCACACTTCCATTTTAAAATATAGTGCATTAGGAAAATATTATGCTGGCAAGTTTTATTCAGTTCATTTGAGTTCTTACTTTTGTTATTCTTATCATCTTTACTCTTGAGCATATCGTGAGGAAAGTAATTATAAAAAACTAACAGTCAAAAAAGAATGAAAATGATAGAATGTTTTTTAAAAATTCCTTGCTGGAAAAGTATTCTATATGCTTAATATTTTTTCCCTTCTATTTTAGTTTTGAAGACTTTTATTCTTTTATATTAATTATTTTGGTATAAAACAGCTTTGTTAAATAATTTGTCTTTCTTTCTTACTTTTTTTATACATCCAAATACGAACCTCAAATAACCAAATACCAAGAGAAACAATTTTCCGGCAATTTTTGCCACTAAAACCTAACAACAAAGCCCCTTAATCACTCACCATACTTAAATCGGTCAGATTTCCGATCCATCGAAAGCCACTTTGTCACAAATACCTTCTTTACGGGACAGATAAGACGACCGTAAAATCTCATCAGAGACAAGGGATGATCTCTGCCTATCATTAGTTTGGGGATGTAATCTGGTGAGGATGATAGTTGGTCATCGATCAAAAAGTTGCCTCTCTTTGGGTTGATTGTGAGAATATGCTCAGAGTTATCGATGCGTATTGAGATAAAGTGGTCAATGAAATAAATGGTGCAAAGTGAAGTACGGAGTTGGCCTATCTGGTAAGATTTGTTCTAGTTTTGTCATTTATTCTGCATTTCATGAGGTTAAGACTTAGTTCCAAAATATGGTAGTGGCAGATGACGAAGCATTATTTGTTGGAGTCAGTACAGAGTTTCGTAAAAAACTTAAATGTATTCAAATTTGAGTGCACAAAAAATATGCATTATTTTTTTCCCTTTTCCTTTAATTATTGATTCCTTTTTTTAACTAAATTTCCTAATTACAATTATCATAAGTTTGGAAAAGCTAATTCTAGGAAAATTCTTGTTATCTCGTAATAATTAAAAATAGTTTTGTTCGAGAAGAAATTTATATAGGTGCTTATATGTTTATTTTCCCCCTTTTTGCTTTTTGAAAGTAATTTTAGTGCTATTTTATTGATTTATCACCAGGGTATCAGACATTTTAAGCAAATATTTAAAATAATTTCAATGTTTGGAGAATAAATGAAATCGAGTCCATAAGAAGAATTTTTCAGTATTCTGTCTGTCAAACGTAAACTTAACAAAAACAACATACGACAGCAAAGTTGAGTTATTGAATTTTGTCGAGTTATCTATATAAAAAATTCTCAGACCTCTTGCTTTCTCTAAAGAAAATGAAAGATAAAACGCTTAAGACGAAAGGGGCAAGGGACTTTAAGTAAAGAATGACCGTCAAAATGCAAAAACTGGTGTTAAGAAACTGAAATGAAACTCTGAAACCACGACTCTTTTTTAGGATTCAAAAGCTCTACAATATTTAATGTGTTTAAAGAATGTAAGTTGTGAGACGAAAAAGTTCAAGCTGTAAGGATTACTCTGATAAAAAAAAGACAAAAGAAACACGCCTAGTCTGCAGTAAGAGAAGAGTAACAACACGTCAAATTATAGCTACATTCAATGTAGGTGCATCTCAAAACATATCGCCGGCCTAATTAGCAGACTGCGTAACTCCACCGGTGTAACTGATTTGATATAGGAGTGCAACTCGCCAAGCGCTTTTGGGCGTGATTCCTTAATCCTTTTGTTTTGTATTTATTCATCGAACAGTGTAATCACTACTTTTTTTTATTTCATAATAAAACCTGATTTCGAAAGGAGAGGTAGTGGCAAGATTTTAACATAAGATAAATACAACAGAAAGTAATATTAATGTATTACGCTTCCAGATATAAATTATTTACACTATTTTAAGCGTTCATACACAAAATTTGTAATAATGTGTTACTTTTGATGAGCAGAGATCTCGCGGGAAAAAAAACCAAAGCAAAAAACTAACACTAGTATGAGTTATCCCCATGGCAACTACATTATCGCACGGTAAAAATATCAAAGTAAACCATATTGTAATATTATCGCCATCTTTGCGAACATAAACAACAATTTGGCGCCTAGGCCTACTGTATCAAATTAGCATCCCAGATGGAGTTACGCAGTTTGACAATTAGACCGACGATATTCCAAAGCATAACAAGATGGAATTTGCAAAAAGGTGGATTTTAGCAGCAAGATACCATCAAGAATAAAACTAATATTACAAAAAATAGGAAAAAGTAAATTTGTGGACCCAAGAACAACGAAATGTGTCGCTGGATGACTTTTTTAAAAGAACCCATGCCCTGCTCCATCATACAAATAACAGAACCAAAATATGGCACAGACTGCTTAAAGTCATAATCCTCTTTTGTCGAAAGATAACCTTTCAGACAGTTAGCGGTGGACATAACGTTAGGGGATGTTTTCTTTTTTTTAGAGTACACACTGAGGTCTCTAATATTTGTGGATATAACTCTTAACAGTACAGTTTAATTCAGCTTATGCACTCATTTATGGTTTTATTGTTTCTTCATGAAACTGGTCACATTTAACATTTTTTTAAACCTTGCGACCATGCTCGAGGAGTAGTCTTAAATTGGTTTGAAAACTATCAACTAGAATTTTATCAGAATCCATGACCAGAACAGTCCTCTTACCTTTAGTCTGTTGAGAATTTTTGACGCGTTGTCGAAAGATTACTTTAAATGTTAGAAACATCCCCACCTAATCGGATCCAACTTACGGCTGTCATTAAGTCAGTATGAGCTAAAATTACTAAGAAATATTTTCAAGAACTTGTTAAGTCCATGTAAAGAAGAATTATGACTGTGATAAAAGATGAACCAATTAGTTTTTAGATGTTTTCTCTAATTGTTTGGCAATTCAATATACAGCATATATTTATAAAACAAATTTTCTTGTGTTAAACGTACTTAACAGTTGTGGAAGATGGAATAATTTCAATGTATCATTTTCTTTGAAAAATTAAATTTTCAATTAATGTTAATTTTCTAAACGCTTGACAGAATATAAGTCTGCAATAGATAAAAAAAATTGAATCTTGGTGAAACCTCAATAGTTCAAAATTAATAGCTTATTTTTTGATTATAATAATGAAGAATACTTTTTGAATAAACAATGACGTAGGTAGTATGGCAATTAAATAACCGGATTAGCAAAAACTAGCATTATTGAAAGCAATATACAAATACCTTTTAATCCCCTTCAACATACTTCCCTTCCCTAAACGAAAATTAGATGAAGTGGGTGCCAGCGAAATAAATCGCTTATACCCAGAAGGACGGAGAAAAGGTTGAAAATAAAGACCGATATCTGAAATCATTTCCCTCGCAGGGGGAGACAAGAGGAAGAGAGCGGCCGAACGAGAACGAAACTGGAGTGACGTCACGAGGGCGAGAATGGAGGAGCGCAGGAAGGGGGGCTTAACAGCCCCAAAACGCGTTCGAGGAGCACCAAAAACGCAGTGGGAAGGAGAATGCTGCATTTCTTTTTTTTTTTTGCAGCCGGAATGAAAAAGAAAAGTCTGCAAGGAGAAACTTACAGACGCCACAGCATGTGGAACGAAGCTGGAGCCAGCTTTAACACTGATCCCAGTTCTGATGAGAGGCAAATGCGTTTGAATATTGTGAAGTGTAGCAATTAAGTGTTTTTGTTGAGATTACGGCGGTTTCAAGGGACTTCCCTTCCCTATCAATACAGAGCTTCCTTTTCTTCCTCACTCTTCCTTTCTTTCCCCTTAGAACATCAATGTAGTATTACTATTTTACTTGAAGTACTCATTCTATTACTTGAAGTACCATTACTATTCTTTGGAGTACCAATACTGTTACTTAAAGTACCATTACTATTACTTGGAGTACCTATTCATTCTGGAGGAGCATGGCCAGTTCTTTAAGTCACAGATCGACCAGAACGATCATCATTTTCAAGAACCTCCCGATCATCCGAAAATCATTTGAGGCATTCGGAAATTTGACTATTGGACGAGAACAACTAACTCGAAATACTTCTTTTAACAATTTAAAACATTCAGTTGGATTTTTTCTTAAAATTTCAAGAGGAATTTCAAATTTATGTGCTGCTCTATTTTTAAGTTTCCACGATCGTAGCACTTCGACACAACGACGTCTTACTCAAATGAATGTGAAAAACGAACTGAACAAGACAGAGAGATGGAATAATATGCCCCCAGCACCGAAAGGGTCAAGGTCAAATATATTCTATTCTCACTCTTTCACACCAAACCTAACGACTAGCGCATGCACAGTCCGTGAATTTAATTATCACACTTTGTATAAAGGTAATGAAAGCAAAGCATGAATGTTAACGTGAATGAATCTAAATTATAGTTCTATAGACCACACATTGATCTCTCTCTCATTTAATGTTACTATTTATTATCCTTCAGAATAGAAAGAATAATATCCCATTTGATTTTCGGTGTAAGTTTTATAGGTAGTATCAAAAGAACTTTGATACTAACCAGATTTATGGTACATTAATACATAAAAATCTATAGTGTGATATATATTTCATTTATGACATAAACTTATGTGCGGATCGTAAAAAAACTACTTTTTTCTTAAAAGTTGTAGTATAAAAATTCTGAATGTGCCTGTCATTTACCTTTAGTTCAGACTGAAGAGCACATATTTAAACACACTTTTGAAATTCCTGAAAGGAAAGGTTAAACAATAATAATAATTTATCTGAAGAATAAAGTAAGAAAGGCACGTAAGACATTTAAAAAATATATTTATTATATCAGAATTTCATCAGGAAAATCAATACTTTAATGAAATTTTAAGCAGTTTGTAATCGATAAAAAATCATGCTTCTGAGTTACCTATATATCGTTCATCTTTTCTCTCTCTCTAAATAGGCACTGCATTTCTAAGAAAAGTTCCGTAACTGTGTACCATTCCCTATGTCTTTCATTCGCTTAGAAAGAAGATATTTTTTAAATATTTTTTATTATTATAGGTAATGAAGCATTTGCTTTTACCTCAAATAATCGAATATATTGATAATTTTGGATACGTCTTATGGCGGAACTGTAACAGGTTTAAAGCGTGTTTTATTCTTTTAAGTTTTTGTTTGACATATGATATGAGAACTTTGCCTTAGGAAATATCCATAATATATGTAAAGATACTATTAAATTGAACTGAATACTGTACGAAGAGTCGGTACGTTAAAGTGTGATAAATATAGGTTTTGAAGTTCTTACTATTTTTCAAAAATAATCACTTGGATAAAAACCCTGAATTAATCTTTTTGAAGACAGAGTAATAAATCTTTGACGATAACTGCACAAACACTTTATTTAAGGATAAGTAACACTTTTATTTTGTTATAGTTCAATTTAAACAAATTGCTCTACGACTAAAAGTATTCTGGACAGTTTGATTTTGAAAAAAGTAAACATGTATTAAAATGTTTACTATCTCTACATTTAATTACTATCCAACGGTATATATGGGCCCTAATTCATTACAATACTTCTGATAATTGCTATTATGGGCAACATTAGCAATTCTATGTAAAAGGAACTTCGCATTATGGTACTTACATACGTATTATCGCAAACGTATTGGCGACATTATATGGTTGCCAATTCGCCGCGTACGACACATGTGAAATCAGGGTTGCCAATTTGGCCAGTTATCTTGAACGTTGACACTGTTGCGATTGTACGTAAGTATCATTATTTTTTATTCTGTTAACTTACACTGTTATTTAAGTTTAAATTCAATCTTTTTTGTGTTTGCGTTTAAAGAAATTATTCCAGTTATTTATTTTAACCTAACTGTTTTACTATAAAGTGTTTTGCACAGTTTAGCAATCTTTAAAAAACGAATCAATTGATATATTTCTTATATATCTGTTTTTTGTGGTAGTTCAGTCATATTAAAGTTTCACTGCGGAATGAGAGATAATAAGCTGAAAATTCGTATAGACCAGGGGTGGCCAACCCAAATGACCTTGCGGGCCACTTCGAAAAACATTATAGTCTCGCGGGCCGCACATAAAAATATGTACCCTTATATCAGATTTGAAAACAAAAAAAAATTATTGGAGTGAAAATTTTAAACAGAATGAATTATTATTATTGCTTTCATTATTTTTCATATATACAGACATAGATAATATAATAATGTTTACATAATATAATAATGCAATGATCAAATAATGTTTAAAATATTACAGTTGCCATTTTCTTGAAAAATGCAGTGTTCCTTTTGAATTGATCTTTCGTTACTCATTGTTGAAATTTGATTGTGCTGTCATTATCAAACGATTAAGTATATATTGCCATTTATCTTAACCGTCCTGAGTATTTTTTTAAACTTTATAAAACATCTCTGACTGGCTGCCTCTTGCTTTTTGGGCACTTCAAACAGAAAAAGAGAAGTAGAAATGAAAATCGCTTACACAAAGAATCATGTACCCTCCATAGTAAAGGATATGCGTAATGCGATTCAGAATTTATTAAAAAAGTAATTTATTATAGTAAAATCAAATACGTAACTGTTTGATAAAATATAGGCCGCGGTAGCCGAGTGGTATAGATATCGAACCGTGGCTTGCATTGTCATGAGTTCGAGCCCAGTACCACCAAAGACCCGCCATGTAGGGCAGCAATGCACGTTAAATCTGTCGAGAGCTGAAACGTCCTCCCGTTGGTGTGGTGTGGTAGTTAGCTTAGGTGTCGTCCACGTCACTTGACCATAGTTCAAAATTACGTGGTCCGTCGCCAAAAGCCCTCGTGTAGCTAAACAATGCGACGTTAATAATCAATCAATCAATTGATAAAATATACACTTATTTTAATCTGAAGGACATTTATATTATCAAAAAGGATTTATTTCAAAACAAGAACATGTAACAGGCAAACAAATTGTAGATTTATATATATAAATTTCCCATCAAATAAATTTCAAAATGAAACAATTTTAAAAACCTGATTTTTAAAATTTTTCTTTGTAAGAGTCGGCGGGCAACAACTTACGTACTGGCGGGCCACATGTGGCCAACATGTCACGTGTTGGACACCCCAGAAATAGACCTTTATTTTAGTACTCTAAATCAGTGGTACTCAAACTTTAACTACTGGCGACCCAATTTTCAATCATAATTTTTATCGTGCCCTTAAAAATAATAATGTATTGAATGCGATAATAATACACTTTTTGGCGCTAAAGCTACTATATGATCATAATTATAAACCATACAAATTAACAAGATAAGTATTAAGTTTTGTAAAGGTGTTACTTTTAAGTGAATATTATTTTATTTATTTATTTTTTTTATATTTTAGTTCGATTCACTATAAAAGCGTGTTTTTTTAGTTTGTTTTTAAACTATAACTTGTTTTATAATTATTTTTACTATACACGATAAAAATCACAAAAAATTTCGGAGAATAATTTAATTAAGAGAAAATATACTTACCCCTACTTTAAAGAACTTTTTTAATTTTTCTTTGATGATTTGAGAAAAAATCCAATAAAACTAAAGAAAATGTTCCAAATGTGCGTGTCCTTAAGGAAGGACATAAGTCACAGACACTTTTCGCTAATACAGAACCGTTATTTTCCAGTAAAACTGTCATATTTTGTTCACGTTTTGCTTTGTTTGATGATCTACAAATAAGCATTTTGAACTTTTTCTTCCTTGCGTCTTTTTGACAAAGCGAAGTGCTACATTTATGGTTTCATAGTTTTCTTGATAGAGTTCTTTAGGCAGCATTTGAAAATTTCAATTCAACTCAAACGTTTCATGTCTATCGCTTTTCTCATATTTAATTTCGCTATCACGATTAATATGCATTATTTCATCAGGTTCTTCAATTGCTTGATCAGTTTCGTCTTCCTTCAATAAAGAGATCGCAAATGCCCATTTTTTTATATTCTGCTCATTTACATTTATAAACCATAATAAGTCGTACAACACAGCAATTAAAACTACAAAGTTAATCATAGGGGAAAGTATAGCATATTCATAGAAAATATTTTTGAACAAAAGTGGTCGTGCAGGGAACTTGATCAAAACAAGTACCTTGATTGTTAAAAACCGTTTGCCACTCTCAAAAAAGAGGCATACATGTGACAAATTCATTTGAGTTTCCATGAAGACTATATAATAGGAGGATATTGTCAAGGTCACTGTTAACGAATAAACAGTTTTACCAGAATTTGGAGTGATTCAGTGCCTCATGCGACCGTTCCCATGTAAAAAGTGAATTTGATACAAAAACATCGATGTCAGTTCTAAAAAAATAGTGTAAAACTCATAAAATATATCTCATACAACTCATAAAAATACATCTTGGCCAAATAATCCTTCAAAATGCTCAATATGCTTATCCATATATCATAAAACTCATTTACATGGGGAAAAAGCAACAGAAAAATATTATTTACAGCTTTCCTAAAAGAAAAGGAAACGGAGTTAAACATGCCAGTAAGTTTGAAGGTCAAAGAGATGATAATCAAAAGTAGTATTCTAAGGGTTAAAAGAAACGTAATAAAAAAATCTCTCATCGTGGAATTACAGCAAAGCAAACAAAATATCTTTTTTTATTTGGTTTTTGGATCAAAGATATCTAATGAGCGTTTGAAAGTGGAAAACCAGATGATATATATATAAATTATATCAGTGTAAATGTGTATTTTTTACTTTGTCAGCAAGCATTTTGTTTTACTTCATTCCAAAAAATAATTTTTTTAAGCCTTTTATATTTTCAATATGCTCGTGCCCCCCCAGGGGGCGCGCCCCACAGTTTGAGAAACACTGATCTAAATGTTGTCTCAAAAGTCTCATAAAAGATATTTAAGGCCAAAGGTAAAAAAAAAATCGGTTTTTTGCTAATATCTATGGCTTAATGGCTATTCTATTCTATGGCTTAATGCTATTTACATTTAATATAAATATTATAGAGAATAAAATTTCCTATAACCTTTTTTTAAAACATTTTTGTTGAAACCCAGACAACGATGAAATATTTTTCCACTTTCCGTATAACCACAAAAAATCAGCTCCGTTAAAATTCTTTTCTGTTAATGCTTGATCATCGTGTAGATTTTTGTCTTGAAATTTGCTGTATCCAGGCCAAATGGTTTTCCATAAGCTAGAAGAGACATATGTGACATTGCTGCTAACTCTTTTCACTTGGTTTGGTTGTACATTTTTGTATACGGTCAATATATATCTTTTGAAGTATTAAGCTTAATCATCTCCATAACATGGAGAGTATTACTACCATCAAGAGTATGGCCATTTATACTGGCATTGTCTCTAACATATTGTACTAGCGCGCCTGATTCCGATGATAAAATACGAGACTGTGGATGGTAGGCTGCTGAAATTTCATACTGTACAGACTTACAATACGAAGCTTCAAATCCCAAGCTATATAGCACATCTATTAGTCTTTCAGATCCATATCTTCTATGAAGAGATACAAAAAGGCTTAATAGTAACTGTGATGAAAATGATCGTTCTCGTAATGCAGCCATTATTGCATGACTTATTGACGGGCATTCTGTTTTTGAATTAGCAATTTTTTCTTTTCTGTTTTTCTTTATGACTTCCTGTAAGAAATGCAATAGACGTTTTGGTATTTCTTCATTTTACTTGATTAACATTTTTCTTGGAGGTGGATAAAACTCGGTTTCAACGACAGATGACCGAATACCTTCAAGGATAATACATGCTGCAGCTTCTACAATTCGTAACCGTTCTTCTTCGGGATCCCTTTTTTATTATCATACCAAGCTTTTGATATATTAGCTTGTGTATCCCGAAAAAATATGACTGTAAAAGATTTTACTTTTGTCCTAGTTATTATATCTGTCAAATACTTTTGTTGAAATCTCGTAAGTACAGTTTTCACATCTGATACATACCCCATCAGGACATCTCTGAGCTCTTTCAATGTAAATTGCGAATCGTCATGATTTTCAATGTAATTAAAAATCTCTGCCACAGTTTCTGCGACTTGATTATCTTGACAAGTCTTCTTTTCAGAAGATGGTAGTCGATTTAAGAAATTTGTGTAGTAGAGAGTATGATATTTTGCTTCAGAAGCAATCGTCATACTCACAAAAAAAGTATACAATCTTTCATTAATTCTCCTTTAGAATCACTACATTCTGCTTTTTTAAATAAACATTGTCTTTAAATTCAAGAGTACCCACTTTACTAATTTTGCTCCTGTACTTCTCTCGTTCTCTTTTTTTTAGTCTATGTTGCTTCATCAGCTACTTCAACATAAAATAAACAGTCTCTTTTGAAATCAAACTTTTCAGTTCTTCTTTAACGAGGTACACTAGGTGTTGATAAATGTTCACTGTTTTCAATGTGTCATTTCGATGTAAAAATCGAATTTCTGCTAACGTACACTTTTCGGCACACTGTATGTATATTCTCGGGTGCTGAAGAATTTAAAAAATCAATGTTATTTCGTTCGATACTGCTTGCTTTTAAAGTTTTTTAACCACTTACTACATTAACAGGATCACCTTGTGATAACAATTCATTACATATAAAACACAAATCTGCCGTAACTCTCAAAATTTTGCGTCCGTCGTTGCCAAAATACAATTTAAAATTAGCGAATAAACGTGGGGCTAGTCGAAACTGGTTTCTTAAAAAGGTAATCGGTTTTTACTGTACAGCTATACATTTGTCTCTCAACTAGCTATAAATAGAACGTTAGTATAACAGAAGTCCGCAGGTTCAGGTATAATCTGTACAGAAAGAAACAAATTGGAAGGTTTATACATTTAAAAAAAATTGTTCTTCATTTTTTTCCACTTAAGATGTAATTAGCATATATTAAAATATAATTAAAGTCTATAATTTCAGTTAACTATTTTTTAATGGCACGAACAAATAAGGGCTATAAAAATTTACTTAATTAAAATGAAAACTATTACTAAATGTAATATAATAATTAATAAAAAAATGCCAAATATTTTTAACTATGTATATTTTTAAGGTTTATAGACTTTATACGGCGTATTATACCATCTGACTAAGGGTGGACCTTGCAGTATGCTGTAGATTGCTAAGCGCTGCGCGTTCAACGCTGTCTATCTCAAAAAGGGTTTAATGTGTAGAAAATGTTTCAAACAAAATTTATAGAAAATTTGAATCTCGACAATATTTATATTAAATGTAAATAGCATTAAGCCATAGGAAACGAGATGTTTGCAAAAAACCGATTTTTTGACCTTTGACCTTAAATATCTTAAGACGCGGACAGGAGATTTTATGAGACTTTTGAGACATTATTTATAGTGCCAAAATAAAAGTCTATACGAATTTTCAGCTTATTATCTCTCATTCCATATTTAATCCTTATTTTTGACTAATATGACTGGACTCTAATACTTTCTCTGTTATACGAAAAAAAACTTAATTTTAGTAATACTTCAGCAATTAATTGCTCAGCAGATATAATTTTATTCTATTTTTGAATCTCTTATTTAATTAATAATTATCTTTATTTATGTATTTCTACTTACCACGATGTTCTCTTTTCATTGCACGTGCTAAAGTAATGGAATTTTTTCAAAGAAGTATCATGTGGCTATTTTTTCTTTTAAAAAGTTTTACACCAGTCCATAATCTTCTCTTAAAATATTATAGTATTTTCAGATTTACAATCTTTCATGGTGATTTCATAATTTTTTCACTACGCATGTGATTGCCAAAGACAATCCGATGAAGATATGTCTGATGAAAGAAGGCAGAGAATTTCTCATCCTAAATGCATTTCCCTTTTATGTCTACTGCATCATAAGGTCAAGTGCTGTCCATTTATGTATTTTCAACCTCTTAATTATTTTGTGTAAATACTTCCCCAATGATTCGGCACTTACTTTGAATACTTTTTCAGGCAATTGGTACAAAATTGAAATTAATTTCCATCATTGTCTGCAATCTGTTGAAATTTAGATTTGACAGTATGTCTGACATGCTGTAGTCTTTTAGGGTTCAGTCTCCATTGAAAAGAAGTTTCCTTGAACTTTCAAATTCTGATCAAAGTATATAATTAAGACTTCACTATTCGCCCTTCAATTGCACATACTTATTTTCTTTACACTTACAACCTCATCATCCTCTGCCTTTGTGCTTCAGATCTCTGAAAATGACACTTTTAATCTGCACATCAAGGTTCTTTCTCAAGGTGAAGTTCAGTTCTCAAATCAAACAACATATTACATTTTCCCCAGTAGCGTAAAGTGTGACTCTTCAACCCTAGCATCAAGGGGGAGGTTTTTAGGTAGCCCAAAGCCTGAATGGAGCTAAGTACGTATTTCACCAATTTTAAAAATATTAAAGTCAAAACCTGACATTGGAAAGGACTTTGATATTTTTTGTTACACACTGATTTTCCCAGTGGTTGATTGAAAACCTGTGGGAACCTTCTACAACGTATAAACAAGCCCTGAAAGTATTGTACAATATGAAAATGACAAAACTTTCTTATGTATCTAATCTTTAAGTGAAAAATTGCAATTTTTATTACTTATTCTTTTTTCTTAAAATATTCCTCTCTGTTATGAATCGCTGTTAATTATATCTACATTATCACTCAAAAGGAATACTAGTTTATCTAATAATATTCACAAACAAATTTTTAAGGTGATAATTTTCTTAGGCGCGTTTTGCTGAAGAGTGAATCTAAAATAAGCGACAGGTTCGGCTATGTTACGCTGAATCGGTTACACTCGGCTCCATTCAGCAATTGTGTTCGAGTCAGTGACGCTGGCTCAGTTTTGAATCGAACATTTTTAGGCGAGTGTTTGTTTGTCTTTTAAGTAAAAATTTTGCGTGCAAACTTTTATCTCGTTAAATTTTATTTCCTTTATTTAAATATTACTGTCATCAAGTCCACTTCCACTCAACTTCAGTGAGCGAACGAGAGAGGCAAAGTGCAACCTAAAGCAATTAAAAAAAAGATCATTCATTCTTTTGCTGGAGATCAAAGATAAGAACAAACGAAACATAGGATCTATATTTTGATGCAGTAGAAAAAACATTCAAGCACAAAAATGTGCCAAAAGAATTAAAATCCTACATTTTAATGGCGAGAGTTTTTAATCTAAGTTCATTGGCGAGAAAGTTGTCAATGTTTTGAATTATGTTAGTGATGACAACTAAGGGATTGCGAGAAAAAAAAGCATTAATTGCGAAAAAGTACAAACCCCATCCTTTTGTTTGCTAAGAGAAAGTGAAGGAAAGTAAGCGGCTCTCAGGGCATAAGTTTTCTTAACCTTACATAATATATATGATGTTATATAAATTACATAAAAGCGCGGCACTTATGTATTATCGCAATGGTATTGGCGACATTATAGAAAGAAAGCACATGGTTGTTAATTCATCACGTACGACGCATGGGAGATCAAGGTTGCCAACTTGACGAGCTGTCTTGAGCGTTGGCAGGATTACGATAGGGCATATGTACCGTATAAACATATGCATTATGTATGTAAAATATACATAAGTAATTAGCATATAAATACTTCTAAATAAAAACTAAATTGACATTTTTATAAATTGTATATACTCATACATAAATATATAAAAAAATACGTAATTATTTAAACACTGTCCTTTAAAGAAAATGAATGACGTAAACAAATCCACCGATAAATGAGTGTAAAAAAGGGAACTACTTAACACCCGCATGCAAAAGTATCGTAAACAAAATCGTAGTACATAAGAACTATTGCATTTTCTCGTCCAGAATAAATTTGAAATTTTCACTTCATAAGCGCGCACACTCCATTTTATTTCTATAAAAATAATTTGATTCGAAACAAAAATGCGTGGGTAATTTAAAATTTTAATTTCTTAAACTTCCGAATTCTCGGCTATTTTTCACTACTCATCAAAATGTTGTATTAAGAATGACAAAAATGCTCCAATTTTCCATACGCAATTATACTACGTGCTTTTAAAACTTACGTGTTTTAAATATCCATTTTTTCACGTAGTCACAGGGGAGTCTAAATTCTCATCAAGTTACTTAAAATGATATGTGCTGTCTATTAACTCATTTATCATTCTATAATGAGAATAAAATGAAAAAAAAAAGGAAAAGAAGAAGGGGGAAAAAATCTTGCTAAATTGTTTTAAAAGTAGGGCTGGGAGGAAAAAATGAAAAGTATTATTTTTTAATTTTGATATGATGGATAAACAAACAGCTTTTCACTTTCCCATGCCTTGCCCTTTTCCCCCTGTTTGAAACTTCGTTAAAAATTTCGAACCAAATGAGGGTCTTCCGCACTCATTTTTTTTCCTGTTTGAGAGAAGTAATGCATAGCGGGTGTGATACTTATTTTTTTTTTCATATATGAATTTATTTAAGTTACACTCAGTTAACATTGTTGACTCATTTAAAAATACAATTTTTAATTGCATGTAACATTTACCACACAGTTGCTAACACAAACTGGTAACTAATAATCAATAAGTTTTCATTAGAAATTCTGCTACCAAAATTTGGGTGAGGTTTGTAGAATATAGTGCTGTTGTTGCGACTAAAATGTATTCTGGGACTTAATATTTTAGTTTCAATGGAAAATGTTTAATGAAATTTAAAACTATACATGTATTTTACTTTATTTTATATACCTAAAGGTTTAATGCAGTTTGAAGACACATATCACTGAATTATTGTAATCAATTTTCAAATAAATTCAGTTTTAATATTACTACTTAGCTCCTTTATGCTACGTATGAAGAAATTTCTGTGTATGTAGTAATAATAGCATGTAAGTAATTTTTACGGAATTTGCATTTTTTACCTGATAAAGGGTGTTTTCTTAGAGGTATAGAACTTTAAATTGCAATAAAACAACGATGTATTATTCGATTGACATGATTTTTTTTTATTCGAAAGATAATCTTGTGGCATTACATTTTAAATATGATTTCTGGCATAGGACTGCCACGGCTGGCTCGGATGTAGTCCAATCTGGACGTCCAATTTTCGATGACTTTTTCCAACATTTGTGGCCGTATATCGGCAATAACACGGCGAATGTTGTCTTCCAAATGGTCAAGCGTTTGTGGCTTATCCGCATAGACCAATGACTTTACATAGCCCCACAGAAAATAGTCTAGCGGTGTTAAATCACAAGATCTTGGAGGCCAATTCACAGGTACAAAATGTGAAATTAGGCGGTCACACCAAACGTGTCTTTCAATAAATCGATTGTGGCACGAGCTGTGTGACAAGTTTCGCCGTCTTGTTGGAACCACAGCTCCTGGACATCATGATTGTTTAATTCAAGAATGAAAAAGTTAGTAATCATGGCTCTATACCGATCAACATTGACTGTAACGTTGTGTCCTTCATCGTTTTTGAAGAAGGATTCCACCAGCTCATAAAGCGCACCAAACAGTCAGTTTTTCTGGATGTAACGGTGTTTCGACATACAATTGTGGATTAGCTTCACTCCAAATGCGGCAGTTTTGTTTGTTGACTTAGCCATTCAACCAGAAATGCGCTTCATCGCTAAACAAAATTCGCTTATGAAAATCGGGAACAACGGCCATCTCGTTTTGGGCCCATTCGACGAATCTACGCCTTGCTTGATGATCGTTTTGATGAATTGCCAAACCAAACTGAGAATAAATCAATTGACAGCTGTTAAATCGGTCACCATTTTGGAAAGTAATGCCAACTTCAACTTCTATACCTGGAAAAAAAACACTCTTTATATGTCCTCCTAGGAGGATTTAAATATATATGTAAATGTGTGTGTGTGTTATAGCACACATGTAAATCAAGGGACAAAAACAGCAGCTCTCATAAGAGCTGAATACAGGGAGAAGGAAAGTCGGTTTTTAAATACCAAAATTGTGCTTTTCCACTTTTTTGTACGAGAAGATTCAGTAAGCCACAAAAAGGAATATTTTATCTCAGTCAAGTCTGTCAGTCAAACAAATTTCTGAGGTCGATATAAGAAGAACAGTAGCTTATAAAAAAACGCGAAGCAGTACAAATGTATATATTTTCAACAAATTTGCATCCATGTTGAATAAATTGAAGCTACAATTATAAAGGATGTTTTTTTAGAGGTATAGATTTTTAAATTGCAATAAAACAACGATGTATTATTCGATTCAAATGAATTTTTTTTTATTCGAAAGATAATCTTGTGGCATTACATTTTAAATATGATCAAACAAGGCGTAGATTCGTCGAATGGGCCCAAAACGAGATTGCCGTTGTTCCCGATTTTCATAAGCGAATTTTGTTTAGCAATGAAGCGCACTTCTGGTTGAATGGTTACGTCAACAAACAAAACTGCCGCATTTGGAGTGAAGCTAATCCACAAGTGTATGTCGAAACACCGTTACATCCAGATAAACTGACTGTTTGGTGCGCTTAATGGGCTGTTGGAATCATTGGTCCGTACTTCTTCAAAAACGATGAAGGCCACAACGTTACAGTCAATGGTGATCGGTATAGAGCCATGATTACTAACCTTTTCATTCCTGAATTGAACAATCATGATATCCAGGAGCTGTGGTTCCAACAAGACGGCGCAACTTGTCACACAGCTCGTGCCACAATCGATTTATTGAAAGACACGTTTGGTGACCGCCTAAGTTCACGTTTTGGACCTGTGAATTGGCCTCCAAGATCTTGTGATTTAACACCGATAGACTATTTTCTGTGGGGCTATGTAAAGTCATTGGTCTATGCGGATAAGCCACAAACGCTTGACCATTTGGAAGACAACATTTGCCGTGTTATTGCCGATATACGGCCACAAATGTTGGAAAAAGTCATCGAAAATAGGACGTCCAGATTGGACTACATCCGAGCCAGCCGTGGCAGTCATATGCCAGAAATCATATTTAAAATGTAATGCTACAAGTTTATCTTTCCAATAAAAAAATTCATGTCAATCGAATAATACATCGTTGTTTTATTGCAATTTAAAGTTCTATACCTCTAAAAAAAACACCCATTACAAATTTGGAATCATAAGAATTTGTAATGGGAATTATTCAACGGAGGAAAAATGGTACCAATCTTGTAACAGAACCAGGGGTCTATGTCAGTATGTTATCTGCTTTGAATTTCAAGAGCCAAGATAATACAAGTATTGAGGTTTGCGACATTCGACTTCGTCTGTAGCAGAAAGGATATATCAGGGAAGCATCCATGAGTATGGAATTATCTTTGATTGTACATTTCAAATACGTGTGATTGCAGTGTACGGCGAACGCAAATTCTGGAAAAAAAAGAAGGGAATACCCTTGCATTTTTCAGATGAATGATGAATCTGCTTATAAAACCTTGATGCCTGTGCTAGAGTTTGTAGGCATCTTTCTGAGGGATCGCAAGAGTATCGCATCACCACAGCCTTAAGGTATACGTCTACGTTCGGAACCGTGGTTTTGCAAAAGTGTATAAATGGATAATATTTATGAGTTTTAGTGTCCCTTAGATTAAAAAAACTCATGTAAAATGGTTTTAAGAATAGTATGACATTAAAAAATTATTTAAGTACAATATTTTGAAAAAGAATGAACATTGAAGGACCAATTTTCAAAACATTCTGGTTTTATGAAAAAATGCTTCCATTGTTATAATGTTTTACCTGTATATAGCTCAGACTTCTCTACAGAGGATGAACTAGAATTTGGGAAATATATAACTTAGAAGTGGGTTTATCCATATTTTAGTACAACAGTGGGGATAAATTTTAAGAAAAAAACGCCGATAATTATTTCAATTGGTGGTAACTCTGAAAATAATGTGAATTTTTCAAAAATCCTAGTTGAGACGATCTGGAGAAGTCTTTACTTTATATAAGCAAAATGTAATTATTACAGAAGCATTTTTTATAAAAGGAGAACGTTTTGAAAAAAGGTTATTCAAAGTTAATTTTTTGCTAAAATATTGTATTTAAATAATTTTTTGTCATAATGTCCATAAGACAAATTTAATCTTTTTGTTATAATCTAAGTGACACTGACCATCATGAAAATTATTCATTTATGTTTTTTTTCTTAAAATTACGGTTCCGAAAGTAGTCAGATACCTTAACCCAGTGCTTCTCAAACTTTCAATATTCGCGACCCAATATTCAATCATTATTTTCATCGCGCCCCCCCATACAATAACTTTGCATTGAATTCAATAATAATATATTTTGAGACTAAACCTACAGTGTGTTCGACTTTTACCTCTTTAATGCCTCCGGCGTATATAAAAGTCTCACTCAGCCAGTGTCTTAATTGACATAGACGTATATATACGTCCAGTATATATATACGGACGTATATATACGTCCGTATATATACGTACAATATTTTCTGTGCACTGTTATCCATAAAATTATTCCGAAGACTTTGGAATGCAGTAAAAGGAGCTTGATTGTCTTTGCGAAGGATTTACTTGTTTCAGAGATTATTTGTTTCTTTATTACTTCAACCCCCCCCCTTCCCAATACACCAGATACGCTCGTTTTCGTGTTAAACGTGGCATTGGGGAGCGAATCACTTAATTTTTAATCGGATATTAAGAGAGTAATTATAAACCGTATGTGCCCACCAATGAGAAAACGTGAGGGGGGAGAAGTGGACTGCCCCTGATGTTTTTAAAAGGCTGGAAAAACCGGGAGAAAAGAAAAAAAAAGGAAGGAGAACGAGAAAAAGAAAAAAAGAACTCGAAAAGACGGGGGCTGGTCGTTTTAGGAAGCGGAGAGGAGAATCCCAGAGATTTGTTCCGTGATGCTGACCAGGAATCCCAAAACGCGAATGAGAAACAACGTCTTGCGGACTGGACAGAGACAAGCTGTGGAGTGAGCGACTTCAAAACGGGGCTACCATACTGGCTAGGCACGGAAACTATTAACTTCACAATCTAACTTAAATCGATTATCCTATTGGAGAAAAAAAATTAAAAGTATTTTTTTACTCCCACAACCTTGCTGTGATGTATTATTTACACGCTACCTTCTGACGACGTTACAGTTTCCTTATTACGTTTACCCACCTTTTCTCCTAATCGCCCATCAATCACATATGCTCAATGATTAGCAAACACTCAATATAAATACAGCAAACAAAAAAGAAAACAGTATATAACTAGGTATCTAATCATCCTTAGTATTTGCCTGTATTGCAGGATAGAAAGGCAGACAAAACAGTATAAACATAAGCTTCTAAAATACTTTCAGTTTAGTAATACTGTAGTAAAAACATATATACACTTAAAATATTTTCATGTTAGTAATACATCATTAAAAACTAATATACTGAAAATACTTTTAGTTTTTTAAGTGAAATAACCATAAAATCCAAAGAAAAAAATAGAAAAGATATTACAAAACAAAATTTTCAAAACAAAGATACGAATTAAATTCTTAACCAGATTTCACCAACACATCAAAATAGGATTGAATTGAGGCAAAAAATGTTCAAAATATTTTTAAAATATTCTCTAAATATAATTAAGGAAAACCCCAAAACATAAAAATCTGAAAAATGTCTTATTGTAAAAAAAAAAAAAAAAAACTCTATAAAATACTTAATAGAAACACAAAATTGTTCTCCTCAAAAGATGAAAATAAAAATTACCAAATGAAATAATCTGCAATACCCTATAGCGAATGTACAATTATTGAGTATGGTGAACTGATAAACAAAATATATATATATTGTATAACAAATATTTATATATATATACAAAAGAAAAATATAAAATTGTAAGGCAATAATATTAAAAACTAAAAAACTAAAAAATTACATCCATACTTAATATTTTTAATTTCTAAAAAAAATATTTCTTCTCTTGCAATTTTTAATTTAAACAAACAAATGTCTTAAAGAGTTTTTTTTTATTCTTTAGCGTATATGTGTGTTTTTTTCAAAAATGTTCTTTCAACTTTCTCAAATAAAGTTTACAAATGGATTTAAAATATAAAAAAATAGAATCCCGAAACTTTATTGATATATATGATTGCAGAAATAATAAAAGCAAACAACATTTTCTGTCTAACGACATAATAAAGGAAAAAAACCTCTAAATTTATTTTGCTTCTGTTTTTCTAGTATATAGTTATTGTTATTTTTATAAGAGCAACTATGTAATCGATGGTCACGACCAGATGGCATTAGCCTTTTACTTTTTGTCCCTCAAAAATCACTTGATTTCCATTAATAATTTTACTTCGAACATTTTTGAATGTAACACACAGTTTCGGAAGAAAATAATTTCTCTTAGTACATAGTAGAAATTATATAAAAAAAATGTTTACTTATACGATATCACTACTTTTAGACTAGCTTAGTTTACCTCTTCTGTAAATATTTATGCATGTTTTGTTACACCACTCATTGAAAAAATAAAATAATTTATTGATCCACATGTAATAAAATAATCCCTTAAACAAGTGAAATTTTTATTAAATTAATAAATTAAGTAATAAATAAATTAATATTAGTAGAGGCCTTCTGAACCTCCTAGTAAATATTATCTTATTTTGTCTTTTTATAAAATTTTAATAATAAATAATAGTGAAAAAGAGTAATAATGCTTTAAAAACTTGTCCTGATAATATGAGCTTTACAGAAAACGGACAAAATATATTCTTAAGCAAATTTATAGTGAATAAATCTGAATAATAAATTATGAAGTTTAGAGAAAAGATGATTCCAGGATAGAAAAAAAAATAATTTAAGTTGCAAAAATAGAAAAAAAAATATTATTACAAAATAATTTATTGCAATTGGGAAAGAAAGAAGGAATTTAAAATAATTTACTGTAAAAATTAGCATAAATGACAGTGTGAATGTGTATACATATAGAAATAAGTCATCATTTATATTATTTTTTCTTTATTTACCGTACGAAAACACTTGATGCATCAAATAAAAAAATATCAATAGTGAAAAAAATATATAAATCTATTTATTAAAGTTTTTGACTACTTTCAGAACCGGGATTTTGAAAGAGCGTGTAAATGAATATTTTTTTTATATTTAGTGAATTAAAATATATACATATAAAATTCTTCTAAAATATTTTATTATAGTAAAAAAATTATTTACAAGCAATTTTTTGGCTAAAAGTAAAAGGAGGGTCATATTTTCAAAACTCCTATTATTAAAATGCTTCTATAATAATAGTGTCTTGTTTATTTATATTTAATACTTCTGTACAGTGCTTTAAATAGGAATTTTGAAGTACATAATTTAGTAGTGGATTTATTAATATTTTAATACTTCAGAGAAGAAAAATTTCAACAAAAAAATACCGGTTATTATTTTAGTTGATAACAACTTCGAAAATGATGTGAATTTTTTATAACTGTCAGGTCTGGCTCTATAAAGAGGTCTGAATTATATATATGCAGAATATTACTGTAAAAGCATTTTTCATAAAAGGAGACTAGTTTGAAATATGCCATTTTTTCTTCATTTTTTGGTAAAAAATTGCATTTAAATATTTTTTAATTGTAATAATATATTCTTAAAACAATTTTGTTTGTATATTCTAATTCATACTATACATCAAAGAAATTATTCATTTACACGCTCTTTCAAAATCACGGTTCTAAACGAAGTCCGTTACCTTTAATTTAGCGCTTCTCAAACTGAGGGGTGTGCCCCCTAGGGGGTGTGATAACCCTATAAAGAAGGGGCGAGCATATTGAAAAGTCGAAAACAAAAGATTATTTCAAAAAATTATTATTTTTTTGAAAGTAAAACAAACAAAATACATTCGGTCATATTGAAAAAAGTACATTTACACTGATATAATTCACTTATAAGTATCAGGGCTGCCCAATGAACTTTACAACTATCTTAACAATAGTAAGTTAAGGACAAGTTTAATAATTACCAGAGATCGCGCCGGTTGGCCATATATAAAATTATATACAAAAATTAACACTTAACTGGATCATTTGTACGGCTTATAATTAATTCCTTAACCGCAGATTAAAAGTTACGCGAGTCACTCTCCAATGCTGCCATTTTGCACGTAGGCACGCATCTGTGGTGTATTTGGAGGGGGGGAGGAAGAAAATGAAAATAAGAAAATTTTCTGTGAAATAAGTGTCCTTCTCAAATAATGTTAAGGTCATTTTATTGCATTCCAAAGTCTTCGGAATAATTTTATGCATAGTAGTGAACATACTTCGGAAAGATGTATGTATACGCCCGGGGCAATTTACGCACTGGTTGAGCGAGACGTTTATATACGCCGGTGGCGAAGAGGTTAAAGTCGCATTGTAGCTTTGGCGTCACAGTATCGTATTATCGAATTAAATACATCATTATTGTATTAAAGGGGCGTGATGAAAATTGTGATTGAATATTGGGTCGCAAATATTAAAAGTTTGAGAAGCACTGCTTTAACTAATTCCAGAATAAATTAATAGAGATGAAACATGTATTGAAATATAAAAAAAAGTACATATAACGTACGTCTGTGTTTTTTTCCGATATTTCATTAATACATTTTTAAAAAAGGCACTCATACTTAGCTGCATGAAACATCATTCCTTTTTCTCGATATAAAAAGTGATTTTCAGATAAAAATGATACCACACAAGTGCTATAATTTTTATCTGAAGGAGCACATAGATAAGAAAGAAACAAGATTATTTTTACTCTTAGTATTTTAATTATATTGTATTCCGAGCAAACGCACTGAAGAATATTTTTCAATATTAAAACTCCAAAAAGTAACCTCTTATCCGAATGACAACAGGTGTGCATAGAGAGCATATGCCTTATCTCTACATTCCCTATTGCTGTCCTCATCCAGCGTAGGTTCCCAACCAAAACACTCGACCTATCAAATCAAAAGAAATGAATCCTCGTTCCACGCCTGATGCCAGATCCTGAAACGATCCAGCTTTGCCGAGGAGGGAGAGAGGAGTGGACGAAATAGGATAGAGGGATAGGGTGGGAGAAATGATAGGCCATATTGGATTTGACAGCTGACGAGTTTGCGAAAGAATGGATGCTTCTCGTTTATCAGGGGGGAAAAAGGCATTCTCCTCTACACCCCCCATGCTATCCCTGACTCGTGAGATCTGATCTGAAGACGTGAGTCGAATTGCAGACGATTTTTTTCTTATTTATCTATATCGTTTGGTGTGATTTCATATCCTTTTCTCAAAAAAGCCCAGAGCGACTTAATATATATTTTTAAAAAAAACTGGATTTTTCTTGGAAGGTTTTAACGAATAGCTTTTTTCAAATAAAAAGATTAATTGAGTTTTCTGTACGAAAGTTAAATATTAAATTTCTATCGTTTTCCAAAGGTTCTTTTTAAAACAAAAATATTATCTCAGATAAAAGGTAAATTGATAAGAGAGAAAATATTCGTAAACGAGAAATACTTTAAAAGCATTTGCACTTTACATTTTTAATTTGGTGAAGTATTTGCGATTGATGTACATACAGGATTTTGAAGAATCTTGATTTTATCTCTCTCTATCTAAGATGTTATACGAAAAAAATTATATTTCAATACACATTAGATTCAACTATGTTTGTGATTGGTTTGTTGAATGTTTGGTGAAAAGCTTACAATATTTCCATCTGACCAGATCGAAAAAGGAAGGAACTTGAATTCCCAATATCTTATTGTATATACTTATAGAGAGTGATGCTAGTTAAAATATATAGCACACCAATCAGATAATTATATAAAATTTTAGAAAATCTTTATTGTATTTATTTTCCTGTCTAATCGCTTATATAGTACTTTGTCATATAAACAATCTATATTGAATATTAAATGTTTAAATACACTTAACAGATTCATTTAAAATTAAATTATTGCGCATTTGTGAAAAAAACACGGGACCTTTAGACAATGAACCTCGTAATTTTGTACACCAGTCAAGAGACGAGAATAGTTGGTAAACTGGTGATCCATCTCCACAAATTTTCATACCTCGCCAACAAGAGTACTTTGAACCCGGAAAAAATCTTTTTTGGTGCTAGGTGGTTTAGAAGCTGCGACTCGACAACGCTGGCCACACACGTTCTCGAGCTCAGAACCACTCGACTACCATGCTGGTCTCAACACCATTGAGGAAATGATAAAAATTAGTTGCAACTTCTACGTTTTCAATATATTTTTAATTTTATCTTTGTAGACGTAGAATGTTGTAAAAATTTTGAAAATTAAAGTTTTATTTATTTGTCTGGATATTCACTTTAAAAGTATACAAAATGTAGAACCATGTACCTTCAATTTGAAGTTAACAGAATAAATGAAATATACGAGGGTAAGCCAAAAAGCAAGTGGACATTTACAATTTCTCTTTCCAAGGTTTGGCAACAACTCTAGTATCCAGCGCTGAATGAGGGGTAGTTGGCAACACTTCTGTACATCATGTCACTCGCCTTTCCTTGTAATCGTTGAAGTGTGGAAGATAGTTAAAAGTGGCAGCTCTACTATTGATCTGAACCAAAGAGAAAAATAGGGCAGTGATTTGCTTTTTAGTTGAAGAAGGTGTGAAACGTGCGGAAGTTTTACGTCGTTGCAAGAGTAGTATGGTGGCAGCTTTTTATCGCGAAGCAAGATCTATGAATTTATAGAGCACTTGAAACAAGGGAAAACTTCTTTATGTGACGATGAAAGATTGGACAGTCCAACCACTGAAGACAATGCTAGTCGTTGACGGTATAGTCATGGAAGGGATGACTATCATTCAACGCACACCTTCCGAAAACAAAAAGCGAATCATTTCCCTACTTTCAGTCTTGGTGCAGATCGACCATGAAGTTACCATATTGAACGGTCTGCTACACTCCAACGACTACGAGGAAAGATGAGTGCCACGTTGTATAGAAGTGTTGCCGACTGCCCTTTTCTTTCAGCACTGAATACTAGTACTGTTGCCAAACCTTGGAAAGAGAAATTTCATAAGTCCCATTACTTTTTGACCTTCTCTCGTATTTAAGGAATATGAAACACACACAAGTTGCAACTGTTATACTAAATCTAAATCTAACTGGAATGAATCCTATCCATTAAAACTAAGCTGTTTTCATGCATGAATTTTAAAAATATAGGGTTTTTTCTTCTTTTTTTTCTTTATTTTTTCTTTAGAAACGAAAAAAAAATAAGAGCATGATTTGTTGGATATAAAATATACAGAATGAAATGAAGATTTAAATATTACCATAATTCTAAAATTACGCATTAAATGTAAACAGGATCACATTCAGTAAGACATTTCTTCAGATAATCACATTCAAAAATATTAATTAGAGCTAAGATACTGAAACAACTAGTTATGCTAATTATTCTACAAGTTTAACTAATTTATATGCAAATTAACATAAAATAAGTTGCTAATAAAAATAAAAACGATTTACTATTACTTAATTTCATTCCATTACACATCTCCTCATAGAGATATCAAGTCAAACTACATACAAGAACATGTGCATCCATTTATTCTAATGGAATGTGTAATTAACTTATATTTATTATAAATGCAATTACAAAACAAGAGCTGACATAATTAAGAAAATTTAACATTAACTATTCTATTTTAAATCGTTCTTTTTATTATCTGAGCTCTAACAAAAGCAAAAACTAATTACTTGCGTATAATATTTTTTGGGTGTCATACAAAAGAAATTAAATGAATCTAATTACAAATCGAACTATACCCTTCCATTTGTAATTAATTTTCAAATTATTCTCTTGTAATTAGAATAATATAAATAGTTAGTTTTCTTGCAGAAAATGCGAAATAATATTTTCTGTAAAGTCGAACCTCATTCGAATATGATTAAATTGTCAATTACAATATCTTAACTTGAACTGATCTTTCTCAAACTTTAAAAAAGAAGCAATAAAATACATTCATACTATGTCATATTGCAGTCAGTGTATTTACACTCATACAGTCCCAGTTTATATGCCTTGCATTTGATTTTCCTTAAGAGGAGTTGGAAACCTCTATACCGACAATGCTAAATTGGCTTTTTTCGATTAACTTTTCTCAAAATTTGTTATACGTACATGCTTGAAATTTTCTATACAATTAAAATACATTTTTTTACATTATACTGAATTGAGCTTTTAGCTATATAATTTTGAACGTTTTAATAACATATAAAATATTTTATCAAACGTAGTGAAATTTGACCCATTTTTCACGTAAAAATTTGTAAAAAATGAATTTTTGAGATTTTTACAAAAACCCTCATTATAGTACACTGCTGGACAATTGCTAAGGACGGATCACAAATTGCTATGTAGCATAACATTAAGCGAGACATGAGGCCTAGTAGGATAAAATATAGTTGCCACACTGTTCAGACATTAGAATAAAGAATATTTATTGTTCTGGAAAGTACAAAAGCTGTGAAACATCTGAAAGAAAAAAAATGTTCATTTGATCTGAGTACGGAGAAATGGAACAATGCATCTAAAAGTCAGCAGGCACCTTAAAGAAAGGTATCAGTACGTGATATGTCCTCCGTGGAGTGTGATGCAACATTCCACACGTCGTACCATACATTGCACAACATTATCCAGCAGCTGTTGAGGCAATTTATCCCATTCCTCTGTGAGTGCACGGATGAGGGTGTTCTTGTTTGGCGGAGGATAGTTTCGACCACCAACTTGCCTCCCCAAAGCATCCCACGCATTTTCAATGGGGTTTAGATCTGGAGAACGCGCTGGCCATACGAGACGTTGAATACCCTCGTTGTCTAGACAATCCTGAACAGCGAGTGTTCGATGACATGTTGCGTTGTCGTCCATAAAAAAAATTTATCACCGACAGCACCACGGAAAAGCCGAACATGAGGAAGTAGAACTTCATCGATGTATCGTTGGCCCGTCATAGTCCCATTCGCAACCACATGTAAGCGCGTGCGGCCATTGATTATGATGCCGGCCCACACCATGACACTGCATGTCGGATGTCGGTCCTTTTCCTGGATATTTTCTGGAAGATAAGCAGTACCACTCTCGCGCCAGATCAGTTGGCGTCTACAATCCGATGACAGACTGAACCTACTCTCATCTGAGAATAGTACACATGCCCAGTCCTGTTCAGTCCAATTGTGATGCTCACGACACCATTGCAAACAGGCAGTACGGTGCTGTCTGGTCAATGGGACACACACAACAGGTCTGTGTGCGTATAGTCCTCCTTCCCTTTAAACGTCTAGCAACAGTTTTTCGGGAGATCTGCTTTCCTGAGGCAGCAAGAAACTGATTTGCCACCTGCTGAGCTGTGGTGCGCCTGTTCCTTTTTGTTGATAGGACGATATATCTGTCTTCTGCAGGCGTCGTACTTCTAACACGACCTCCCCCGTGCCGTCTACTACACATTCCAGTAGTTTTAAATGACTTCCACAGACGTGAAACAACGCTGTGAGCGATGTCGAACTCCCTGGCAATATCTGTTATTTTTCACCCTTCTTCGATCTTTCCAATAATTCGGCCACGCATAAAATCATCTATGTGATGTCGGGAAGACATGCCAAAAATTTTAAGTTCGTCTATTAAATCTTTCCTGTAAAACTTTGACTTGAAACAACAACTGTCCACACGCGTCAAAACCTTTAAAGCTCTTATGAACGCTATCACGTGATGAACAGACGTTGCATACTCATACTTCTTCTTACTAATATCCCGCACTTATTCTAATTTTCCACATTTTGTGGTTGCTATGGATGATACTGTTATCCGTCCTTAGCAATTGTCCAGCAGTGTATATATTGCCCACCATTATAAATATGCCATAAAAAAAACTTGCATACCTGTGAATATTATTTTCCCAGAAAAGGTACATCGGACAAAAAACTTACATTTTGAGATAAATGAACTTTAAGATATAATAACTTTTTTATTAAAAGATTCCATCCCATACTCCTAATGATCTACATTTTTTTTAATCTCATCATCCTCTCTCTCCCTTTTAAGTCTTTTTTCTTTCCTAACTTCTTTGTTTTTTGTAAACATAAGTAGTTAGCCTTTAACAGCATCTGTTTGTCGAGGTGCTCCATTGCCTGTACCCTGTAATCACCAGGCTCAATATTAAGTTTTCACAAAATTTCTGGCTTTGATAATTTTCCATATTAAATGATAAAATTGTATCCTATGTACCCAATGATAATACTTCTATTTGTACAAATATTTTCTTCGGTACACGAGATCGTATTACGTTACTTACACTTTCATTGGTATTTCATGTACTTCCATGTAAACACTTTTTTATCCATTCTGTATTAAATGTTTTGATTTCCATTATTCACTCAACTTTTGAGCAAAAACAAAATACTTTGTTTACATTTTTTGCCACTTAAATGGGCGTGATCCGGTTTCAATGATTATTTAAAAATAGGTTTTAAGGGTTTCTAATTACCCTAGAGGTTAAAGTAAAGTATTTTTGGAAGGTTAAAATCTATACAATTTACAAATGTAAAAATCTAAAAATTGTCATGTTAAGAAGATTTTAGGATTCCAACACACCTCAAAGTCGCACTCTGCTGCAACGAGAATTTTTTTAACATTCACTAATTTTATTGCGTTATTTTGAGGAATTATTTGATACAAGTGAACTTGCATTGATCATCACTGTCATTTAATGTTAAGTTATATATGTATTGAAATTATACACACTTGATTATAATTCTTTCTTAAAAACAAGAGTATAATATGAAAAACAAATTAAGTCAATTCCTAGTTAGATCAACAAAGAAAAATTTTATTTTAGCTACTTTTTGTTAAATAGTTACAATTGATATAAATATGTATATACATATGGCAGAATCGCAACACTAAGTGGTAATTAATTTTTAATTATTATAATTAAAAGTATCGTATTGTTATCCAAAATAATCGTATATATAAAATTTCAGTTCAACTGAATGCTTTGAAATGTGAGAAAGAAAAACCTTTTCAAATTTTGACACAAGTTGCCAAAAATGATGCCAACGTGGCTGTATTTGTATTTTTTAAATAATTAGTTTTAATCAATTAATTTTTAATAATAATAATTAAATTACTGTACTGTCATCCAAAACAATCATGTATATAAAATTTCAGTTCAAATGAGTGCTTTAAAACGTATTTTATTAACGATTGAAAATTCCAGCAAGATAAATAAATAAATGTATAAAGTTTGTGAGCTAATAGTAGGAATTGAATAAGTATGCTTTTTGTTATTTATGTGAACAATACCTAATGGCGTTTTAGAAATCTAAACATTTATACTAGAGGTCGGTAATCTTTTAGATGTGGTGTTCCAAAACTATCTACCAATATAATTCAACATGCCACGTAGGATATATCTGAAAAAATTCTGTTCTCGCGATAATGCATCCAGAGATAGGGAGTAGAGATTTTAATATAAATTTACAGTTCTATTGTCTATTAATTTGGCACCATTTAAATATATTTCTTAACATAAAATATATATAAACAACATAAAATATAAATATTTCTTCAACACGAATAAAATAACTAGAATTACACTTATATTACGCATTTTTAATTATACTTATTAAGATAAGAAATAAACAACATACAATATATGCATTTTCCTTCAAAATAGTTAATTAAAAAGATAAATACAAATTTTAACGCGAGCCTAGTGTTTGCACCGTTCTCTCGACTTTCATATTACAAATTCAGGGGTATAATGAGTGAGTGACTCAATTAGAAGTGATTCTAAACATTCAGCTGTTAAATAATTTCTTTGCGGATTTGAAATATTTTTCATATGAAAAAAAAAGATTTTTTTTACTTAGATATATGGAACTAAAAGCGGATAGAAGAGTAAATGCAAATTTCTTTCTTCAAACAATTAAATCTCTCCAGTAGCGGCATTCAATATTTTACAAAATAGCCTCAGACTTAGCTATAGAATTATCTTTCAGATTGTTTCTTTATTTCGTATATGTCCATAATTCTAAAGATATTTGTGAAATAATGTCTATTACAGAGTTATCAACTTCCATCCACGTAAAAATTAACGTTTTTGCTATTTGGGCCACGGGAAATTGTACCCCGTGCCACATGTAGCACGCTTGTCATAGGTTACCGACTTTTATTTATACAGTCAAGTTCTATATTTATCTTTTGTTTAAATCGAATGGGCTTAATTCATGTGACATCATAGTCACTTGATAGTTTATGCCACACGATTCTAGCCAATCAATTCAAAAACTCATGTGACGTCATAGACACACGATAAAAACTTTCTTGTGTTTCCAGCTAATCAGTCCATGTGCTTCAGTGTTGTCAAGGTTTGCTCTTTGAAGAAACTTTCTCTTAAAAATTACATATGCATACATAATGCATTTATTTATATGTCTAAGCCTAAAATACGATTTTTTTTAATTTAAAAAATCTTTTTGAGAAATATTTTTTCCTAACATTTAAACATCTTTACCCAAATGTAAAATTTGAAATAGAACAATCTGTACATTTAGTTTAATGTTTGTTTTGAATTCAATGGAGAATACGTGTTTGTTTTTATCATGTGACCTCATGATTCGAGCCCATTATAATTTACCCTTTCAGTGTTTTATTTTATTTATAGCTAAATAGCAAAGGAAAGACTTAATCCATTTTCGATCGTGGACCTGAGAAGCTAAGAAATACTGTTTTGGGTCTACTAACGCCCTCTTCATGCAAGAGAAGAAAGTAATTATTCGAAATAAGTTTAAAAATTTGTATATGGCTCTTTTAAAAACTAAATTATATTGCTTTTAATAACCTGATAAATAAGTTTTCCGCCCTTATGTAAATATCTACTTTCTTAGCAATGAAAGGCATATTTCTAAATGTATGTCAATTAAATTTATTTCAATCTTATAAGACATTGAATCAAACGTAAAATGCTTTCAGAAATATTAGAAGGATTATTTTTTTTATTTCCATTATTTTTCTTTTGTGGAGTAAATGTTTTTCAATCAATGTAATCAATAGCAATTTGCTAATCAAAAATATTTATTTTTATTAATATATTAGCAATGTAAAATAAAAATTCTTCAAAAAAACCTATTCGATATATTTTGAACAAAATCTAAAGTATATGAATCAAATCAGAAGCAATGATAGATAGGATTAAATTATAAGATAATTATTGGATGCTATCCAGGTCAGTGTACTTTAAATTGAAATTGCAAGAAAATTCAAGCAAGTACATTCACTAAATTTGAGGAAGACAAATTTCTTAAAAAGTAAAGAAAATTCACACAAGAATCCATCATATCAATAAGCTAGGGGATCTAAAAAAAATCCCAAGTTTAAGTTTTCGCAAAATAAATAAATAAATAAATAAAAGTATTAGAAAAAATGCTAGTTAACCAACACTTGAAAGTAAAATATGTGTACTTTTTAAAAACAATTAATGACTCCTTTTATAAATGTAAATCAACATAAATGGTTCATACACAGTCACATCAATAAATACGCAGTCAATTGTGAAAATTTTTCATATTATTTTCCTTACAAGTCGATATTCTTTTTTGGATTTTTCCAAAATATTTTTTTTTCATGGGAAGTTTTTTGTAACAAATAACGTTTTCAAACTATGATTATTGATTTTACAGGGAATATAACAGTGCTTTTTATATTTATTGTCCAAAGTGTATCTTTTTTGACAATTGAAAGAAATCATATTTGCTCACATGCATCTATATATATAAGCACAATTTATTAAAAATAATTCATCTCAAAATATCTAGTTTTGGAATCCTTTTCAGTAAGAATTTGTCGTTTATTTTTTAAGTAAACATGAAATAACTTCCTCGCTCTTCTTCTTGTTTATTTACACACGAAAAAATCCGAAGAGAAATAAAAGAAGCTCTAAAATAAACTTTTTCATCACCATAAGGCATTCGATAAAACCGAACTCCAACTTATTTCCTCTTCTTTTTCCCAGGAACGAAAATTCGAATTCATTTCGTAAGTAAGAAACACGAACTTTTTCCCTCTTTATTTTATTTATTTTATTTCTTTCTCACTCCGTTTCTTGACGAAGAATATAAAATGTCTCGACTCAGAATAAAACCTCATTTCCTGAAGTATGCAACACCTGCAAAGATCACAAGGAAACTATCTTTTTCGAGAAAGTTCTGAAAAGAGAATATTGAGTCACGAACTGAGTTGTTACAGCACGACGGAAGCCATGAAAATTATTATAGATTTGTCTCGACTTCAAAATACATCTATCTTTCTTCTTTTTTTCCAGAATTGACTTTTTTCTGGCCCTTGATGTGCGTTCTTTATGTGAGAAAAGGTGTTTTGCTTTCGACTGATGTCTATTTTGTAAGGAAACTGTGGATGAGATCGGGGCTTAAAACATTTAGTATATTTCTGGATTAAGACATTTTTCTTTCATTTATTTATTCATTTTTTGTTTACTGAAAAGTACGTTTTATAATAAATGTGCATGATTTTATCGGTCAAGAATCAGCGTAAATGTAACTCTGGTCATCAAACGGTCTGTTTTCGTATAACAGTCATATAAGTACATAATAGTTTACGTTACATACATAGCTTACATTAATAACGTAATAGCTTACATTGGTATCCGACTACGTTCGGAACCGTGATTTTGCATAAGCGTATAAATGGATAATATTTATGATATTTAGTGTCACTTACATTAGAAAACCTATATAAAATTGTTTTAAGAATATTATTGCAATAAAAAATTATTTAAGTACAATATTTTGACAAAAAAGGAACATAGAATGACCCATTTTCAAAATATTCTCCTTTTGTGAAAAATACTTGGATTATAATAATGTTTTGCCTGTATATAGCTCTGACCACTCTACAGAAGATCAACTAGAATTTTTTGAAATATATAAATTAGAAGTGGGTTTATCCATATCCATATTTTACGACAACAGAGATGAGCAAATTTAAGAAAAAAACGACAATAATTATTTCAATTGGTGGTAACACTGAAAATAAAGTGAATTTTTCAAAAATCCTAGTTCAGACTCTCTAGAGAAGTCTTTACTTTATATAAGCGAAATATTATTATATTAGAAGCAATTTTTATAAAAGGATAACATTTTGAAAAAAGGTTATTCCAAGTTAATTTTTTTGCAAAAATATTGTATTTAAATAATTGTTTTTGTCAAAATGTCTTTAAAACAATTTTATACATGTATTCTAATCTAAGTGACACTAAAAATCATGAAAATTATTTATGCGTTTTTTACAAAATCATGGTTCCGAACGCAGTCGGAGATCTTAAACCTGTGGTCTCCAATCCCCAGTCCGTGGATCAAATACTACTGGTCCGCACAAGAAACATTAAATTATTTCCATTTTATTTACTGCGGTATTTTTTTCTTGGGTTTGGGCTATTTTTCATGAAAACCATTTCATATCCCTTGTTAAATAACTTTATATTCATTTTTGGTGTAGCTATATTTTATTCTGAAGACACGTTTAAATGCAATTAAAATAAAATTTTTAAAACAAATTAATCTAAAATATAAACAATCAACGTCCTCCCCCTCAGCGGGCCGTGGTAAAATTATCCAAAATTGACCGGTCCGTGACGATAAAAATGTTGGTCAGCTCTGCTTTAAGCCATTATCGGTACTTATAAGTACCACTCACTTTAAAATTACATTAACCATTTTTGCGAATACGAGTACTCTGAAGATACTCTTAGCAGGAATATTCTTTTAAATCCTTTCTTTCAAGATGTATGACAGCATGGGTTCTAAGATGAGTATTTTAGCAGGAAAAGCGAATAGTTTTATAGCAGAAATTGCGTTTTCAGGTGGCATTTTAATCGGATCGTGAAGATAGTAATTTTTGTTCCGAAAAAGTAGTTAATTTCAAAAGGTATAAGTGTTTTATTTATTTATTTTATTATTATTATTATTTTTCTAAGTTACTGAAGACCTTAGGGAACAATTTGACTATTTATTTTAAATGAACAGTATATATAATTAATTTTACAGTTGCATATCTTTAATTAATTAACTTTAACGAGTTAAATTTCTCAAAGTTGAGTAATTTGTTTACGTATATCCCTTAATTTTCAAAGTAGTGTTTCAAAAGAAAGTATTGCATAAAAAAACTGCAGTAAATCTCATAATTCGGTAGATAAAGGTTTAAGGCTTTAGCTACTAATAAACTGTATTACTTATCACTTCTCAAATTCAAGTTGTCAACACGTATTAGATACAGTGTAAAGATTGATTAAAACATTTTAGAATCATTGTTCAAACAGTACAATAATATACTAATATACAGTTATCATATGTTATATATTAATTTTAAAAAAAATGCATAGATTCACTTATATTCAGCTGACCCTTCAAGATGCAACATCAGGAAGGACAAAGTATATCCAAACCGAAAATTTATGAGAGGGACTAGCCATTACAAGATCTCTTTGCTTGGCATTTCATAACGTATGATTTTATACATTTTACAAGTTATTGTTATCCCAGTCCTTAGTGTTAAGCATTTCAAATTTATTATTTCATCTCTTAATTTAAATAGGGCAGAATTTAAATTTCTAAAACTAAAGTATAGGATTATCTTTTGCACCCCCATAATTCTTCCTTCAGTTTTCATATCTGTTAAACCCTTCCTTAGAATATTTCTACTCAACACAAGAAACATACTTACCAAATATCAAGTCAATAGGTTCAATAATTCTAGAAATCTGGTGAAGAGTGTGTGTAAGTGAGCCCCTTTTCACCTTGTTATGTATAGATTAGAAGCAATATACAAAGGTGTGATATGTGATTAAAAATACTTCCTTATATGAGATGATAAAAATCATCAAATTTGCACTGCCAGTTGCCACCATGGCTGTCAATAACTATTACTACACATATCTGCATTGAAAGAAAGAAGCTTTGAATGTCTTGTTAGGGTACGGTAGCCCATAAAGCATGTATACATTTCCAAATAATGGGTGGTGGATGCTTGTCTAGTACTTCTACGATAAAGAGAAAACGGCTTTTCTCCGTCGTAAATTTTGTGCGAGTCTTTTCTTAGTGCAAATCTGTGCACTTGTTTGTATAATGCATGATCTAGAATTATTTAAATAAATTCATATATATGGTCAACATGTAATAATTAAATATTTCAAAACTAAATTCTTACAAACTTAAAGTGTAAAAAAAATTTCAGAGATCTCGCTATTTATACTAAGCGGGAAATCACATGATCTGGTAGGGTAGTCGGATGTTATTCAAAAGGTTACCGCTAGGCGGGAAACTACTTAAAATAGTTAAATAGTTGTCCCGAAGGACGTGAACAGAGAATTAAAAGTTATTTAAAAGGAAACTAGAGGAAATCATTATATATATATATATATATATATATATATATATATATATATATATACTATTATAAAATAAAAGTTAAGAAGTTCTAGAACCTACAGTGCTAAAGAAGGAATAAATTGGAATTCACCTGACACAACAAATATAGATACAAAAAGTCTTAGGACTAAACTGGAGACTGTATATATATATATATAGTCTCCAGTTTAAAATATATATATATATATATATATATATATATATATATATATATTTAAATATATATAAATCAATCTCAACTTAATAATTAATTAAAAATTGAAATTATATGAATCTTATAATACTAAATCCCATTTCAAAATATCAATGGCGAATATAGAAGATAAAATTCCAACGTTTTTTCAAACAAAATTAAAAAATTATAAAATAACCAAGTGCAACCTCGGACTTAGGACCGATAAGTGGGGTTAAACTAGTTTGATGGCACCAACCTTTCTTTTTCGCTATTGCAACTTCGTAAGTTAATCGGAAAATATCCAATTCTCAAAAATTTAAAAATCTAAAAGTTAAAATTAAACTATTAAACTTGAAGAATTAAACTATTCGCTTTCGCATTCTGAAACATATTAAAACATTGAAATATTAAATTTATAAAACAATTTAGTGCATAATGTAAGTGAACCATCGAACACCAAAGATGATGCACCCATCTTTAAAATAGTTGTATATATATATATATATATATATATATATATATATATATATATATATATATATTCATATATATATATATATATATATACATATATATATATATATATATGTGTGTGTGTGTGTGTGTGCGGGTGATCATAAGCCTGCGTGCGTATTATAAACAAGCTTAAGAAGTAGAATCTTTCTGAAAATGAGTTTCTGAAAAAAATTTTAAAATGTTTATTTACCCTAACGAATATAAGAAACTATGAATAGTATCCTACATAGACTTCACTAAAGCTTCCCTTGCATTAAAAAATGTTTTTATTTCTTTTGTATACATACATTACTTTCCTCTTATGTTTTTTGTAAACATTTCTTTATAAAATGCAATTTATATTCAAGTTAAATCTCAATGGTCTGCGATTTTCGAGACAGTCTAAGGGTTCATAAAGATAGTAATTTTTAGTTCTTGCGTCTCTCACAACCCATAAAATTTTCCAGATAAGTATTTCTTAAAATGAAATGGGGCTGTGTTTACAATGTCGTAGTCTCATAAAGAGGACTGCGTGAGTGTGATAAAAATAAGGATTTGTGTGACGGATCCATCTCGGAGCTATGTAGCTGTCCGAAGGAGAAATGAACGACAAGAAATATTCTAAGAAAGCTTTGAGATCAAGGCATAAAAATTCATTCTTATAGGAAAGAGTAGTTTTCTGCCACTGTTATCATTGAAAAGTTGTATTATAAATTTTGTAAATGGAATTTGGAAAATAATATCGACAAAAATGTGCCTTACTGCGTTCTTAGCTAAAATAAGCGACGTATCTGATTTTTGAGGGGATGTAATAGTAGGGAAATAATTCCATTACATATTTTTTTGTTTCTTTCTCTCACTCATTTTCTTGAAATTACAAATCAGTAGAATTCTTCTACTATACATTGTTGCTTTCATTTCTCATGGGGACACAAAATAAATTAAGGTACTTGCGTATTGAGTCACCGCAGCAAAATTGGTGCCACGCAAATCGTATCTTGATATCAAAACAACAAAGATTTTAACGCGTTTAATATGAATGAATACCAATCAGTAAGCAGATTTTGGAAAGAAATGACACTATTCCTGTGGCGCAAATTTGGCTGCAGTGACGCTAATACGTAAAAACGGAAATTAAAATTTAAAAAAAATAACGAAAAATAGAATTTTAATATTATCTTTGGATAACTTTTTTTGAAGTACAAATTAGGTTTGAAAGGAAAAAGATTTGACGATATTTCTGACATTCAGCGATACGTGACGAGGCTTTTGAACTCCATCCAAAATGAAGACTTCTTGCAAATTTTCAAGGACATGTATAGCAGATCTCAGATTCATTAATATTTCATTTACATTAATGTTACAGGACTATTTTCATCAAACTTTATTGTCAGAGACTGTATATTTTTAATTAATCAAACCTCATAATTTTTTATTAAATGAAAAGTGATGTAAAAACGTAAGCTATAATATAAATTTTAAAATAATTTGTTATTAAAAAATAATATTAAGATGCTTTAAATATATTTTTGTTTTTATCAGGAAGACATGAAAGTTAATATCAGATGTTTAATCTATCTAAAATAATCGTGAGAAATTCTTAATTTCCTCGGAGTAACTTTGAATATTGATATTTCTAATGTAATTATTTATATTTTTCAAAAACAAAATATTCGTATCTGCTAAATTTTTTAATCAAGAGAAACTAAAGTAAATCTAGTTACGGGAGTTAAACCTTGCATTCAAATCAGAAACTTATTTAAATTCCTAGGGCAAAACTTTATACTTCTGTTTAAATCAGTCTAGCTCTAGTCTGGAAAATAAAACTACTGTTTAAATACGAAAGATTCTGAGATAGTTTTCTCTAAGACTTTTACAGTAAATAATTTTTAAAATATTGCAAAATATTTTGGAGTGGTTTCATAGCAGTAGTTTCTCAGAAATTATAAGCTTCAGTAAAATTGCTTCAAGATTTCTCTCTCTCAATTTAAAAAGGTATCCTACTATAAGGAATTTAATTCAATTAAAAAAATATTCCAAGTACTTTACGAATCTTTTGGTGATTTGATCAATAACACATTTTTGCCATTATGCATTTGTAAGAAATAAAGAAACTAACGATTGATATTCATTAATTGTTGGCACATGCAAATAAACATATCAAATTTTTTTAGAGAAATAACTTTTACTTATGATTCTTTGTACAATAAAAATTTTGTTAATAATCATATTGATTGGGGTTCGAGGATTTGTACTATCGGTCTCAAAGAGCAAAACAGCTCTTTAGAAGCGATGGAAATTTATTGTGAAGAAAGAATTACATAACATACAGAAACACAAAAAAAATCGCAAGATAAATCACTGAAGGCCTTCACACCTCTTACAGTAATCAAATACAACTAAAATACAATTACGTAATGATTAACCCTCTAACCGGAACATCAATTCTCTTCCACTCTTAGAAACATTCGTCTAACAGACAGGTATGCAAATTGTTTTGAATTTTATTACCTTAAGGACTGTTTTAAATGTTCTTATAGCTCATGAAATTGAGTATGGATCAAATAAGAGGATGTGTGGGGTTAAAAAAAAACACAACTTTTTTCACACACACAAGATATATACAGTAGACACAATTTAATTAAAAATATGAAGCATATAAACGAAAATACAATTTTTAATATTTAAGTCTTTATGAGGCACATTATATTAATTTTATTTTATCACTAGAATTGTGACTAGTTTTCTTATAAAAACTTATTATAAATCATATATATTCATGTAAAAGTAACTAAAAATAATACCAAAAATGAAAAAAATGTAGGAACAAAAGTAATGCAAAAGTAAAACTAACAATGAATAAAATTATAAGAACACACAACTGTGAACATAACATTTTTATAAAATACAAACATCACATCATGTTTTTGGTGTGTTCCAAGCACATAGGAGTTCCTCTACATTTGACGCATTTACATGACGTCATTCTATTTTTTTGTTTTTTGTAGGGTACAAAAATGGCAATTCCTTCTTTTTTCATGACTGACATCTATAATAATCGCAAATAATTAAAAAAAATGCAAATTATAAAATATTATAAAATAAATATTGTCGATAATGAGGAACATTCACCCGTGAGGTGGGTCCGCAATAATAAATCTTAAGTAGTTCAATATGTGTAAGAATCTAGAAATTGTTGACTTTCCACTTGTGAATTAAATATTTTCTTGTGAATTTCTTGAAGGAGAAAATTAAAAAAAATAATCAATACATACATAAATAAAAGTTAACATCAATAATTTCACAAATATAAATTCTCTAAAACCTGTCTGATGGTGTTTGATCGAGGTCTACGAAATTCTCATGGCAAGAGTTAGATGTACGCCTGTCATTAGCAGTAGCTTTGAGCGCCATGCAAATGACAGTGTGATTTTGGCTCGGTTGTACCCCAATTTTGAAGGAAAATACCCTGGATGTGATAAGGAGTCTCCCACTCCACTTCCGCTTCCTCCTACCTCACAAGAAGACTTATAGCTCGATGGCTATTTAGAGTTCCCCTCTTGCCAAACAGCACTATACATTTATAAACCTCAATGTCTTCTTCAAGATTTGATACCATACCAACAGCACAGCGTCTCTAACTACTGCACCGGATGGGCGGCTTCTAAGAATGGTTTATTGGGCAAATGATGACCGTAAAGGTTAAGTGAATATTGAAATATTTTTATATTTTTAAAAATATTTCCATTTAAAGAAGAGTACCTAAAATATCACAAGATATTTCGCTCCCTTTTTCTCTTTTCTCTCATACACTCTCTTTCTTATACTCTCTCTTTCACACTTTCACTCTCTTTCTCTCGCCCTCTTTCCTCCTCTCTCTCATTTTTCTCCCTTCTTTCATTCTCTATTCCTTTATATATACATACACAAGGGCTTCTCAAACTTTCGATACTTGCGACCCAATATTCAATCACAATTTTCATCGCACCTCCCGCCATACAATAACAATCTATTGAATTCTATAGTACTGTACTTCGACACGCTACAGCTACAATACCGCTTTAAGCTTTTGAGTGCCACCGGCGTATATAAACGTCTCGCTCAACAAAGCTTTAATTGCCCCGGACGTATATATACGTCTTTCCGATGTACAATAATTTCTGTACACTGCTGTCCATACAATTATTCTTTAAGCTTTGGAATGCAATAAAAGAACCTTGATATGTTTGCGAAATATTTACTTATTTAAGAGAATTTGTTTATTTATTCCTTTTCTTCCTCCCCCCCAATGCATCACATACACGCACTTACTTGGAAAACGGGGGGATTGAGGAGCGAATCGCGTAACTTTTAATCGGAAGTTAAGGCATTAATTATAAAACGTACAAATGATCGAGATAACAGTTAATTTTTGTATAATATTTTATATATGACAAGCCCATGGGGTCATAGGTAACTTTTAAACTTGTTCTTAACTTAGTATTGTTAAATTAATTATAAAATACATTGTGCAGTTCTGTACATTTATAAGTACATTATAACAGTGTAAATGTGTATTTTATTTTTATTTTGTTATATAAAAATGTATTTTGTTTGTTTACTTTCAGTAAATTAATTATTTTTTTGAATAATCTTTTGTTTTTGAATTTTCAATATGCTCGCCCCCCCTTGTAGAGTTAACATGTCCCCCCTAGGGGGCGTGCCCCACATTTAGAGAAACACTGACATACACACACACACACAAAGAGAGAGATTATAATACCTATTTTTTATATCTGAGTCAGTATATAAATAACCAATTCATCCTTTATTAATCCCATCATTGACATGTTAATACTTTTCACAGTGCATTAATATAATAACAAAAATAAATCAGAGAGTTATAGACATCTTAATTGTTTTTTTTACGAAATAGAAAAATTCTTTCGAGCTCAGTTTCTGTAAAATTTCTAGCAAATTTTCATTTATTTGATTAAAATGAATTACGATTTAGGAATTTTATAAATTATTACTATGGAGCCTTGAATAATATATGCTTAAAAATATTTTAGAATTACGTTAAATATATGCATATAATCTATTTATATTAAACGCTGTTAAAATCCGACGTCCCTTTTTATGAAAACGTTTCGCCTACAAATTATTACTTTCATTAGATTTAAAACTAGGGGTAGTTATTTAAATTTATTAATGATTTAATACTACCAGCATGTTTCATTAATTTAAAATGGAAATTTCTTGTATCGTATTAAATTAATCACCCATTAATATGATGTGCTACAATTTTCGAAATAAATATTATTGAAGTTTTGATTAATTTCTTAATGGAGATTATATAAAATTTCTCCCCTTGAAAGTGCTGTAATCAAAAAGAAAATACTACCTTAGAATATACCTCCATTAAACTTAACCTAATTACCTCAATCCGTTGAAAATACAATTTTGCGAAGTATATCGATACGATCTCAAATTATTCCCCGCTTCATTTTATAATTAATCTCCGTTTTAATTACTTTTCTCACACGTTAATTGCCCTTCTGAATTAGTAATTAGGAATTTGATATGTTCAACATATTTTCACAGTACTGTGTCCTAATTATTTGATGCTTTAGCCGCAAAATTGTAGTACATTGGAATTACTTTGCCTGATACATCTTAAACATAATCTCGAGTTATTACAAATACCGTCATGTATTTGATGTACAAGTGCTTGGTATTTACTGTATTGTGATATGAACTCCTTTCTTAATCATATCAATTTGGAAGTATGATTATATTTTGTTCAATCAATTTCATTTGTAAAGAAAACTCGTTTCCATTTCAGAAATTAGTTTATGCTAATATGCTCACAGCTGAAGAAAACAATTTTGTTTTAAAAAATAATGGCGGGCTTTAACAGGCATGAGGACAAATTCCTGTTATTAACTGTACTATTTTTATACAGAAATAACCACTTCATACCATTGTAGTTTTTATTTGAAAATTTATTTCGAATAAGAAGACCTAAGAAGTATATATATATATATATATATATTTGCTAATTATTTATCATATTTTTGAAGCCCTGATGTTTTCACTTCTGATTCTTTAGTTATTCTATTTACCTTCAAATAAAGCTTATAAATTTTATTTGATTCTTAAGTTGAAAGTACATCAAATAATTTGGTTAGGAAAAACAGTTATTTAGAATTTTAATACTCTGAATCTACTCTGTACAATTTCTGGGACTACTGAAATAAAGTACAAAGTATGGAACTACTCAAATAACGATCCAAAATAATGTCAGCTATCTTAATTTTGAAAATTTAAAATAATGCAAAATGTATAAAGGTTAAAAGATATTATTGTTTAAAATTTAAATGTATGTGGAGGTAATATATCTGTGAAACTTCCTCCTACGTAACGCTTGACAATTTTAGGAGGATCACAGAGCTGGAAAGCATTCATCACATAACTTTACATGAAAACTACTTTTTAATATGATTTTGAATAGATAAAATAATTCACGTTTTCATTTATATTGAATGTTCTGCGTAATAAAAAGGAGAGAACATATGATACACATTTTTTGATGCATCACTTATAAGAGTATCATCATACCACCAGCTTCCCTGTGATGTCTACCTTTAGCCCAGGGGTCGGCAAACATTTAATTGTGGAGTGCCAAACCAATCTGACACCAATATTTGAAACAATATGATTCCGGGTATAATGCATCAGAGATTACAGGTACATAATATAGATTTAAGGTTATATTTTTACATATTTACATTGTATTTCTCTACATACAAATAAACAACATTAAGTGTAACTATTTCTTCAACAAAAACTAAAATTAATTTTATTAAAATAAGAAATAGAGAACATAAAATATAAGCAATCCACCTTCATTGCAGTTAAATAAAATAATAAAACTTTGAATGCAAACCTAGTACTTACATCGCTCTACTTCATATTACAAAATTAGAGGTATATTTTGAACTTACAATCTAATACGATTCTGAATATTGAGTTGTTAATAACTTCTTTGCGGGCTCAAAATACAGGTATTTTTCATATGATAAACATTTATTCTCTTAGATATGTAGAACAAAAACCAAAAGCAGAGTAAATGCAGTTTTCTGCCTTCAAACAATTAAATCTCTCCAAAAATTATATCAAATCATTTTTTAAAAAATTGTACATTTATGTATAGAATTATCTTTCATATTTTTCTTAATTCCGTAAATGTACATAATTCTAAACATGTTTCTTAAACAATGTTCATTACAAATTTATCAACTTTCATCCACTCAAAAATTGACAAATCTGTAGAGTAGTATAGAGTGCCACTGAGAATTGCTCTACGTGCTACTTGTGGCACGAGTGCCATAGGTTAATGACCCCTGCTTTAGCCATTAGACAAATCATTCTTTCATTGCAATCATTGTCTATGATCCATTTAATTAACCTTCACAGGATGTTGAATCAAAATTTACAAAGTTCTTCCTTATATTATTTAGCTCTCTAAACACATGTTATTCTAGGAAGTACTGTGACGTAATTTACAGAAAAAAATGAGAAAGGAAAATAACAATATTTACAGCAACAAAAAGGCTTCGAATAATCATAAATTATTTGACAATGTTGAATCTGCAAATTTGTAATTGATATGTTTTATTTCAAAGTGTGTTATTTCATCACTTTTTATTGATGCATGAATACCTACAAAATTTCAGATCATAAAGCTCGATAGCATAAAGTTCTTTTCTTTTTTTTAATTTCTTCAGCATTTATTTTATATTTTTTTTAAAGTTTCTCTCTCTCTATCGGGATATTTTTATTAAATAAGTAAAAGGAATTGGGAAATATCATTAATAGCCACATGCACTCCTAACAGTATCTTAATGTCTCTTTGAAATATAAATAAAAGCATTTGAAGAGTGAATGATTTGCACAACAGACATCTAGGTGAGATTTTTATTATAAAATCGGATAATTATCACAGGTTAAACTGCATTACTAAATCAACAATATGATAAACTTCCTTTTCAACCCTATCAATATAAAATGCTAAATCTTCACTATTTTACTGTTTAAATATTTATTTACAATAATAATTTTCAAAATATTATATACTCGTATTTTCCTTGTACTCATTTGCCAGGTAAAATTACTGGTACTATTTCGCATCATTAGAGCTCAGGTGTCTCCTTCTGGGGAGAAAAGTGAGCGTCAAATTTACATTACAGTAATTAGTATTCCACCTATAAAGTGCAGCACTAACAATAAATATCAACACCAGGGTACTAAGTCAGAAATGATAAACACCAATCTGCCGCCTCATTTTAAATAATGAAAAAAGTTAACTTATACAGAAATAATCCATTTGCTAGAAAATCATTGAAAACGTAAGTTTGGTCCTAACTGAAAATAGGTCTAATTATAATACTTCAAATAACATCATTATTGGCCTAATTTACATTTTTTAAGGTATCCGACTACGTTCGGAACCGTGATTTTGAAAAAGCGTATAAATGGATAATATTTATGATATTTACTGTCACTTAGATTAGAAAATGAATATAAAATTGGTTTAAGAACAGTGTATTACAATAAAACATTATTTAAGTATAATATTTTGATAAAAAGTGAACATAGAATGACCCCTTTTCAAAATATTCTCCTTTTGTGAAAAATGCTTCTATTATAATAATATTTTGCCTGTATATAGCTCAGACCTTTGTACAAAGGCTCAACTATGATTTTTGAAAAATTCATATAATTTTCAGAGTTACAACCATTTGACATAACTATCGGCGTTTTTTTCTTAAAATTTCTCCTCTTTGTTGTCGTAAAACACGGATAAACCCACTTCTAAGTTATATATTTCAAAATTTCTAGTTGAGCCTCTATACAAAGGTCTGACCTATATACAGGCAAAATATTATTATAATAGAAGCATTTTTCACAAAAGGAGAACATTTTGAATAAAGGTTATTCTTAGTTAGTTCTTTGCCGAAGTATTGCATTATATAATTATTTTTATTCAAATGTCCGTAAAACAATTTTTTACATGCATTCTAATCTAAGTGACACTAAATATCATGAGAATTATCCATTTATGCACCTTTTTAAAATCACGGTTCCGAACGTAGTCGGGGCCGCGGTAGCCGAGTGGTATAGGTATCGGATCATGGCTGGCATTGTCACGAGTTCGAGCCCAGTACCACTGAAGACCCGCCGTGTAGGGCAGCGATGCACGCTAAATCTGTCGAGAGCTGAAACGTCCTCCTGTTTGTGTGGTGTGGCAGTTAGGAGAGGGTGGGTGCCAGCTCAGATGTCGTCCACGTCACTTGACCATGGTTCAAAATTACGTGGTCGATAGTCAAAAGCCTTCGTGTAGTTGAACAGTGTGACGTTAATATTCAGTCACTCACTCACCGAACGTAGTCGGATACCTTAAATAACTTGATTTTTGCCAAAGTAACTAAAAGGTGTATTCTCCAATTACTTCTATCAATTTCCATAACATCATTTATTTTTAAACACTTCTTAAAAGTTAAATATAGTCCACACCACGACCAAATTTAGAACACTATCTTTCACTCAAAATCGCTGAAACTCAACTAAATTTCCCACACCACTATCTAAATAATTTCCAAAAAGCTAAATACATATTGAAGAAATGCTGAGTGTTACACAGGTTGAAAGAAGCACCTCGAGCTGATTTTATAGTATAGGTATTGCATTTTGTACCTGTCGAACCGAAAGGGTGGAAGAAAAAAGAACGAAAGGTTCTTTTGAGTAGAAAATTGATGTCTACTCTAGAGGGAATCTGTTAGAATTTAAAAGACGTCTAGAAAACTAGATATTTTTGAATCTCTTTACAGACGTCCTGGAAGTAATATTTTGCTAAAACTTTCTGGCGATGGCAATCCTCTTTCAGCATTTTTAGATGGCCCAGAGCCATCTAAATTCTAAAAAGTCGAATTCTAAAATGTAAACAAGTACCGATGAAAAACTGGCTTTCATGATGGAATCGTATTTTAGAACGATTCATTTTGAAAGGTGGTTGGTTATAGAGGGATGGGTTTGGTGATATAGTTTCCATGTTTCTATTTTTGTGTAGAGAATCTGATAGGCATATGGATTTGCATATAGTTTTTTTTATTGAATTTATCATTTTTATTTAATTATTAGGCTTTATTAATTTGTTGCAATAATAAAACGAGCTGTTTCAAATAGCCCGTAGAGTAAATTTGAAAACAATATTTTGTCTATGTTGGATTATTTAGGTTTTTTTATAACAAAATAAGTAATAAAATATCAAAAATCAAAATTTTTTTATTATTTCCAATCAATATCAGGTTGTTTTATTTTATCATTTAATAAATTAAAATACCTGTATTATTTAACTTTGAAATTTAGATACAATTCGACAAATTCTGTGAATTATTGATTTATAGTTGAATTTTATAGTTACAATATGAGCACATTTAATTTGGAAACAAGAAATTAAATCAAATAAATAATATAAATATAAAAATAATTTAAAATAAATGACTTATATTGCATTTTCAGCACAGTATTAGAAACATCTTTATTATGTCAGATATTCATTTCACGTATAAAATAATATTAAGTTGATATTTTAATGGGATTTGATATGTGGTATGTGTAATAATTGTTATTATAGTTGTTTTAAAATGCTATTTTTTGCAACGTAATCAATTTTTTTTTACCTTCTGTAAAACAATTATAACTAAAAATAATTTTAAATATTTTAATTTGTTCTTTTTTTTTATAAAGATCATGATTAGCTGAAGCCTAATTTCAGTCGATACAAAACTGCATGCTCTAAAAAACATGCATGCCTAAAAAAACAAATTAACTTTTAATCTTATTAACACTTTAATTACATTGCTCATAAAACTTTTCTATACTTTATAACTTTTCCGTTCAGCTTTAATTTTTTGACTAATCGATCCAAATAAAATTTGTGTGCATAGTACTTTTCTGCATTAAAAATTGTTTTTAGAACCATTAAATTTATCTTAACTACTTGGAAATGCAATTAGTGTTTTACCTCATTTCATTAATTCAAATTTAAATGCGAGACATATAAAAATAAAATAACAGGACATAACTTTTATGTAGTTAAACTATTCTATATACATCAACATATTCATTATAATAATTTCTATTTAGAACTATTCATATATATACTCATCTACATTTTCATGAAACTATTCCTTTCGCTCTGTCGCTAACTTATCCTTTTTAATTATTTTAATATCACTTGAGAGCAAATACTGACAGAGCAAAAGCTTTAACAAATTAACTGAGATTGACGAGTATTCTCGTCTTAGAGAAACTGCAGGATTTAGTGTCATATCGAGTATACTCGTCAGACTTTGAGTAAAAGAAAACACTTTCTCGAACTTCAAGATGCTTGTAATATTTTAAGGCCAGCAGGGAGTAAAACAAATAAGTAAAAAGTATGAAAAATTAAAGATGAGCTTATGCGCCCCCGTACGCGCCTGATGAAACAGCTTATAATTTCACATACAGCCATAGAACAAATGCGTGGATCCGAACAGGGGCAGAGCCCTTTGATATTTGCTGTCCCAAATTTACCTAGCTATAGAGTGTTGTAAACACCATTTGTTTGATGTTGCAACCATGTACTAACAATAGAGTAATGACCTATAGCCTTGCTGCTAGGCATTTCAATATAAGACAAAAGTTCAATACTGGTGTATTTGGTACTTTTCAGATCTTAACACCGGGATACCGGTTTTATTACCAGTAGTAAAAATTTTAGAAAAAGGAAGAAAATACGCAAGTGTTTCTATGTTTTATTTACCAGTTTTATTAGAGTTTAAATATCATAAAGAATAATTTGAAACTTATGAATTATAACAGTATATAAATAACTACAAAAAAATAAAGCAACATCTTATTTATTTAAATCACAAAAAAGTGTAAATATAATTATTCAGTCTGTGGTAATGTTACAAATTTTTAAAATGATCTTAAAGAACAAAATACATCAATTTTACTGTCATTAAGCCTGGAACGTAATTTTGTGCTAAAATTACCAGCTGTCGAAAATGCTCTTTTGGCATTTAAGCTAGTTGGTGGTACTGTTAGCAATGCTCTAAATACTTTCGCCAAGTATTTACCTCAAAAACCTTCAATTTCAAATACATCAATTTCTCTTGGGATGGTTTTGGGCATAGCTGATTTCTGTATTGTATTTTGTTTGTTGAATCGTTTTTTTGCTATCGCTAATTCTAACTTTTTTTCAAGAGAAAATTTCTTTCCACTATCGGCATTAGTGTCATTATTATCTTCAATAACTGTACCGAATTATTCTGAATGTGGTTAGGTTTGGATAAAATTTGAAAATATACTACGAACTTGATAAAATTTTAATTGGTTAGTCTCTTTTCTTGTTTATCATTTTCATTTTTAAAATAATTATAATCATGTAAAAACCGTAATACATTTTTTTCAGTTTCAGTTTGCCTTCAGTGCGATTTTTCAGTGTGACATATATAATTCATCAGATTTTTTTAAAAAAATAATCTAAAATTGCTCGTGGCTTTGGCTTGGAAACTGTACTAAAGTTTGTATCTTCATCGCAATTGGATTCTTTCTTTGTTAACAAATTTGCATCATGTTTCGCTTTTAAATGTGTAAGGAGTCCGCTTGTACATCCTATATTTACTTTAATAACTCTTGATTATTTTTTACATATGCCACCATCTTCTTTTCATCATATAAATAATGAAACCAAACCGAAGTATTATCAACTGATTTTTAAGTTCCTTTAAGTTATTCGTATTCATTATTATGGGTTATTATTTATGAATATATATATATATATATATATATATATATATATATATATATATATATATATATATATATATATATATATATATATATATATATATATATATATATAATGAATCTGAAAGTATGATATACAAATTCAATGTACGTAACAAACTCACTAATTAAAAAAAATATTTAAATATTGCGCACTTTTTTCACGACTACAACCTTGTTTTCACAGGTACGAATAACGGAATGTGAAAACTGTTCGCTATCGCTTTGAGCTGTAATAGAAAAGTTTTCATCCGCCTCCTTGGATGATTCACATATATTATTAATTCTCTTGATTGTACGAAGCACATTTATATTCACTTAACCCCTTCAGGACCATCAGAAGGAGAAAGAATCGCTTCCTCAGGCTCTTACGTTCGGAGAGTATGCGCAAGCACGGGACCGGATGGATTTCCCTGCTAAGCCTAATTTCATTAAAAAATTCATATAAAGTTTTAAATGCAATAAAAAATCCGCTAAAACTTACAATTTGCTATCATTGATAAGAATCTATCATTGATCTGAGAATAGAATACAAAAAAAATTTTGTTATCTTCTAAAAAAACAATTGCGAATTTTAAAGAAAATGTTTTCATTTTAATACAAAATAATTACATACACTTTAAAAAAATCGACACAAATCCCCTACATTTGCATATGGAAAAAGGAAATATTAGAAAACTAAACCAACTTATTCATAATATAAACGGAAATCCATAGAGCAATAGGTCACGGAATTTAAATGTTCGATTCTCTCAAAAAATCTAAACATGTGTTGTTGTTTATATACAAAAACATTGCGGGTTTAATTAAAAGAAAACACGGAACGGAAAGCACATATTGAAGTTCAAAGATTTGTAAAATATTATTTGAAAATATAAGGTGTTCAATCGCCATCTAGTGCTTGTAAAAATTAATATATAAACGTTCCTCACTCTGATCCCACCGGTGTGATCATGGGCCTACGAGCAGGAAAAGCTCAATCACATATATGATACCAAGAGCCGTGGAGGGAAAAACGCGTGATCACATATATGTAGGGATGGCAATATCGGACCAAAAGTTCAAAACCGGTATTCGGTATTTTTAGATCCTAATACCGGGATACCGGTTTTAATATCGGTATTAGAAAATTTAGAAAAAGCATGAAAACCCCCAGGTGTTCCTTTGTTTTATATTTGCCAGTTTTATTAGAGAGTGTAAATATCACAAAAAATAATTCGTTACTTATAAATTATAACAGTATATAAAGAACACACACAGAAAAGTAAAAAGGAACATTTTATTTATTTAAATCACAAAAAAGTGTAAATATCGCTATTCAGTCTGTGATACTAGTACAACTTTTTGAAATGCGATCTTAAAAGAAAACAATGCATCAAATGTACTATCATTAAGCCTGGAACGTAATTTTGTGCAATAAATTTTTCACACATCCAAATTATCTTTTTCAAAATAATCTAAAATCCCTGATGGCTTGGGCTTAGAAAGTGTGCTAAAATGTGTATCTTCATCACAATTAGATTCTTTCCTCTTTAACAGTTTTGTATCATGTTTCATTTTTAGATGTGTATGGAGTCCCCATTTGTACTTCCTCCATTTTAATAACACTAAAGCAGTGTTTCTCAAACTGTGGAGAGCGCCCCCTTGGGGGGCGTGACAACAGTACAAGGGGGCGCGAGCATATTGAAAAGTTGAAAACTGAAGACTATTTAAAAAAAATTATTAATTTACTGAAAGTAAACAAACAAAATATATTCTGACGTAATAAAAAATAATATACGCATTTACACTTATAAATGTGTCAGTGCTACACAATTTATTTTACATTTAATTTTTAACAATACTAAGTTAATAAACAAGTTTAATAATAGCCAATGACCCCATTTGATTGTCATATATAAAATTATTTACAAAAATTAAAACTTATCTTGATCCTTTGTACGGTTAATAATTAATCCATTAACTGTCGATTGAAAGTTACGCAATCCGCTTCACAATGCCAACAGTTTTCCACGTATGGGATGGATTGAGGGATGGGGGAAGGAATAAAGAAACAAATAATCTGAAGTAATTAAATCTTTCTCAAACATTGTCTAGATCCTTTTATTGCCTTTCAAAGCCTTCGGAAAAATTTTATGGTTAGTAGTGTGCATGAGAGATCGTTCTTCGGAAAGACGTATATATACGTCCAGGAAAATAAACATGTTTGCTTAGCGAGACGTTTATACACGTGATGGCACTTAAGAGAAAAAAAGTCGTGTAGTAGTTCTAGCGTGAAAGTATGTTATCATTGAATTCAATACGTTGTTACTGAATGAGGGGGGCGCGATGAAAATTAAAACGGAATATTGGGTCGCGAATATGGAAACTTTGAGAAGCAGTGCACTAAAGCATTTCTTACATTGTGTGCCACTATATTATTTTCATCATATAAATAAAGAAACCAAACCGAAGTATTATCAACTGATTTTTTATTTTCTTTAAAGTTATTCTCATTCTTTATTATGGGTTAATATATATGAGTATATATATATATATATATATATATATATATATATATATATATATATATATATATATATATATATATATATATAAATATGTATATATATAAATATGTATATGTATAAATATATACATATATATAAATATATATATATATATATATATATATATATATATAAATATGTATATATATATAAATATATACATATATATAAATATATATATATATATATATATATATATATATATATATATATAAAATATATATATATATATTATACTACTGTGCCTTCTTCCTATTTATAGTTATATCTTAGGTTATAACTATCTTTTTATTTTTATATTTTCGTTTATATATTTGTGTATATGTATATATATATATATATATATATATATATATATATATATATATATATATTTATATATGTATATGTATATATATTTATATATTGAATTTTTATATTGGAATATATATATATATATATATATATATATATATATTATATAAATGTATACATATATATATAATTAATATAAAAATATTTTGAACCCTAAAGTGTGATATACAAATACAGTGTGAATAACAAACTCGTCCATTTAAAAAATAGCAAAATATTACGCACTTTCTTCACAATTACAACCTTGTTTTCACGAATATGAATATCAGTCTACGAATCATGAGCGAGTGCAGTATCACTCTGAGCTAGCTGTAACAGGATATTTTTGGCCCTCCTCTTTGGATGATTCACATATTTTATCCCTTCTCTTGACTGTACGATGCAACTTTGTAATCGGAGTTTAATTAATTTTGCTCTTTAGGGAGAAACAGAAATAAAAACGAATATTATTTTGCGATGTTGGTGAACCCTGAACATATAGTGGAGACAATTGTAAGTAATTTTTTAGTAAATAACGAAAAATCGTTACTTAAAATTGTGAATACCAGTATTGCAAAATTGTACAAATGACTCAAAATACCAATATTCGGTATCTCGGTATTGTAATCCCTACTTGCTGCCTAAAGTACAGTTATATTATTCGTATGAGATAGGGCAAGATTCTTTCTAGTAAGATGACTGTGATCAACCTACAACAGTGCTTCTCAAGCTTTCAGTACTGGCGACCCAATTTCCAATCATAATTTTTATCCCTCCCCCTTTATACAGTAATAATGTATTGAATGCAATACTAATGCACTTTGAGACTCTAAAACTACAATACGATCATAATTATAAACCATACGTCTTCACAAAATAAGTGTTACATTTTGTATATGTTACTTTAAAGGAATATATATTTTAAGTAAATTATTTTTAAGTAATATGATAATTATTATGCTATTTTTCTTTCTCTAATTTTTAAATTAGAACAGATTGCAAAATGATATTTAATTAAAGATTTATTCCCTTCATCATCCATTTCTATAGGTAAAAATATTATTAGAAAAATAGTCTAGTTTATGTTGCTCTCAATCATATTCATCGCATCTGGCAAAAATCCGGCTGAATGTTTGCGTGAGTCTCGCCAACCTATCGGACGGCTGCGCAAAACATATAAAAAAACTGTACCTGGCAAAATTCCATTTAGTTTTGGTCGAGTCGATACTTCTATAGCTACCGAATCTGTCTTGAATGTACAATTTATTTTTTACACGTTAGTTGTAAATCACGGTATTAGGTATTTAAGGCAGTAGATTTAAACAAAATCATATATATGTATATATTTAAGTCGTAGAGAACATTTGATGATAATAAAGTATCAACAAGTACACAGAAGAGCATGGTTCGGAAAATTAAATCAAGGATATTTTCTAAAGAATACTTAAATTTTGGATTTAATATTACTATTACTGAAAAACCCGGGGTAAAACTTACATGTGTACTTACTATGTGTTAAAACTTTCAAAACTGAAGAACAACATGCGGAAGTTGTTTTTAAAACCATAGAAAATCATTTAGTCATGTTGGCATGGAATTTTAAGAAGTATTTTCTTGCTGAGGACAACCTGATAGCAAGTTACGAGTGGGTTAGGGATTCATTTCACAATACTTCAGAAGCGCTCTCAAATGCCGAAGAAGAAATCTTCATAGATTTCACATCCAGTGACATATAGTTAAAAGGCAATTTTGAAATAAATAGCCCTTTGAATTTGGGGCAGAGGTGGTTGATGAATTTTCTACACTGAAAACAAAAGCATTTCGTACACTATTACCATTTTCAACATCCTACCTTTGTGAAACCGGATTTTCTGCTGTTTTGAAGACAAAATATAAATCTCAGCCAAATATAGAAAAATAACTCAGAGTGTCAATTTTTAATATTAAGCCTTCCTTTGAAAAATTTTGCTCTGCAAGACAAGCCCATGGAAGTCACTAATAATTATTAAATTTGTTCTTATACTGGTTGAAGTACCCACTCTTCACACGAGTTTATTTTTAAAAAAATACATTATTCTGGATATAATAGCTTAATTGTAAGGAGAGTAATACCAAGTGCATGACAATGTATACAAAAATGTAAAATGATTTTTTGAAGTGAATGCTCATATTATAAATAGTTTTGAACGAACTGTAATTTTAAGCCTCACAGAATTAACATTTAGAATTAATGTTTAATAATGAAAAAGAATGTAAAATTCGAATAAAGGATAATTGTATTATTTTTTATATTTAAAGCGAGAAACCTTCAAAATGTTTTAGCCCGGGATCAAGTGTGAACTCGATACTAGCGTTAATGTTCCTGCGGAGTGACTCACTCCAATCCTTTTTTTTTATAATTTTTTTTACCATATACAATAAAAATCACAACTTCAGTGAATATTTTAACTAAGAGAAAATATACTTACCTATTTCAAGGAATTTTCAATTTGTCTTCGAAAATTTGAGAAGAAATCCATTAAAACTGAACAAAATTGTTTCGAGTGTGCGTGACTTTAATAAAGGACACAAATCACAGACACTTTTCGCTAACATTCAATTCAGTGTATTTAATTCAAAAATATGTGTATTAGTTCTAAAAAAGAATTGTATTTAACGTTTTGCATTATGTATTATATGCTTCAGAATACTCATAAAAATAAATCTTGGCCAAATAATTTTTTTAAGTGCTCAATATGCTTATCCTTACATCATAAAACTCTTTCCCATGGAAAAAGGTGAAATAGAAATATATTATATATATTTACAACTTCCCTAAAAAAAAGGACGGTGATAACCATAGCAGTAAGTTCGAAGGTCAGCTAAAGTAAATTTTAGGTTAAAAGAAACGTAATAAAAAAATCTGTCATCGTGGGATTAAAGCAAAGCAAACAAAATATTTTTTTAATTTGGTTTTTGGATTAAAGATAGCAAATAAGCGTTTGAAGCAGAATCTTTCACTTTTGATGACGCAATTTTGCCAGATGATATACATAAGTCATATCAGTGTAAATATGTACTTTTTTATTATGTCAGAAAGTATTTTGCTATGCTTTATTCTAGTAAATTAATTTTTTGACTTTTTACTTCGATTTGCTTGCGCCCCTCTCATTGGGTTATCGCGCCCCTCTAGGGGGTTGCGCCCCACAATTTAAGGAACACTGACCTACAACAGTGCTTCTCAAACTTTCACTATTGGTGACCCAATTTTCAATCATAAATTTTATCGCCCCCTTATACAATAATAAGGCGTTTTAGGGCGCTAAAGTTACAATACAATCTTAATTATAAACCGTGCAAATTAACTAGATAAGTATTAAATTTTGTGTTTGTTACTTTTAAGTAATATTTATTTCAAGCGAATTACTTTTAAGTAATAGGATAATTATTGTTATTTTTCTTTTTTCTAATTTTTAAACTGGAACAGATTGCAAAATATTTTATTAAAAATTTGTTTCCTCCATCATCCATTTATAAAAGTATAAATGTCATTAGAAAAAGAGTCTAGTTTATTTTGCTCCCTATCATATTCATCACATTTAGTTTAAAGCGAGAAGACTTCAAAATGTATTAACTCGGTAGAGCAGGCGCGTACTCGATACTAATGTAAATAGTCGCGCGAGGTGACTGAGTCACCTGTATGTTTTTTTTTTTGTTGTTCTTGTTGTTTTTACAATTATTTTTATTGTGTATACGATAAAAATCACAATTCCTGTGAATAATTTAACTAAGATAAAATATACTTACCTACTTTCAAGGACTTTTCATTTTTTCTTGGATAATTTTAGAAAAAGTCCTTTAAAACTGGACTAAAATGTTTGAAAGGTACATAACCTTAATAAAGGACACAAATGACTGACACTTTTCGCTAACATTACAGGAATAATATTTGCAAGCGAAACCGTCATATTATGTACAGATTATTGTACTTTAGCTGTCCTTTGACTTCGAGCCCCGCGTGACCGCTCTCGGATTAAAAGTGTATTCACTATAAAAATATGGATGTTATTTCTAAAAAAGAATTGTGTAAAACGCGTGTTTCATCATGCTTTATATGTTTCAGAATACCCATAAAAATAAATCTTAGCCAAATAAAACTTCGAAGTGTGTTTTCTGTGCTTTTCCAAATATCATATAACACTTTCACATGGAAAAGAGCGTAACAGAAGTTCGCAGGTCAAACGATGATAGCAAATCTACTTCCTGGGTGAAAAGTGAATAAGTCTTCCTTTTCTTTCTACAGCTAATGTACAATATTTCAAAAGTAATAGTGATGAATTTTTTATCTTCCTAGAATTTTTCTCTGGTTCTGAGTTTTTTACGGAAAGTACAGTTTTGTATTTTAGGTTAAAAAAGAAAACGTGATAAAAAATCTCTCATCATAGGATCAAACAAAATGGGCTTCTTTTTATTTAGTTATAGGATCAGATAGTTAATGAACATATCTAAGTGGAAACGTTTATTTTTAATGAAGTATAGCGCCAGCTGATTTTTATAAATTATATCAGTGTAAATGAGCATTTTTTTTTCTGCGTGAAAGTATTTTGTTTACTTCGTTCTAGTAAATTAATTTTTAAACCTTTTATTTTCGATTTGCTCGTGCCCTCCTTGTAGGGTTAACACGCCCCCGGGGGGCGCACCCCACAGTTTAAGAAACACTCACCTACAGCAACTTCATGAACCCGTGAGCGAGCAAAATTTCTTTGAGGAAAAATTACTTTATTACTTTTAGACCAAGTGACCAATATCTGGATGAACCAAGGCGTAGTTTTCTTCAAATAAACCCATCTTTTTTGTTCAATATTTTAACAACGTCACTTACTGTGTGTTAGACGAATATACTCGTTATCGCTCAGTTTTCATGCCACACATAGTTGAGCACTGTGAAACAGGGTTGCCACAGTAAACTGGTTGAAATATCAATTCATTCACAACTTTCTGTGGTAAATTACGATAAGCATTAAATATTTTCTTTTGGAGTTTATCAGAATACCTTAATTGCTAATGATATATGAAGAGTTTTCAATGAAAGCAAAATTAAAGAAACAAATGATGTCTGTACCATTTTTGAAGACGAATTCCGACATTTTTTAGTTAAAATATTATTTAACTTGTAGACATAAAATATATCAACCTCCATTCCGTACTTTTATTCGAGTTGTACCCAAAAACACAGTGATAAATTCGATGTAAGGAATTGAGATAAATGATGGCAACGTAAAGTATGTTTGTTTAACCAGAAAGAAGGGAAAGTTTTAGGCACAAATTTGAGTCAATCCATTGTCCGCAGATCTTCTGTTTCATTTTTGGAAGAGGTCCAGTTCAGTGAAAGTGACACGAGAAGAAGATAAAATCAATTTATATCATCAGTTCCCTCTTTTTGAATGGTAGGACTAATATGTAAAAGAAGTGTGAAGTATTTCGAATGTATTTTTATTTCTTTCTTTTTGCAATATTTTTTTTATTCTAAGAATTTAGTAATTTTTACTGGACAAATATATTGATTTATTTAAAACCCAACAAGGTCATGTAATTTATGGATCAATATTTATACTTCATTGATCCCACAAATGCAAGAAAATTATTTAGTGAAATAATTTCTACAACGTGTTTTAATATATAACTTTTCTAAATATGTAATTCCTCCCCAATCAATGAACTCTAATACCTTTCTGTGTGTGTGTCACAATGTCCTTAAATATTTCATCTTTACATATCATCTTAGAGGTATTAGTTTTAATGAACGGGAAACACACACGATTCCAAAGGAGAAATCTAAGAAAATTAAATGGATAAATTGCTTATGTAAATTATAATTGATGGATCATTATTTTTTTAAAATATTTTAGAACTTTTTAATATTAAGTGACTGATATTAAGATTTATGCGATAAGCAACGAAACTCACCATTCTCACTAACACTCAACTTTATTTTTTTCATGCCTTGATTTATTCATGAACTCGATTACTAGAGGCAAACATATGAAGTGAAGAAATAATACATCAAATAAAATATCAAATTCCTGAAGATACGTACAATCTGAACACAGATAAATTATTTGTAAGCTTGAGTTTAATACAGGTTTTGTACCTATATTTTTACAGTACAGTAATACCTCGACTTATGTTGCCTCGACTTAAGCGATTTTCAAATTTCATCGATTTGTTTTTTTTTTCTTCTTTTTTTTTTTCATCATTAAACCTCATGCAGAATCATTGGCAGAGCCTGTAGAAATTGTTAATTTCATTGAAGAAGCTGTCGATCTTGCTGGGCAAATGAATTTAGAAGTGGATACGGATGTTTAATTGAAAAAGGAGTTACAAATTTTAGAAAATACATACTTAAACAAAAAGCGGTATATTTTTCGACAGAATAATGAATAAAAAAATACAGCATGCTACGAGGAAATTTTGCAGGAGGAAAAGAAATCATTAAACTGGCAGACTATTTATTAGATTTTATAAAACCTTCTACATCAAAACAACTTTGGTTTGATAATTTGTACTTGTGTTATCTAAGATTTTATTAAACGTTTTTGCTCTCAATTATTATTTTCTTTCGTCATCGGCCCCAACTGAAAAAAATTATGTGTATTTATATACGAAACCATACCCCGACTTAAGAGGTTATCACACTCTGTCCCACCTATCGCGTAAGTTCAGGGTATTATTGTATACTTATGATGAATTATTGTTACTTCTTTCAAAGTCTATTTAATTTGTGTCTGAAAGCATCTGGCTGCAGTAGCAACCATAATGTGAAATTCTTAAATACTGCCACAATTATACGAATATAAATGATGCATATGATAACATAGAATCCTAAACTGAACAGAACTTTTTGCCGTAACAGCCCATGATTACCAAAGCCTAATGTGCCATTCTCAGTTTACGTGACCTTAGACAATGAGGTGCATGTGCAGATGTTTCGGTCAAGTGATTGGTCTGACGTGAAACCCCCAGTTTTCAGTTCCCAAGCTAGCTTAGTATTCATTAATCGACCCATTGAAGGGATGAAATGCTGAGTGGATCTTGCCCAGCTCGGGATTTGAACCCCAGATCTGTGGCGTGGTAGCGCAATACACAACCACTCAGCCACTGGGCTTCACATAGGATCATACACTATTAAGAGGAGTTGGAAACCTGTCTCTCTCTATATACTGGCAATGTTAACCCTCCAAGTGGTTAGCACGGAAAATTCCGTCATTGTAAAGATACTTCAAAAATGCACTGCACAGGTTTTCTTGCCTTCAAGAAACATTTTCAAAAGCTGATTAGCCGTACTTTTGTGAAATCCTTTCCCCCTTTTAAAGGTTTAACATTTTGAAAAATAATTAGGGACGGTGGAAGCAACACAGCAGGACACTGATAGGAAGTTTTATGGCTCGCAGGGAACCCCCGTGTTTTGACCCTGGAGCAATCGTAAAAAATCGGGGGGGGGGATTTCTTTAGACCCCAGGAAGTGTTTGTTTGTTAGCTTGTATTTTAAAAGTTTTGAAAAGTCCCAACGCATAAGTAAAATATGTTACAATTCTCTTTTGGTTTTATATTAATTTGAAACTGTAACAAGTTGGGGCGTGTCAGTGCAATCTGCTATTTTATATAGTTAGACAAATTACCTTTTTAAGTGCATTCTTTCGCTTCATTTTTCTTATTTTAATCAAAGCTTTCAGTTTTTGAAACATGGTTATTTTATTATAAGATGCCAAAAAAAAATTGATAAAACACCAAACTCTTTAAAATTTGAAACCTGTTCAATTTTCCAACCACTAAAAATAAATAAATTTAAACTTCATCAAATTATTTGAAACATTTTCTTACACTCTGATAAAAATAATAACGAAAAAAAATAATTAAGATTTATTAGTTTTTTTTTTTAGATTTCAAAGCCCAAGTGTTCAGGGAAGTTTAAGTACAGTGCCTGGTTATATATTGTTAAAATACACCGAATTACATTTGAATTTTAAGTGTTTGAACTTCAGTTTACATCAAAGACAACATGAATGAAGATTTTCCCACATTTTTTTTATAACTTGAATCTTTGAATAAATGGCAATCAAAAATATACGGAAACATTTACAGTAGACATTTATGCATATAAATAAACATAAAAATCAATTTTAAATTCGAGCTGTTCAAAAACATTAGAATTATTCTTCAAAAATATCTATTTATGCAAAATACCTCAACATTTATCTTTTTTTAAAGGCTAACTGAGTAAGTAATTAAAATCTGGATTTTTTTCGAAATCTCGACCGTATAAAGCTACAAATTTTATGTTAGAAATTCCATTTGAAATTTCGAAAAAAAATGTATCGCGCAGTTAAAAATTATTTATTATAAGTTCTAGCAACTCTTTGAGTATAATATAAATTTCAAATTTTATTATATAGCTTCTTTGGTATTTTTTAATATATTTCGAAGATTTCATACAATTCAGTTGAAAACTGCATGCTAAGAGCAAAAAATATACTAAAAAAATTAACGAATATACAATAAAGTTTTACATACAAGCAAAACTGAGAAGCTAAAGCGTAGGAATGAAACATTTTGAGTATATCTGAAGTAGTTTTCGAAATATTTATTTTAAAGTTCAGAAAATTTGTTTGCGTTATGTTATACTTAATATTAATTAAATGGTTAAAATAATATGTTAATAATAGTCATGTAATCGTTTGACGACGCCTTCATATACTAATAAAATTATAATGGTCATTGATACGAATGTCAAGAATTTTATGTAATTTTAAATTCAGACATTAAGATATTGATGTAGAAAATATAAAAAGACCATCTAAAAAACATGAAAATGCAGTCTGCTATAAAATGATCTTGACAAACAAAATACGGCATTTTCACTTACTATGGCAGAGCCGGCTTAGTCAGGGGCGATCTGGAAAAACAGAGAGGGAACCGCGGTTTTGATGGATGCCGCTCTAGCTTTTAAATCTCTCAGGAAAAAAATATATAAATTACAACTGCAAAAACTAAGTCTTGTAATTTTCCATAAGTTTTTATAACAACGGATTGTGGAATTGGCTCCCAATACTTTGTTGTGTTTGAGTATATATCTAAGGTAACCAACCATACTTTAGATAGATTTGCACTACTTTTTCGTAACCGTATTCCTTTTAAAATTAATTCGTGCAGCCAAAATACACTTTTTGTACTCTTAAAATATTATGTATACTATAACAGTTAATTTTAATTTATGCAACTTGTGAAATGTTCATAATTAACCATTTCCGTCTAAACAGTTTACATGGAAAAAAAGTTTGGACTCCCTCATTCATTAGGGATTTATATAAGATTCTAACATTAAATTTTATTTTTCACCGAATAGGATTGAGTGGAAGTGTATAGTGCTTCCACACCACAGGTCTGGGGTTCTATTAACGGGCTGCGCAAGGTCGACTCTGCCTTTCATCCCCGCTACATTGGGTCGATAAATGAGTACCAAGCTTGCTTCGGGTCTTAAACACTGAAGGTCTCTCTTTAGACAGACCACCAAATCGGGACATTTGTTCATGCACCTCAGTGCCCAATGGTCACGTATATTGGGATGGGCATAGTAGTTCCTGGCCCTCATGGATTGTTGTGCCACTGAGTTTGAGTTTTAAGTTTGAGGATTGCCTCACTTTGGGGATACCCCTTAGATAAACATGTATTTCCACTCATTTGCAATTAAACATTTTTCTTTCAATTACGTTTATTTCAGAAGGAAGTTTGATTTTTCAAATATATTTGCTTAATAACATGTATATTTGTGTATTATATTAAAATTTTGATCAATCCAAAATTACATGTTTTTTGCTCCTCTGAAAGCTTTTAGGATTTTAGAACTGATCTTACAATCCATATACGTTTTATAGTAGTATATTTAAAAATGATAAAAACATTTTTACGACTGTGTGAGCTTTTATGCCTCGTTTATAAATATAAAAAATTGCATTCAGCTACAGTTTTTAAAATGTACAGAAATAAGTGGAGCAACAGGATACTTACATATTATGAATATTTTTGACTGCAGTAAGATATATTTATATTTCAGTTTCTTTACAATTTGAATAGAAGTTGTAAGCCGTTTTGCGAATAGTTTGATATTTAATATAAACCCATAGACTGTTTAATATTGTAAAGTGTTTTATTTTGATACCAGCACACATTAAAATAAGGCTCATTTCCAGTTATATGATCAGCTTTAGTTATATTTAAATTTTAAAAAATAGTCTACACGTACGAAAACATTCTTTCAAAACCACACATCACATCTCATACTATGTCTTCCATACAGCAGGAAATATTTGTGTATACTAAAAAAAATTATTACAGGATACATTTCAAAAAATGTTAAAATTGTTTTTAAAATTTGGTATGGATACATTGTGGAACTGTCGATTAACTTCACTGAACAAAATTGTTTTAAGTGTACTGTTTTGAAAGACAAAATTAATTATTGAGAATTTTTCTCGCAATAGAATTTGTAATGACTGAATTGTGTGAAAAAATGCAGTTATCGATGTGTGACATTTTTCCTTGTAATAAAAGAAACAGAAAGATAAAAAATTAAGCTTGAGTAGAAAATGGTTAGAAGTACTGTCATGTGCATTTGAAGAAGTATATCCCCCATTAAAATTAAAAATTATTGACTGAATGTGTGTTATGTCCATCACAAATGCCGATGTAGAAAAGAAATTTTTATTTAATACAAGAAGTTCGAAAAGAACAATAGGAATGAAAATTTAGATTTTTTCCGAAAAATATTCAATTAACATAAAAATATCATATATATGATTCTAATTAAAATAAATTAAAAGTATTGAAATCTTTTTATGTTATTTTAAATTAAAAATATAATTGAATAGAGAAAGATCGGTTTTATATTTCATAAATATAATCATCGTATGTATATCACCGTATGCACGATCGTATGCTTATGGTTTAAAAAAAAGATAGGGCCTTCGCTCTTTTTACCTCATTTCTTTTTTAAAAAACAGGAAAGTGAGTGCGTTTTCTTACTCTCATATTCAAAAATGAATACAGGATGCTTTTTTCTGGTTCAAATCGCAATACCAATATATATATATATATATATATATATATATATATATATATATACTTAATTTTTAAAAAATGACAGAAAAATAAATTTTGTTTGAAGAAAATATAATTATTTTTCAACTTCTAACACACTATTTATTTCCTTTTTTCCACCCTTCATTTTGTTTTAATTTTACTGTGACTAAACATATAGGAGAAACGACCCAGTTGCACTACAACTTTCAAACAAGATTGCCTAAGGCAAATTGACAGCTAGCTGTAAACGATTGATCTCTTGGTTCTTACTTTACAAAGGGACCGAACTGAGTCATAAAATTGTCCCCGTTCGACCTCCCAAGTTTTAAAAGGAGGAAAGGAAAGAAGTCTGTTGCATTTTTGAAGCAAATGTCAAAATAAGAGTAAACGCTTTCGGAATAACTTTTCAGGAGGTAGGCAACCACTCAGAGGGTTAATTTGGCTGTTTTCGATGTAACTTTTCTCAAAATCTGCTATATGTACATGCTTGAAAATTTTCATACAATTAAAGTACACCTTTCTCATTAAGCTGAAATGAGCTTTTAGCTGATTTTGAATTTTTTAATAATTTATGAAATATTTTATGAAACATTGTAAAATTTTACCCATTTGTCACAAAAAAAATTTGTAAAAAATAAATTTTTGATTTTTTTTTACAAAAAAACTATTTTAGTATTTATTAGTTATGATTATGAATATAGAATAAAAAATTTACATACCTGTGAACAGTAGTTCTCAGAAAAGATACATCGAACAACAAAATTTACATTTTTTGATAAATTGGTTTTAATGTAAACAGTGAGATTTCTAATCAGCTTGGAAATAAAAAAATAAAAGGCTCAATCCTAATATATATTATAAACGTGAAAGTTTGTGAGGATGTTTGGGAATCTTTCACGCAAGAACAACTGAATGGATTTTAATGAAATTTTACAATAGTATAGCTTATACGTCAGATTAACACATAGGCTATAATTTTTAGATATTGTGTGAAGTGTCCAGAATGTAACAATAATTGTCAAGCAAGTAGGAAAAAATTCTGCCATCTGCAAAAAAGCCCGCAACAGCAAATATCTACTTTTTATGTGTGAAGCTAACCTTTGCATTTTGTTTGGTCTACGCCAGGAACTGCGAAAGTTTGAACAGGCAGAGTGTGAGGCTGATTGTAATTTTAACATAAAAAATACAACAAAAGGTAATATTAACGTATTACACTTCCAGATATAAATTATTTATACTATTTGATTCGAAAAAATGACATTGTTTATTTGCTTATGATTTTACAAAGGTTCGAGTATGTCACGTTCGCCAATTTTTAAATCTTAATATTTACGGACTGCACAATATTAATTAAAGTAAAAATTAGCTGAAATTCTAAAGACAAAACACAGACAATTATTCTATAAAAATCCTGGCAAAAACGAATACGTCTCTAAACAGTCAACCTGAAAAAGAATGCATTTTGAACCAAGATTGATTTACGCCGTTTTTCAGAAAAAGTTTTCACTGTTTTTTAAATCGTGCTATTTAGTTTTCAGTTATGGTTATTTAAGGTCATTTACACAGAATTCGAAGATTCGGTGTACTTTTTGATTTACACAACGTGAGAAAAAACGATATTTGATAGTTTGAATGACGTTAGTGAAATTATTTTGTGAGTTAAATATTAACAGAAAGAAAGAGGTCCTCACAATCAATAAATGCCTTTTAAATTCAACGTAAGAACGATTCTCCCATTTGAATGCAAAGTGATAACAATAGTTTCTATTAAGAAAGGCGATAATGTAAAATTTAAATACTATTTGTAGAGGATAAAAATATTAAAACAAATTTACAGATCAAAAGATAATATCGAAATACAAAACAAACTTAGTTGAAAAAGGACCAGTGTAGGACACCCATTTCACTAATCTTGAAGAACGGTGGATAGTTAGGAATATTATAAACCTATAACAAAACTACAGTAAAATTGATGCTGGATGTATATCGAAGGTTTTACAAGTCTGTCAATGCATAATTCTAAACCTTTCAAGGAAGTGTAATAATAAGTATTATAATAATTATTAAAAAAAGGTAGTTTTAATATTTAAAAAAAATAGAAAACAAAGTAACATCTTTATTCAACAGAGAATTACTGAAATAAATTTTAATTCTTTATTGTATTTTATTTTTTAAATATGTTGCATCTCACACACAGTTAAAATCTACTCAAATTTTACATATTTAGTAACTATTTATCAAATTCAAAGTTTTTATAATTTCTTCATTTATAAAAATAATTGCATGAAACTTTTTTTCCGTTTATCGAACATTTCAAAAAATGCTCAAAATTTTAATTCAACATTTAATACAGTTGTGAAATTTTGTAATTGTAAAAATTTCTACTTTTTTGAACATACAACTATTTTTAAAAAGGTACATTTTCGTTTTCGGGTCCTAAAAAGTTGCAAAGTGAGTGAGTGAATATTATGGACCCACTGTTCACTTACTCAAGAGATATCAGCGAGAGGGGAAGGGGAATTTCCATGACAATGTTTTATGCATTTAAAAATGTTTAAGCAACGTCGGGGGGGGGAATAAACCTGTTTGACAGAAAAGTAGCAAAAAAATTTCGAAGCAGCGAATTTTAAGTTATACACTCGGAAAAAAGGCCGAGCAACGCCGGGCTAAGCGGAGGAAGGGGGTGAAAGACATTTTGAAAAAGAGTATTAGAAGTGCTGATTTTATGAAGGAAAGGGAACATTTATATAAAAGTAGAGAAAGCCCGAGCAACGCCGGGCCATGCAGCTAGTTTACAATAAAAGACACATGTTTTGGTTTGTATTAGACGTTAAACTTTTAAGCAAAAATGAAGTAGTTTGTTTAAATTTTTCGCCTTTTAAATGGGTGTGGCCCAGTTTCAACGATTATTTAAAAATTGGTTTTAAGGGATTTCCAATTACCGTAGAGGTTAAAGTACGGTGTTTTTAGAAAGGTTAAAATCTATACAATTTAAAAATGTTAAAATCTCAAATCGTAAATAAAATAAGATTTTAGCTTTCCAATACCTCTTAAATAAAACTATTGATCAGATAAATCAGAGTTAATAATGGGGATTCACTATCATTAACTCATTACTGACAGATAAATTGCAGAGAGGTACAAAGCGTTGCTTATTTCAAAGAAGCTATATGCATTAAAATGGTTAATTAAGTAAAATAACTATGGGTAGAGAAATATGATACCCCTGTGTTTAATAAGTATCATTTTGATTATCTCATACGGAGGAAGGATTATGTAAAAAATACAGTTTCGTGTTTTTGCTGATCCCTATGTCGATCCTCCATCAGAAAACTATATAGAATATTTCAAATTCCCCATATTGCCCAAAGACTTCTCCAATTTAGAAATAGAATTTGTATAATTTTTAAATTTAAAAATGATTCTAAAGTGTATTATTATTTGCTATAAACTAAACTTTTGTGCAAAATAGTCCTTTCATTACACTCTGTTTAAGAAAATATACATGATATGAATTCACCAGTGAACAATCCAATACGTTCGGATAGTAAACTTGTGTCAAATTTGTACAGCACTTTATCACTAATACTCTTGGGCGTCTTTGGGGATTGTAAATTCGCGTATATTTCCAACCAGCTCTAAAAGGAGAAACCGGGATATGCAAATGAATCAAAGTATTTAAGGAGAGTGTTGTAAGTTCGCAGGTAGAAGGCTATTGCGCCCAGAGGTACATTGACAAAGTTCTAAGAAGATTCAAGTGATTGTATGATTAGTTTCTGGCAGATTATCAGGCAGCGATCTACATTTGGAAAGTTTGAGCCGACTGGAAAGGAGTGAAGTATTAAAAGCAGGTGATATTTAAATTTCAATTATCGGATCATAAGAGTAAATATATGGAGTTAGTGGAAAGTTAATGATTGCTAATAAATCAAATTGCGTATAGCTCTTGGTCCTCTTATTCCAGTAAACCCGTTCGATATTGAGTTTAATAGTTGATTGTATCATATTTTGTGATTTAATTTAATAGTTAAGTTCAATCCCATTGACGTTGGCATATTGATTCATCTTTGTATTTAGAATGTTGATAATTGATTCATGTGAATAAATATAATTTGTTATTGTAAAAATTGCGATCGGTAATTATTTGCCTCAATTCAATCTTAGTGTCCAGGGTGGGGCCCAGGGGATTCTCACAAACTGGTATCCAACGCATCTCAGATGTCTTATCTTGCACCGGTGCAGGGCTATTATTAACCTCTTGCTTTATTTTTTAAAATTTGAAAATTAATTTTGGTTGCATTAAAGTAAAAGTTTATCTTTCTAGGAACGTTGCAATAAAAACCCCTAATTAAAAAACCTGCAAGAAAAAACAATGTAACTTAAAACAGAATTTTATTAAAACTATTTAAAAGTTAACATCGCCAACTTACCCAGTTCTCTAATACTGTGTTTTTTAATTGCCTTTCGTGTTAATCTTACTTATTTTCTTTTATCTAGCATGTTTTTACTCAAGATAGGAAGCTTGAAGCACTCACTACTTATCACTTCCCTTTTAATGAAATAAATAAGATAAGAAATACAGCTACATCTGCCTTCGTCTGATGGATGGACATTTGAATGGAATTGCAAAAAGAAATGCTTGTAAACCTCTGTTTAGAGATATTAAATGTTGAATTTTTAGTAAAGATAAATATGTATATACGAACATTCTTATAGTTTAAGATAACTTTATTGTTTAAGGGGACTTGGCACCCTTTGAGCAAACTTCTTTATTTACGTATTTAAAAATTATATTTTAGCATTTTATACAATGTTTCTATTCAAGAAAATGTTACCAGATGAAAATTTTCATATATTATTCAAACAATTTTAAAATTTTTTTGAAGAAAATTGGGAAAATTTTAAAATCCTACTCCTTTTGTAAAAATTAATTTTTTGACCTGAAATTTTTTTATAATACTCTTATGGATGATCTAAACAACTTCAGGGATCGATTTTAGAATAACTTCATTCGTTTTCGAGAAAAAAAATAAAATGTTGATATACAGGCTAAAAATCAACGAAAAAGCCAACATGTCTTACATTTTATTTTTTTTTAAAAAAAGTGTTCAGTTTATAGAAAAACGGATCCCTAATTTTATTACATACTTCATTTTTAACACGCAGGAAAAAAATGGAAGTGATTGGTAAATAATTGTCGAAGGAGTAGCATTTCGAAGGCACTAAGGTTTCGAAAAACACAAACTGAGAAAAACCAGTTTAAAGTTTATAATTCTGAAAAAATAATTATTATAAGCTTAATTAAACTTAAAATACCACTTTAAGATATTAGATATACGTTTTTCTTCAAAATAATTGCATTTTCATATTTTTTCAACCCACACATTTTTATAAATGATCAACTTTTAGTGAGTACTAATTGCCCATGAAAATTCAAGAAAAATGTTAAAAATTTTTTTTTTCTGTCACGACAGAAATTTTAGCTGTTTTTCTTCTTATAATATTAAAGTATTACATTTGTATGAAAAATATATCAGGAAGAAGAACTGAAATTATATAAAATTATTAATATAAAATGCCTTAATTTAAAAATTTTACATGCACACATTTCACATAGAAGAAACATTACATTATTGTATTGCCTCGGAAATATTCTGCTTTTAATACTACACATTCTTTTTTATAGTTATTATTTCTATTTCTAAAATAATTTTTTTTTATCATAAAGCATTTAGCTTTTTTTTTCTAAAAAGGGGTTGTGGCTGAATTGCCTAATTTGTTTTCAACTGAAGTTTTAGTCAACTTCTAACTTTCCGACATGCACAAGTGATATATCAATCGAAAGATAATAATGCAAAGAATAAGATTAAATGAAAATAAAAAAACGATAGGTTTGTGACTTTTAGGATACCAAGTCCTCTTAAAACATTATTTTAAACAATAAAACATTTTAAGATTTTCCTTTATTTAAACAAATCTATGTGTCCAATGAATAATCATTCATATTTTTAAATATGAAAATTTCTCATAACTCATGTTTCTCAAAACTGTGATGCAAGCTCTCCTAGGGGTATGGAATAACTCTACGAGCGGCGCACGAGCTTAATGAAAAGTTGAAAACAAAGAATTGATATAAGAAATTTTTAATTTACTGAGAGCAAACGAGCAAAATGTATTCTGATATAATAAAAAGTAAAGTACACATTTACACAAATACACTGCGGGACAATTGCTAAGGACGGATAACACTATCATCCATAGCAACCACAAAATGAAAGGAAGCAAAATGTGGAAAATTAGAATAAGTGCGGGATATTAGTAAGAAGAAGTATGAGTATGCAAATTTTTTTCCTAGTCTGTTCATCACGTGATAGCGTTCATAACAGCTTTAATGGTTTTGACGCGTGTGGACAGTTGTTGTTTCAAGTCAAAGTTTTACAGGAAAGATTTAATAGACGAACTTAAAATTTTTGGCATGTCTTCCCGACATCACATAGATGATTTTTTGCGTGGCCGAATTATTGGAAAGATCGAAGAAGGGCGAAAAATAACAGATGTTGCCAGGGAGTTCGACATCGCTCGCAGCGTTGTTTCACGGCTGTGGAAGTCATTTAAAACTACTGGAATGTGTAATAGACGGCTCGGGGGAGGTCGTGTTAGAAGTACGACGCCTGCAGAAGACAGATATATCGTCCTATCAGCAAAAATGAACAAGCTCACCAAGCTCAGCAGGTGGCAAATCAGTTTCTTGCTGCCTCAGGAAAGCAGATCTCCCGAAAAACTGTTGCCAGACGTTTGAGGGGAGGAGGACTATACGCACGCAGACCTTTTGTGTGTGTCCCATTGACCAGACAGCACCGTACTGCCCGTTTGCAATGGTGTCGTGAGCATCACAATTGGACTGAACAGGACAGGGCATGCGTACTATTCTCAGATGAGAGTAGGTTCAGTCTGTCATCGGATTGTAGACGCCAACTGATCTGGCGCTAGAGTGGTACTGCTTATCGTCCAGAAAATATCCAGGAAAAGGAACGATATCCGACATGCAGTATCATGGTGTGGGCCGGCATCATGATCAATGGCCGCACGCGCCTACATGTGGTTGCGAATGGGACTATGGCGGGCCAACGATACATTGATGAAGTTCTACTTCCTCATGTTCGTCTTTTCCGTGGTGCTGTCGGTGATAATTTTTTTTATGGACGACAACGCAACATTTCATCGAAAACTGGCTGTTCAGGATTGTCTAGACAGCGAGGGTATTCAACGTCTCGTATGGCCAGCGCGTTCTCCAGATCTAAACCCCATTGAAAATGTGTGGGATGCTTTGGGGAGGCAAGTTGCTGGTCGAAACTATCCTCCGATAAACAAGAACACCCTCATCCGTGCACTCACAGAGGAATGGGATAAATTGCCTCAACAGCTGCTGGATAATGTTGTGCAAAGTATGGTACGACGTGTGGAATTTGTGCATCACACTCCACGGTGGACATATCCCGTACTGATACCTTTCTTTAAGGTGCCTGCTGACTTTTAGATGCATTGTTCCATTTCTCCGTACGCAGATCAAATGAACTTTTTTTTCTTTCAGATGTTTCACAGATTTTGTACTTTCCAGAACAATAAATATTCTTTATTCTAATGTCTGAACAGTGTGGCAACTATATTTTGTCCTACTAGGCCTCATGTCTCGCTTAATGTTATGCTACATAGCAATTTGTGATCCGTCCTTAGCAATTGTCCAGCAGTGTATAATACACTTATAAAAATATCAGTAACGTACATTGTATTTTATAATTTAATTTAACAATATTAAGTTAAGAACCAGTTTGGTAATTACCAGTGGCCCTTTGGGCTTGTATTAACACTTATCTTGAAAATTTGTACGGTTTATAGTTAATCCCTTAACTGCTGATAAAAAGTTACTTGATTCGCTTCCCAATTCCACCGTTTTCCATGTTAACACACGTAAGTGATGTTGTTTGGGGGAGGAGGGGGAGAAAAGAAATAAATAAGCAAATCCTTTTAAATAAGTATATCCTTCGAAAACACTGGCAAGGTCTTTTCATGGCATTTCAAAGCCTTCTGAATAATTTTATGGATAACAGTGCACAAAAAAGATAGCACTTCGGAAAGACGTAGATATACGTCCAGAAACTCCATGCTTTGACTGAGCGATACGATTATAAAGGGTTTTTTTAGATGTATAAAACTTTAAATTGCAATAAAACAACGATGTATTATTCGATTGACCTCAATTTTTTTTATTCGAAAGATAATCTTGTGGCATTACATTTTAAATATGATCAAAGAAGGCGTAGATTCGTCGAATGGGCCCAAAACAAGATTGCGTTGTTCCCTATTTTCATAAGCGAATTTTGTTTAGTGATGAAGCGCACTTCTGGTTGAATGGCTACGTCAACAAAGAAAACTGCCGCATTTGGAGTGAAGCTAATCCACAAGTGTATGTCGAAACACCGTTACATCCAGAAAAACTGACTGTTTGGTGCGCTTTATGGGCTGGTGGAATCCTTCTTCAAAAACGATGAAGGCCACAACGTTACAGTCAATGGTGATCGGTATAGAGCCATGATTACTAACTTTTTCATTCCTGAATTGAACAATCATGATGTCCAGGAGCTGTGGTTCCAACAAGACGGCGCAACATGTCACACAGCTCGTGCCACAATCGATTTATTGAAAGACACGTTTGGTGACCGCCTAATTTCACGTTTTGGACCTGTGAATCGGCCTCCAAGATCTTGTGATTTAACACCGCTAGACTATTTTCTGTGGGACTATGTAAAGTCATTGGTCTATGCGGATAAGCCCCAAACGCTTGACCATTTGGAAGACAACATTCGCCGTGTTATTACCGATATACGGCCACAAATGTTGGAAAAAGTCATCGAAAATTGGACGTCCAGATTGGACTACATCCGAGCCTGCCGTGGCAGTCCTATGCCAGACATCATATTTAAAATGTAATGCCACAAGATTACCTTTCGAATAAAAAAAATTCGTGTCAATCGAATAATACATCGTTGTTTTATTGCAATTTAAAGTTCTATACCTCTAAAAAAACACCCTTTATATACCCCGGTGGCACTTAAGAGATTTAAGTCTTATTGCAGCTTTTGTGCCAAAGTATATTATTGAATTCAATACATTGTTATTCTATTTAGGGGGTAAAATTATGATTGAATATTGGGTCGCAAATATTGAAAGTTTGAGAAGCACTGTCTGAATTCATATACACTTAATCTCCTATTGTTTAAATAATCTTTCATGCATTAAGAAATGCTTTATACTTAACAAAACTTTTTTGTGGATAAATACTGTATAATTAATAATCTAATATACTCTAAACATATCTAGTGAAATCATAATATAAAAACTAAGTTTTCTTTTGAAGCCTTTTGTTGTCTGGAAAATGAATCGAATTTAGAACCAGGTCCTATTCCTTAACTTTTTTAATAGGTAAAAAAAACCAGAGATTAAAAGTAAATATTCATCTTCTCTCCTTAGAAAGTTATATTTATATTTATAAACTACTCTCTTAAAGTGACTTCCCAGTTCCAGACAGTCTTAAGAGTTCATAAAGATAATATTTTTTCGTTTACGCTTCGGGGAATATAATAGTTTTTAAATAAATGGAAACTCTGAATTGGTGTCCAGTTTGCAAAGGCGTAGTTTCATAAAAGCAATTGTTTAAATCTGATAAATTTACACTATGAGGCTAATATAATTCAAAGATTTTAATAGCTTGTAAGATAAATACTCGATGGAGGATTATTAAGGAATTATTTAAATCAGGATAAAAGCACTTATAGATTTTTTAAAATTAAATTTACTGCGATGCCAGTCAAAATAAAAAATAATGTACAATTTCCCAAGCAAAACTAGAATGTAATATTAAAGACAAATGATTCCAACAGCAAATTTTCTTCGTTGAAGGGATTCATCACATTTGAATTCATTCTTTGATTTTCGTAATTCTCTCGTAAACTATACATAGCATTTGGATCCTATTTTTGGGGCACCCTGTATAGTATTTAAAATCTGTTTGATAAAGACACTAAAAAGAAGCTTATGCATTTTACCTGGAAAATAGATTTAAAACATATTTTATATTTACGTAAAGCAGTGCTTCTCAACTGTCAATACTTGCGACCTAATTTTCAATCAGTATTTCTCTGCGCCCTTCTTACAATTACAATGTATTGAATACAAATACAATAATCATAGAATTTCTCACTAAAATTACAATACGATCTTATTTATATAAACCATACAGATTATTAAGATAAGTTTTAAATTATTTATATGTTGCTTTCAAGTAATATATATTTTAAGTAAGGAAGCTTAAGCAATAGGATAAGTGTTATGTTACTTTTTCTTTTAGATTTTTAAATTGGAACTCATTGTAATATATTTTTTTATTAAATTAAATGTGTGATTATTTCTTCAAACCTATATTTCCAACGTCCTATATTTGTGAAAACAGATTTTCTTCTGTGTCTGCTTTAAAGATAAAATATAGATCTCAGCTAAAAATAGAAGAGGCAAATTAGAGTGAGAATATCTAATACATTAAAGCTTCCTTTTGTAACGAACTCTACGCTCATAGACCGTGTGATTTGGAACTTCAGTTGAGTAACGAAGAGGACGACTGAGGTGGCACCCTACTCTCCAAGCTTCAACGTGAGGATCTCGAGCCTTGCAGTGAAATACCTGAATATCAATTGGCAACGTAGACTGATCGCAAGCACTGCGAATGCACGAGTGCCAAGCCAGTGGGAGTCGGCAGTTGAAAAACCACGACTTTGATCACCTGGTGACTGATTGAGTGATGTTCTCTGAGCTCCTTGTTGATATCTGAAGTTGGCGTTTGCTTCCGACGAGAGCAGTGGTATCTGTGAGCTCCACCCGTGAGGCGCAGTGTGAATATCCGCAGTCGGTTCTTACCTCTCAACGAGAAAGACTGTTTTTGGCTCCATCAGCGAGCGTAAAGACTGATTATCTCTGTGAATGTCAAGAACTCTAATTTCTAAATTGTAAATACTGTACAAGGTAAATCACGTATGTCTGTGAAACTGTCTTGTGTTTGGGAAATAAATCTACAAAGATCAAAGAGGTGTCATCTTTTAGATGCTTGAGACGTTACACTTTGAAAACATTTGCTCTGCAATACATGCCGATTGGAGTCAACAACAATTATTAAACTAGTTCTTGATTAAGTATTGATAAATTAATTATCAAATATATTTTGCAGTACCGATACATTTATAATTATAATAATAATTATTATTTATTGCGTCAGAATGTAAATATTTTGTTTCAATTTCTTTCAATAAATTAATAATTTTTTCAATAATTTCTTTATTTTCGACTTTTTGATATACTCGCTTCCCCCTTGTAGGGTTATCACAAGCCCCAAGATTTGAGAAGTGATGATGCAAAGCTTAAGATTAACACAGTTTTCTTAATATGATGGGATGCACGTAATGTTTATAAGAAATGATAAATGTTTTGAAAATTTATATGAAAAAAGTGTTTTGATGTATTTGCATGTACACAAAATACTTGAATATTCTTTTCATTTAAGCAACGATTCACTAGTTGTGAACTGGGCGCCAAATAAAAACTATACAATGCTCAAAACCACCAAATACTGTACTAAAATTAAGAATTATTGCGCTGATTCACTATCTAGAACGACCTAAAAGATTTTGTGGCTACGATCACCCAATGGTCTAATTCGTGATTGGTAGTATTTCTGTGGAGTTTGAATCCTCTGGCAACTACAGGTTGTAGAGATTTAGAGGGTCTGGTGCACTTCAAACCTCAGAGTTCTTAAGTTTGATTGTTGTAGTCCTTGTCACTTAACTATGGTTTAAAAAGTACGAGATATATTACCAATAACATTTGTATAGCTTCTTCTTAGAGTGACGGTAATATATAATTAATCAATGAATTCCTATTTTTTGTAACAATATCTTCCTATTTTCAATAACGCATTCTTTAAACGGTGAAAATTCAAATGAGCTAGCATTGCTCTTTAACCCCTTCAGGACCAGCGGGAGGAGAAAGAAGCGCTTCCACATGTCCGTACGTTCGGAGATGATACGCACGCACGGGACGACGAAAATTTCCCTGCTAAGCATAATTTCCTTTAAAAATTCATATAAAGTTTAAATGCATTCAAAAATACTCTAAAACTTTCAATTTACTGCCATTGCTAATATCTGAACATGGAGTACAAAAATGTTTGCTATATTTAAAAAAAAATTGCGAATCTTAAAGAAAAGGTTTTCAATTTAATAAAAAAAATTACATACATTTTCTAGAAAATTGACAAAAATTCCATATATTTAAACACGCATATAGAAAGTATTATAGAAAACTAAACCAACCTATTCAAAATATTAAAAAAAAATCCATAGAGCAATAGATCACGAACCTCTAAATGTCCGATTATCTCGAAAAATAAACATGTGCAGTTGTTTATATTCATAAATATCTTGGATTTAATTGAAAAAAAAACCACGAAGTTGAAAGCACATATTGAAGTTCAAAGTTTTATGAAACATTATTCGAAAAAAAAAAAACGGTTCTTAACTGTCATCTAGTGCTTGTAAAAATTAATATAAAAACGTTCCTATAAGTCTGATCACACTGGTGAGATCATGGGTCTACGAGCAGGGAAAGCTTAATTACATATATGATACCGTGGGCCATGGAGGGAGAAACGCGTAATCTCATATATGTGATCATGGTCCTGAACGGGTTAATGAGTAATGAACGAAGTGAGTTCTCGATTGACTGATGACATAGAAGTTTATCATGAAGTATTTATAAACAACTGATCAATACGATAGCATTTAACAAGTGGTGCATTCTGTTATAAATTTAGTTCAAAATGATTCTACCCATCATCTTTTTCTCAGCGAAGGATATTATTCAATCTACAAAGTCAATTTTAAGTAAAGTTACAAAAAAGTACGTAGTGATATATTTAATCTCTTAGTAGAAGTGGTATCGTAGAGAAATCGGAAAACAAAACTTATTTTTAGTCATCGGAAACATAATTAAGATGTATGCATTGCCCATTTTAATCTTTTAGGACCCAAGGTAAACATGTGTGTACCTGTGGTTTTAACTTCGTATATAATTAATAAATAAAAACAGTTAATTAAGATTGAACTTTATTTTTTCTGTGCATTCCTACTTTTCAGTTTTATCACCATGTTCTGATTTAAGTATTTTTTCCTGGAGATTTTTAACGCTTAAAGTAGCAATGACCGATTAGACAGGAAGCTGAAAAAATAACCTATTTTTATAAAATATAATTAAAACTTTTGAGCTTCATATTTTTTTTATTCGTTGCAAATTATTTCCAAGAATTGATGTATCATATAATTATCACAATTTTAACAGTTGTAGTATTCTACACTCATGTCCATATATTAAGAATAATTCAGAGTCCAAAGAAAATAGAACTCTAAAATAAATATATCACCCGTAAAATGACTACAAACATCTTCAAGAATCATATGCAAATTGCAAAAAGCCTCCAAAAGTACGTCACAATGACGAGAGTGTGAGAGGGGGATATATAAGGGATACAGGCAAAAAAGTAAAATTGTTCGCAAGCGCTTTATAAGCCTTTCAGTGCAATAACTGTATAGCTATGACACAAAAGACGAGTTTGGAAGATTTTTAAGTGGTAGATTCATCTGCCTTCTGAAATATAGGCGTATCCTGTTGGAAGTATCCGAGGAATTTGGGATCACCCAGAGTATTATCTCCAATGCTTTGATAACGATTCCAAGACGATGGTAATGTTATTTTACAGCACAGGCTAACTACAGAGGTATTACATCAGATATAATAAAAACCCGTGAAGTAAAAACTGGATTGCGATTTTTTCCAATGTTTGATACGATAGAATGAGACATTCCCCTTGATTTATCATAGTTAAATTCCCTTCAAAATATAGATGTGAAGTAATAAAAGGTAATTGCTAAGAAAAATTTCATTTGAAAACTTAATTATTATGCATTTCTCCCATTTTTTTTAAAAAATTATCTAAATAAAAACATTAGAAAAAAGGTTGAATTTGTGTGTGTGTGCTTTTATTGCTAGATTTAAAAAGGCCGCGGTAGCTAAGTGGTATAGATATCGGATCGTGGCTTGCCTGATCACGAGTTCAAGCCCACTACCACTAAAGACCTGCCGTGTAGATCAGCAATGTACATTAATTCTGTCGAGAGCTGAAACTGCTTCCCGTTGGTGTGGTAGTTAGGAGAGGGGGTGTCAGCTCAGGTGTCGTCCACGTCACTTGACCATGGTTCAAAATAACGTGGTCCGCCTCAAAAGGCCATCGTGTCGTGAACTACTTTAAAAATTAAATTTTTTCCAAGCATTTGTGCTTCTTTTTCTGTGCTATTTAAAAATCAAACCTCCTTCACTTAAAATATATCAGGTCTGAAAAGGTTATTGAATAAATCGTAACATAAATGGCTCATTTTTTAATAAGCTTCCATTTGTTTTTAAAAAAAATAAAAAAAGTGCTTAATAAAGTAAAAAACAAATTAAAACTATAATGGTTTTTCTCTCTCAAAAGTTTAATTTTATTATTAATTTATGACTTATTACTAATTTTATAAAAATATTTTTAAATTAATCGTACACTAATAACAATTTTTTTAAATCGGCTAAAAACTTTTCATGAAAGTTTCAGATATATACTTCTCAAGAAGATTATTAGATGTTAACCATGAACAATTCTAACCATTTTAGCATCGTTCAAGCACTTCATAATTTTGAGAGAGAGAGAGCGAAAAGTGTAATAAACATTATTAACTATAAAAATGTTACGTTATCATTTATTATTTTATAATTAAAAATATTGTTGATAAACTAATAAATTATTTAATAGGAACACAGCTTCAGATCATCAGTAAAAATTTATTTCTCTTTTAAAATTGTAATAAAAATGTTACGTCACTCTCACACACTTTCCTAATTACCTACAAAAATCAATGATGATATAATCACTTGAAGTATTTCTATACGAACTCAAATTATGCACCGCTTCAATATAATCTCTGTTTTAACTAATTTCTGCTACCATTAACTGTAGTTAAGAATCACTAATTAACAATTTTATATTTTTAACATATTTTTTGCATTACAAAATTGCTATCATCTAGACTTTTGCTGCAAAATCTATGTGCATTGAAATTTCTTTAGCTTCATATGTATGTGGTTGCATTATATTTGGAAATAATTTGCCATAGCTAAAACTGTGTGCATTTAATTTATTTTGCCTTATTTCAAGTATTTAAGTTTATCTGAAAGTATATAGAGGATGTATTTCATGATTGTTTTAAATCTTTTTTATAATTTCAGTAACAAACAAATTGAACAAATATTTGAGCTTTACGTAAGGTACTATAATTATACATAAAGATCAATTATTTTTGAATTTGAAATTTTTTTTAATTAGAAAAATTAGTTTTTAATGGATTATAACACACATGCAAGTGCAGACTCAAACTCACAAACACACTCACACACTATACATATGTGTGTGCTCAGGCTCTCGCGTGTACGCAAATTACAAAAACGATGCTGCTTTCTACTAGCCAATAATTCATTATTTTACTATTGAAACAACTACTGTTCAAAATAATCTCTTAATCCGCTTACGCTTTCCATTATTATAAGTATTTCCTCTTGTTTTGTATTTGTTGTTGCTTTTCGTTGATTGTGAAATGAGCACTGTAATTGTTTTAGTCTACTTGAATGAAGGGAATGCATTATGTCAAATCTCATATTAAACTTATATACACAGGGTGATTCGCTACCAGAGCAACAAACTTGCAGGGTGTGTACTAGGTGCAGAGGCAACTGAAAATCACATAGGAATGCAGGGTCACAAATGCCGTAGAGAAGCAGAGTAAAAGAACAGAAATAGCAACACATTAATGGAACGGAAAATATCTTATTGAAAGGTTGTACTAAGTCGTGGGCTCAAAATTACTGCCAGAACTGGTCAGGCAGACCTGACAGGGGCACTGCAAGGAATTCCTTACCTTCTGGAAGATTCCTAGCATATCAATAAAACTCCCAGTAGCTACAGATATTTGGGCAATGAGGTCTTCCAGTGAACGGACAAGAGTCCCATACACCAGATCCTTTGTGTGACTGCAGAAGAAGTCCTTGCGCTTTTGAACACGTTGTGTGTGTGTGTGTGTACAACCTTTCAATAAAATATTTTCTGCCCCATTAATGTGTTGCTGTTTCTGTTCTTTTTCTCGGCTTCTTCGCGCCATACTTTGCAACTACGACATTTGTGACCCTACATTCCTATAGGATTCCGAACCGTCTCTGTAGCCCCTATACACTCTGCAATTTTGTTGGTCTGGTTGTGAATCCCCCTCCATATAACTCTTTCATTATTGACGTGGCCGCGATAGCCTAGTAGTTATGGATGAAAATTCGTGGCTGGTACGTAGTAGGTTCAACTAACGGTGGCACTAAGATCCACAATGTAAAGTGGCTAATGCACGTGAAATTTTTCGAGACTAAAAGTTCTCCCTATGGAGTGGTGTGGAAGTTTAGGAAAGGGGATGCCAACACAGTTGTCATCCTCTCCACTTGATCGAGACTCAAAATTAAGAGATTCGTCTCCAATAGCCTTCATGTGGCTTTATAGTGCTGCGTTAATAAACACTAATTCTCATTATTGACAAGTGGATTTCGTTAGCACATCTACGATTATCCGCAATAAGAAATTTGTTTAAATATTGGAAATTTCTAAACCCCTTCAGGACCAGCGGAAGGAGAAAGAAGCGTTTCCCCAAACCCGTACGGTCGGAGAGGATACATATGCACGGGACCGGTCGAATTTCCCTGGTAAGCCTAAATTACTTTAAAAAATCATATAAATTTTTAAATGCAATCAAATACGCTAAAACTTGCAATTTACTATCGTTGATTATAATTGAACATGGAGTAAAAAAAAATTCGCTATATTTAAGAAAACGATCGCGAATTTTAAAGAAAATGTTTTCATTTTTAATAAAAACAAACTACATACACTTTCAAAAAAATTTTTACGAATATAGAAACAATTAGAAAACTAAACCAAATTATTCAAAATATAAACAGAAATCCATAGAGTAAAAGATCACGAACCTCTAAATGTCCGATTCTCTCGAAAAATAAACATGTGCAATTGTTTATATTCATAAATATCTCGGATCTAATTAAAACAAAACACGGAGCTGAAAGTACATATTGAAGCTCAAAGTTTCATGAAACATTATTCGTAAAAAACTGTTTTTAACCGCCATCTAGTGTGCTTGTAAAAATTAATATAAAAAAGTTCCTAACTCTGATCACATTGGTGTGATCATGGGCCTACGAGGAGGGAAAGCTGAATCACATATATTTTACCGTGAGCCGTGGAGGGAGAAACACATGATCACATATATGTGATCATGGTACTGAACGGGTTAAAATCAGTTGTTAATGAACCTAATATAACGGCAAAATCTTACAGAATGCTTAGTTTCTGAAAGTGGAATAAGTACTTATGTCTTGGTTCCGAAAAGAGAAAATAACACATGCTCGAGATTTCTGATGACACTCTTGAAGCAAATGTGGAATATTTTTATATAATGATTGCGGAGAGAAAAAAAATAATTTTGAATAGCAGCGAAGGTTGGCTAGATATGTTTAAAAAGCGTTTTGAAACTAATTACCAGCGAATAGGTGGAGTAGAATTATCTGAACAAGATAATGATATACCTAACTTTAAAAAACACGTTCCTTAGGCATGTCACTTGACCAAGTACTCATCGTCGATGAAAGTAGTCTCATTTGGAGACAGCTACCATTTAATTCGTGCCATTAAAACAAACACCCGGAAGAAAACTACCTACAAAGATACTGCCTTACTCTCATGGATTTTTACAATGAGTAATGTTAATTTATACAAAAGTTATTTGTTTTGGAAAAATCATTAAAAGAAAAACATTAACTAAAGCCATACAAAATGGTTTGAAAACCAACTTTTCGGTCATTGCTTGAACTGATACACGAAATAAATTACAAAAAAATATCGTTTTCAATACGTTTTGTGCCTAAAATTACAGACGTTTTAAGCAAAACACTTGCCACAAAAACTCTCCTTCTCTTAGACAACGATTCAAAATAACAGGAAAAATAAATATACTAAATGTTCAAATAATTGATTAATATAGATTTTTTATTGCGGTCGTACTATGAAACAACATACGAGAGATACTAATATACGTCAGGATATTTTACATTTTTATTCAGCAACAGTAATGGTGGAAGAAATAATAAGTGAAGTCATTTGGTTCTAAAAATGATGATCATTGTTTTAAATAGAATGCGATGCATACGCATATAAATAAGATTATTTGAACGTCTTGGAAAAAGTTAAAAAAGAATGTTTTCCTCGTTTTTTTAAATAATTTTTTTAGTGAGTGCATTTTTTATCAGGAGTATATTATTAACATATGAATTCAAAATGTACTATAATTCTAGGACACTAACAAATAAAATTTAAATGTATCTTTATAATCAACGGCCTAATTAGAAAAGATAATAAAATATTTGTATCAAAAATGGGGTAAATTTGTGGCATTCGAAAAATAAATAATTTGTAACGTTCGTATACTTTTTCACCAAAAAGAGATTAATTCTTTGAAAGAAGAATTTTTAGGAAGTATCAGCATTTTTACAACTGTTTAATTTTTTTATAAATATAATTTTTACCAGTCAAATTGTGTACAATATTTCCAATTTAAATAAAATAATATATTTTTAAATAAGACTTAATGTATCTGATTAAGTTTTTTAAAGAAAATGTGACTTAAGTTAGTTTCTATGGATTTAACTCTTATAAAATAGTTTTCAATTTTATTAAAGCTAAAAATTTTTTCAACAGTTTTAAAAAAGATATTTAGTTAATATTAAGTAATTGTTCTTATAGTAGTGACAGATATGAATTTGAAACTTTTGATTGAGGAAAAAACATTTGATCCAGTTTATCTGACATAATGATTAACAGAGTAACAAATCGAACTTTTATGTGCAACGTATTAAGTAACAGATAATTTTCCTATAAAGTAAACTTTGTGAATATGGGCACAAAAATACTTTATTGAAAATATTCTACATTAAAACACTTTCCATTGACCCTAAATTAAGATATTTCATAATTTACAGCATGGTCTTTCTAATGGTATACGAACTGACCTTGTTGATGTGTGTAAAGAAGCTCTGCAACAAATTCTGCAACTGCCCATATTTGATTACAAGTTAAGAAAATATGGGCGCACTTGCCGGAAATATGAGCAGGTTGCATTATAAAAAAGATAAGAGAAACTGTCATGTCTTAATCTATCTTTGAAATGGAAATGCATTTTATCACAAATTACATATTTGGAGAATGATAAGAAGTAAATTTAAACATTTGTTGTTGAACACGTATCACAAAATGTGTCCAATTTTTATATATAATTAAAAATAATTAAATAGTGAAAATCCTTACAATGAAGGTAATCACCCTCTAACTCGACACAATCCTCATGGAACCAGGTTGAATAAGAATCGCAGCATTGTAACCATTCCTGTCCTTGATTTTCTGCAAAAAAATTAACACCATGAACAGGACAAATGCAGAGTGCATTCCGTTTGCTGGCACTTGCTGTTGTTTTCCGTTTTGCCTTTACACCTTCTGTATGACCTCCGTTGTTAAATTTCTTCGTAGAATCCTAACCTTATGCGCTGTCAGCTCTCTTGCAACGTTCTTACTTCTTCCGCAGGTTATTTTCAGTCTTGTAATTAGACTTAGCTCCTCCACAAATGCTGCAGCGGACTGTTTGAAGTCAGTAGTGACAATATGTGAGATATGTGCTCCTGCAATTTGGCCTAAGTTATTATAAGAAAGAGGTTTGTGGAAGACAGATGAACTCAAGAACATGTAGGACGAAATGATGGTCCAGGAGAGGGGTTGGAAAGCATTACTTCCTCAAATTTTGGTACTCACCGTATTACTCTTAGTTTTACAGCCCACATTTACACTAGTGACATTTTTCAATAGTTGAAATTACTGTTGTCGTAGGGGGAAAAAGAACCTTATCCCACCAACGGATACTACACTCACATAATAGTACAGACGTTTATATATTTCATGCAAAATTAATTGATTTTGAGTGTAAAATCTTAAGTAAGATATTTAAAACATAACAACAATCCTCATTTGAAGTATCAGGTAGTTGTAGTTACATTAGAAATGGTCTGCTTGCGCTTCAGTTTGAACCACACTACAACGCAAACAAATCACACATTGGTCCCAACACTTGAACATTACCAATGTCGCAGTACTAATACATCAGCTCAAAACCATTAAGAGAAATATGGATTTCTTTAAATATGCCCATATTAACTTAGTGTCCATATTTGCCAAGTTTACCTTGTAATTAGTATCCTGGTTTAAAAAATCCTTTTTGTTGCCAAATCTTCAGGCACTGCTCACACTAAATGTTCTTAAATAGATTATTACTAACTGTCATTAAATCCATTACACATAATTAATTATTTTAATACAGCTTTAAACTTGCATTAATTGGACTTAAAATGAAACACAGTAATAAAAACATGATATTTAAATATATTTTATAAGCATGTAAGATTTTATTATAATTTATTAGAATATTAAAACGAATTAAACATACGCTGTGGAACTAATTCAACTTCAATATTCTGAACCATTATTAAAGCTCAAATTATTATACTGGTTTGATTAAAATTGAAGTTTAGTTCGATGCTGTAAAAAAGTTTTCTCGAGAATGCTACTGAAACATATTTGTCCTACTTGCTATATTTACAGTAATATTAGGAAACGAATACAACAAATCGTATATTTTCAATAGATAATTTAAATAATTCCATGAGCTCGAAGAAAAATAATGGAAATAAGTATTAAGGATTTTCGATAAAGTTATATGAAACACCAATATATGGAACATTGTAATATTTTAATATAAGCAATTATGCAATTAAGCAAAACGTCATTAATGAAACACCTTCAAATTGCGAAATAAGTTAGAACTCAAAATTAGTTGGAATATATATATATATATAGTGCTTAAAATTCCTATTTACCAATCGATGTTCAAACTAAGCAACTAAGAGATTTTAATTGATTTATTCCAAGGTTTTTTTTTCTAAAAAATATATATATACAGGATAAAATTTTTATTCAGGAAATATAAATTCAAAATATTTGTTTTTCAAAATGCAACTTCGAACTGTTGGACTAATAACTTATTAATTTAGGAATTATTTGTTCACAATTGGTTATATGATAGATTTTTAAGGGTAATTTCATAAAAAAATAATTTACTTTACAGTATTTGGTAGTGAACTAAGGGATGTGTATGTAATACTACAACATTTGGATTTATTTGAATTATTTGAAAGAAATCTATACATTTTGTTATGAATCTTTTATCAGATTTATTTTTCTTACATTGTTTTAAATGGATTTAAAATTTAATGATGAAATTATTTTCTTAAATTCAATACTTTTTATGTTTATGCTTTTGTATTTAAAAACCCTGAACATATTTTTAAGAAATACATTATTGTTATATTACAAAAATTTGAATTTTTCTTTACTAGGCGAACATTTTATTTACCTATTTCATATTTTGAGATTACTTAATAATTGATCCGTTAGTGTGATATTTGGAGACAAAGTAATTTTTTTAATAATTGAAGAATAGTGGGACTTTCAGTACTTGACTAAAAAGTTAATATTTTTGGTCAAAAATACCTTTTTTTAAATTCCTTTGTTCTAAGATATTTATCATCTAATCTCACATGTAAAAATTACCATGTGCCGTAATTTACTTAAATACTTAAATAAAGAGAAATTATTGTATTTAAATTAGAGAAAATGGATTAATTTTTTTCTTTAATTTTGCTTTTTTTTAAAATAAAATTAGCCAGTTTCGAAATTTTGACTTTCAGACAGATATATATACAGTGGTGACAAAAAGTCCTGAACACACTCATTTTTTGGCGTAATTTTTGTGTTTGACTTCATTTTTCGTTATGAAATTATCGCACTATCTTAAATATTGTTATTGATTGTAATGTATTTTTTCATGCTGATTTCAAAAATCTGTTTGTAGATTTCATCTAAGGTAAATAGTTTCATTGATATGTTGAAAAATCCTTGGCAAGAAAAACAAGGTCACTGTAAGAATGAGTGAGTGTGTTTTCCACCAATGAAATGCTTCGTTATTTCAACCAATCAGAGAGCAGTGGCGAAAAAGGGTTGTAATAAAAAGGTGAAACGTGGTTTATTGTATTAAATACAGTTGTGTGCTTGAGGAAAATAGTGTATTGAAAGCAATTTGAAGTGCGTTTGTGGAAAATATTGGAATTATGGCTAAATTCTCATATCTGCCGGAGAATAAAATGTACAAAGTAATACATTTGAAGGAAGGTTATTCTATGCGCCAAATTGCTGCTAAAGTACCATGTGGCCTTTCTACTGTTGTCAGAACTTTGAAAAGATTTTCTGAAACAAATTTTATTGTGGACAGGGGGTGATCAGGACGAACAAGAAAAACATCTTTACGTGAAGACAGGTTTTTGCACATATTTTTACTCTCAAACAGAAAGCTTAATTCCTCGCAAATTTTGAAACAATGGACTTTGACATCAAATGCGAGTGTGTGCCCAAGAACTGTCAGAGGAAGACTGCTGGAAATTAGGTTACGAGGCTGTAAAGCGCGCCCAAAACCATTACGAACTGAATTCCAACGTAAAAGGCGATTGACGTGGGCAAGAGAACATTCATTATGGACTATTAAAGACTGGGAAAAGGTAATATTTAGGGACGAGAGTCAGTTTTGTATTTCTGGCAACCAAAGTAGTGCCTATGTAAGACGGCACACTCAAGAGGAATTCAGCCCTCAGTGTCTGAAGCCCACAGTAAAGTACCCGACAAAAGTGATGGTATGGGGTTGCATGTCTTCTCATGGTGTTGGAAGACTTCACATCGTTAGCAGAACAGTGAAAGCCATGGATTACATTGAAATACTACAAAATAAATTGCTACCAACTGTGAATGATCTTTTGGGGAATCATTCATCGATTTTTCAGGACGATAACGCCCCTTGCCATCGTGTAAAGGTAGTCCAGAAATGGTTGAAAGATCATACTGTGAATAGAATGAACTGCCCAGGACAGTCTCCCGACCTTAATCCGTTAGAGAACTTATGGTTTAAAATTGGTTATGAAATTTCAAAGAAATAACATTCAAACAAACGTGAATTAATTGAAGCTTTAATATTGTCCTCCAACCATATTTTCACGAAAGATCTTCTTTTGAAATTGTGCATTCCATGCCAAAAAGATGTAGAGACGTAATTAAAAAAACGGCTGCTCCATAAAATATTGATTTCCTAACATGTGACAAAAATGTAATTTTCAAAATGCTTAGTAAATATACCGTATTTGTCAATTTTCGTGTTATTTTTCTTTGCATATGTTATTCTACATTGTTTTATTCTGCACATATTTCACATTATGTTCAGGCAGCTTTACTATAAAAAATATTTTAGTCATTAAGAAACTAGTAGCAGATTTGAAATCAGCATAGAAAATACATTAAAATCAAGAACAATATTTCAGATAGTGCGATAATTTCACAACGAAAAATGAAGTCAAACACAAAAATTTCGCTAAAAAATGAGTGTGTTCAGGACTTTTTTGCCACCACTGTATATATATATATATATATATATATATATATATATATATATATATATATATATATATATATATATACACTGGTGTGCAAAAATTAAGGACGAAGAGTCGAAAAATTAGCATATCAGCTGAACGAAGAGGCAGAGCGGTCAGAAAGACCAATCAGGAGATTAAGTAAGGTGATGTACGGTAGCACATGCGCAGATATGCAGGTAGACGTAATGGGGGAGTGTCTGAGTAGTATAAAGCATGTTGTCGGTGAAAGATCAGTATTTCTGGCAAAGATATTGCACGCCGTATAGCAGTTAAAATCACACCGAGTTGCTGCCTCAGCGAGAAATGGCGAATAATCAATCTGTTAGACGACATCTGGATGCTTTTTCCTGAGGTCGAATCATTGGGAAGTTGGAGAAAGGCCGCAGTGTGACAAGTGTGGCTGCAGAGTTCAGAATTGCTCACAGCATCGTTTCACGAATTTGGAGACAATTTCAAACTACAGGAACAGCTATCCAGGGGTTCAGTAGTGGTCGTCCACGAGGAATCACACCCGCAGATGACCGGTACATTGTCTTACAGGCCAGAAGAAACAGGCGGCAGACAGCGGGAGAAATCGCTAGACACACGACACAGGCGACTGGACGACCGATATCGTGTTTTACCGTGGCCAGAAAACTGCACGGTGGTGGTCTGTTTGCACGACGCCCTGTTCGGTGTGTACCTTTAACGCCTGCCCATCGTAGAAGACGTTCTCTGTGGTGCCGGGAACACCGGAATCGGAGAGACAATGAATGGGGACGAGTACTCTTTACAGATGAGCAGATTCAGTTTGAGTAGCGATTCTCATCGCATACTCATCTGGAGAGAGCGGGGAAGCCGCAATCATCCCTCGAACATCATTGAAAGGGACAGGTATGGAGGTCGCGGTGTTCTCGTTTGGGAAGGCATCATGCTTGATAGTCGTACAGATCTTCACATCTTCGACGCAGGTTCAGTCAACGGGACCCGTTATTGTAACGAGATTTTTCTTCCATATGTGCGTCTTTTTAGAGGCGCTATGGGTCTGCAGTTCCTTTTCATGGACGACAATGCACCATGTCATCGCACAGTAGCTGCCGAACAGCTCTTGGAGAGTGAGGATATTGAATGTATGGATTGGCAGGCACGATCTCCGGATCTCAATCCCATCGAGCATGTATGGGATTTTCTAGGCAGACGCTTGGCAGCTCGTACCCTACCACCAGTAACGATTCGGGAGCATCGATTGGCGCTGCAAGACGAATGGGCAACAATGCCTCAACAACTCATTGACACCCTCATTTTCAGCATGGGCACACGCTGTGAAACCTGCCTAGCAGTCAGGGGAGATCATATTCCTTACTAAAGCCCGGATGTTTCTTGCTGGACACCCATCACAGGGATGTTTCGGCCTTCAGTCGCATTGCGCTCCATGCTATTTTTTTAATCAAGCTTCTTTTTATCCCTCTGATTTCTCTTTTAGTAAGTGTTGCTTACATTACACATGTCCTTACGTATTGGGGATCTTACGGTATTAAATGTGTTGATTTGGAAAGCTTTTGTACAAAGTTATATTGAAAAAACCGTCTCTCGTCCTTAATTTTTGCACACCAGTGTATATATATATATATGTATATATATATATATGTATGTATGTATGTGTGTGGGTGTATGTGTGTGTGTGCGTGTAAGAGGTTTTTTTTACCCTCCAAATATTCTTTTGGGCAACGCATCTATCAATTCTGTTATTCTGGAAGTGTAGAACAAATTTCTCTCTCTCTATTCCAGAAGAAATCAAGAACAATAAAAGAAGTTGACAATACCACCTCAAGTGAGATTTACATCATAAGCCCAGCTTTTTGTATACCGTCAAATCGGGAATCAGGGTGAAAAAGATAGAAAGAAAAAAAAGAAAAAAGGAAAAAAGAAAGAAAGGAAAAAACGAAAAATAATTTTTTGACCTGAGAATTAATATTTTCTATAGAATATAAATATTTTTTACGTATATTTTATAATTCTATTCGTGGACTTCTTTTTAAAGCATAGTTTAAGGTAATCTAAATATAAAAGAATGATTTCTTGTGCTTAAGCAAATATTACAGAACTGACTTTGTGTGAGAAACTTTGTAAAACAATAACAAGAGCTGATTACTGAAAACTAAAGATTAAAACGTCTGTCTTGAATTTTACGAAAGATTATCAAACAGAAGTATACTTATTTAATGGAATTCTTATATAAGATATAAGAAATGTTACTGGATTAACAGTAAATTGCATTAATTATTTTCTTTTCATTAATAAATACATTGTCGCTTATGCAATCCTCAAAATCTGAAGATATTTTATTTGTCCTACAACATCTTGTGACGTAATCCAAAACTGAAGTATGTTCGTAGTTTATGTAGCCTTAGTTACATCAAAACATTTTCTTCACTTTCATGGGAATGCAGGAAGTATTTAATATCAACAGCAGTATCTTTTAAAATGTAATATGTATGTAACACACATAATTCAATTTGGTGTTTAATTTGCTAAAATTTTAAACAGGGAAACTTTTTTAAATATATTAAGTTCAGTTTTCAAGAGTTTTTAAGAAGTTTAAGATGTAATTTTATATGCAGTGTGTTCCATGTTCATAGAGGAAACTTTAAGGGGAAATAGTAAATTTCTTACTAATGAAATTTGCATAGCAGAACATGGTCACAAGAGCATTGGAGGATACAGAACTGCATCAATTCAGTCGTTTAAGCTGTCATTGCTTGCATAGAAGTAGTATGGAATAGTTTTACGAACACCTTACTGGCTGATATGCACTTGAGTTAGAGAAAGAAATGTACGATCAACAGAAACATTGTATCGTTAAAGGTACCCCTATATATGGTACCGGACTGCGTGATGTTTCACAATTTCTGTGAATATGAATCATTTTAGGGTAATAGGCATAGTAAGCGCGAGCCACGGTATCCAAAACAAAATGTGTTGCATACCGTGGCCCGTTGGAATGCGTGTCTCAGCATCTCTGTTGGTATCTTTGGTATCTTACTGTACAATCCTTCTCCTGATCATGCATTTCCTTCTGCAAATCCGTGCATCAGGTGCATATCTGCCAGCTTGGTGTTTGTGAAACGTTTCTTATTCCTCTGCGAGTGATGAGAGCTCAAATAATTGCGGTATTGCAAGTCTATTTATTTACACACTCTTGTAAAAAACGCCACCAAGTGGCTAACGAAGACGTTTAAGCTCATGGGTTTCTATGCAAATCTTAGTCCTTATGATGTCTCATACACCTCCTGAATGTAATGTTTGTCCCTATGTATATGTATACATATACATACATACATACATGTATATATATATATATATATTCACACATGTTTATATACAAATATGTATATATATATTCACACATGTTTATATACAAATATATATATATATATATTAATATATATATATATATAACTAAGCAAAAATTATTGAATTTGTCTTTTATTTAAAATAGGAAAAAAATCAAAGCATTCTTAATTCTTTTGTTTCGAATTTTTTAATCAATTGTACAAAATAGCATTTTTAGTAGTAATAAATATTCTTGCTTAACCACAATGCTTACGATTTTATCGAAAAAAGTAAATTAATACATGTTTTCTTTCATTCTATGAGACATATCATTCCACTAATGATCTTTCTGTACTTCTTCGAAATTATTTATTTTTACTAACGAAATTAATGTAAAACATGTTCATATATGAAATAAGTTTGTGAAAAACACTATCTTAAATAGATTATAAGAAATTGCCTTAGCACAAAATGCAAATAATTCCCTTTATCATTATTTCGCTTTAAATGTTCCGCTAAAAATAGAAAAATAAGTTTTGCAATTGATATACCTTGGGGACTATATTTATTTGTTTTCCGTCTTATTAAAGTATAGTTTTTAAAGCAATAAATACCTATTTATGTTTCCTACGGGCATCTTAATTTTTCTTGAAGTTATTTGCATTACTAATTCACTATTATTCTACATGTTTCGGCTTTCCAAATCAGCATTTCTACAACATTCGAAAGCTTTCTGCTTTACTCTTTTACAAATGTTAAATATTGTTTCCATTAAAATTTATCAAATGGTCGAATTATTACATCTTTTTGGCTACGCTAAAATAGTTCGAAGAAAAAATAAGGAAAAGGAACTCTTCTAAATTTACTTCTTTCAGAAAAAAATAACGGATTATATAAATTCACTTATCAATGTTATTACTAATTTTTCGTCTTATAGATGAATTATGTTGTATTAGGTAGAATAGCAACAATATGATAAAAGAAAATATTATGATTGTAACATAAAATAATTAGGACAAATGCAATAACAATTATAAAGTAACATTCCTCCTCCAAAGCAAGACGAAGTTGTTTTTATGGTAGTTTGAAACGTTCCGTCAGTATTATTGTTTGTCAAACAAGTTTCCGTTGCAAGTTGCTAGAAGGGGTGTTTTTTTAAAAATTTCAAAATATAGATTATAATTTGTTAAAATATTTTTACGTATTGCAAGTGAGATAACATATTCTGATTCTATGAATTTCCTCCATCCGGAAGCTCTTATAAAACGTATGAGAATTTTCATGAGATATATCTATAAAATATATAGAGCAATACATAGGTTGACAGAAGTACCTCAAGCAAGATTTATATCAAGAACCTCGAGTCGAGAACCAGAAAGAAGAAATAAAAATTGTGTGAAGTCCTTTGAGATGAAAATTGATGTCTATTCTATAGGAATCTGCTGAAATTTAATGGATGTCCTAGAAAATCAGGAATTCTTGAATACTGACTTCTTAAGAAATGGCATCCCATCCTTTTTGGAATCGGACAAAAAGGAAACATCTGCCAATCACTGCTTAAGGCTATCTAAATTCAAAGAGAATGAATGTAAAGTGGAAAACAATAAATAACTGAATTCATAAGAATCTTGCTGACTTGTTTCTTAGGCGTTACAATGTGAGAGTCATTTATAGTAGTATATTGAATAGTTTTTAAAGGAAGCTATTTTCTTTTATATGGTGCATGCTTCCATTTTATTATCTATTCATGAGATTCTTAGAAATATGCTGTACTGTTCCAGCTTTTCTTTGAAACATGGGATGAAACGATCAATATTACACTGTTTGTTATATATGTTGATATTATTTTACCGGTACAATGATTAAATGGAATTCGAAATATATATAACTTAACAATAATATATTAAATATAGATCTCTTACCTTATTGTAGCACCAACATTTACCTGATTGATTTTGTTTAAGGGCCTTAAAACTAACTAAAAACGTCGCACTTGATCTCTTAATCCAATCAAATTGGTTTTTTCCCTTCAAATAGGTTGGAGTTTAGTAGTATAGCTTTTACAGGCACTGCAAGTCCTCAAGTGTGAGAGCCATTTCATTGGTGGCATCATCTAGTGGCGGCTTCCATTGCCAAATTTTTGACGCTTGAATTGAATTTATTCAATTCAATCTCTCTTGTTGGATGTTAATTATTGCCGAGAGGACCAGAGCCAAATTAATACTCAAGGAATTATTTAAATGCCACATAGTAATATGGCATGTGTGCCTACGATTTCAGTATCCATATAATCTATCGACTCCTGCCAGGATCGAACACGTTACCTCTGAACCACCGAGCCAATACCAATCAAATTGTAATATTTTGTACAAATATCCTTTCTACAACTTCATGAGTATACTGAAAATTAATGAAGCGAGTGAATTTTATTCAATATTTACTAAATATTTGATAACAAAGTAAACACATGAATAAATTTTAGGAGAATTACCCATTAATTGAAAACATTAAAAAAATAAGTTACTACTTGAACGTATTAATTAATTCTATCTGTTTTCATGAACACTACTAAGCTTGAAGATTCTGAAGCACCTATAAACAACCTAAAATATGTATTACTTCTAGATAACTTCAATCTTAATTATTTAATGCTAGTATTAATTGGACTTTAAACTAGATAATTAGATTTGATAATTTACATCAACTTTACTCCAGCTCTTTATTACAAATAACTAACACATAATAAAGCCTTCTAGGTGCAGTGGATTTAATTTAAATCGAAATATCTTAAGAATATCCTGAAGGACGAAAATTTCGATATATATCTCATAAATATTTAAAATCTTGATGTAGAAATCATATTTAAAATTATTTATTTCTAAGAATTAATTCTTTACTTTAAATTATTTGTTTATAATAGTTAATTGTTTTTTAAAACTGGTCTTGTACAAAAAATAGATTAAAAAGATTTAAAAATGTTATTAAAAGTATAAAATAAATAATAAATAAGATCAAAAGAAAAATCCTTGGAATGATTAGAAACTAATTCTAAACATGGAGGATAAGAAAAGTTATTTACATTATAAATTATAAGAAAAATTTTAGAATTAATTATTTTTTATTGTATATTACACGTATTCTATTAGTTAATTTATAGATTTTGAATGCATTTCAATTTCTGCTTAGGTCAACAAAGAACAAATTTATTTTAGTTACTTTTAATTAAATAATTACAATTCATATAAATATGTATACACATATGACAAAATAGCATTATTAAGGGGCAAATAATTTTTATTAATTATTATTAAAGAATCGTATTGTCACCCAAAACAATCGTGTACATAAAGTTTCATTTCATCTGAATGCTCTAAGACGTGAAAAAAAAAAAAAAATTTAAAGTTTTGAACCAAGTAGTTAAAAACGAACCCAACGCGACTGTATCTATAATTATTTAAATACTTAGTTTCAGTCAATTAATTTTAATTAATTATAATTAAATTATCGTGTTGTCCCCCAAAATAATCATGGATAGAAATATTCAGCTCAAATGAGCGCTTTAAAATGTGAGAAAAAAACCTTTTTAAGTTTTAACACAAGTCGCCAAAAGGATGCCAACGTGGCTGTATCTGTAATTGTTTGAATATAATTAGTTTTAATCAATTAATTTTTATTAATTATATTTAAATCATCATACTTTCATCCAAAACAATCATATTATAAAATTTCAGCTCAAGCGAGCGCTTGAACATGTATTTTATTAACGATTGAAAATTTGGCAATATATATATATAGGGAGATTATGAACTAATAGTAGGAATTGAAATGACTATGAAATTCAAGATGAAATATTGTAATGAATTGTTAGTTTTATTTTAATTCATTTTTTTTCTTTCCCTCAATTTTAATATTATAATATAAATACATTTTGGAATTTAACTGTCCCAATATCTTAATTAATTTAATCATTTGCGTATCTGGAGTAAAATATATTTGATGTCAAAATCTACCAAATGAAAACACTTTTGAAGTGTATAAATATTTATTCAGTAATAACTAAATTATTAACAGCGTATTCCCTATCTATGTACAATCATATTGTAAGAATATTATGAGGAAGCTTAAGGTATATCCGACTACGTTCGGAACAGTGATTTTAAAAAATCGTATAAATGGATAATTTTCATGATATTTAGCGTCACTTGGATTAGAATACATGCATTAAATTGTTTTAAGGACATTTTGACAAAAAAGAATTATTTAAATACAATATTTCGGCAAAAAATTAACTTGGAATATTTTATTTCAAAATGTTCTCCTTCTCTGAAAAATGCTTCTATTATAATAATATTTTGTCTGTATATAGCTCAGACTTTTGTACAGAGGCTCAACTATGATTTTTGAAAAATTTCATTATTTTCAGAGTTACAACCCATTGAAATAACTATCGGCGTTTTTTTCTTAAAGTTTCTCCCCTCTAATGTCGTAAAACATGGATAAACCCACTTCTAAGATACATATTTCAAAAATTCTAGTTGAGCCTCTGTACAGAGGCCTGGGCTATATACAGGCAAAATATTATTATAAATTAAGCATTTTTTGCTAAAGGAGAATATTTTGAAAATGGGTCATTCTACGTTCATTTTTTGTCAAAATATTGTACTTAAATAATTTTTTTTTATTTTAATACTATTCCTAAAACAATTTTATATGCATTTTCTAATCTAAGTGACACTAAATATCATAAATATTATCCATTTATACGCTTTTGCAAAATCATTGTTCCGAACGTAGTCGGATAAAAATAGAAGTATCTCTTATGAATAAATTGTGTATTTCAAAATGTGTAGAAATATAGCATAACAATTGAACATTTGATTAGAAATATATTTAATTTACATTTAATCCTCCTTTCCCAATGAACATTACCTTATAATGTTAAACTCATTTATTATTTTTAATGGTCATTTTTTAATTAGAAGATTTTTCCCCCATTTAAGTTGCATTGAAAATCTCAAATAAAAGCATTAAAAAGTCTCAAACGAATTTTTTTTTACGTTAAAAAAATTATTATTTGCTTTGAAATCTTACATGAACATGTTTACTTTCAAAGAAATGAACAAATTTTCATGCAAATATTTGTCTATCGCTACAATTTTTATTATCTAATTAACTTAGTAAAGGGGTTTCCAGATATGTCACAAGCACAAAGAGGTTCTTATTCTATTTCCCTATGGCTAGAAAAAAAAAGGTATTTATTCTCCAATGTAATTATTACCAAATACTAAAAATAGTTGAAGAAGTACTAAACGATTTATTGTTTAAGCGATACACTTAATGTAGGATTTATATCATAGTTTTTTGTACTTGTTATTGTGTTTAACCAATAACCAAAAACGTGGAAGAAAATTTGCGCTAAGACCTCTTGAGTATAAAATTGATGCATAATCTACAGGAAATCCTTTAGATTGTAACGAATGTCTAAAAAATACACAGTGTTAAATTTCTTATCTAAATGCATATATTTTTTTATCTTTCAAGGAATCGAAGTGGTCTTTCAGAAGAAACATCTACTTTCAGAAGAAACATCTAGTGACTTAAATTCTTTGAAAAGGAATTCCAGATCTTAAACCAACAACAATCAACACTTAGTTTTCGGGGAACTGTCTGATTTCTGGAGCGATATATATAGAAATGTTGCAGTGGAGACCGCTTCATCTTTAGAATGGTCATATCCAGGAAAGGCTTTATTATTCGAAGACAGAACTGTATAAATAAAAAAAAATATTCTTTATTTTTTTTCAATTTCTTTGAAAACAGGATATTCGATTGTGGAATGAATTTAAAATTATTCATCGTGCTTCAATAATTTATGTATGTATAGGGGTTTTTTAGAGGTATAGAACTTTAAATTACAATAAAACAACGATGTATTATTAGATTGACATGAATTTTTTTATTCGAAAGATAATCTTGTGGCATTACATTTTGAATATGATTTCTGGCATAGGACTGCCACGGCTGGCTCGAATATAGTCAAATCTGGACGTCCAATTTTCGATGAATTTTTCGAACATTTGTGGCCGTATATCGGCAATAACACGGCAAATGTTGTCTTCCAAATGGTCAAGCGTTTGTGGCTTATCCGCATAGACCAATGACTTTACATAGCCCCACAGAAAATAGTCTAGCGGTGTTAAATCACAAGATCTTGGAGGCCAATTCACAGGTCCAAAACGTGAAATTAGGTGGTAACCAAACGTGTCTTTCAATAAATAGATTGTGACACGAGCTGCGTGACATGTTGCGCCGTCTTGTTGGAACCACAGCTCGTGGTCATCATGATTGTTCAATTCAGGAATGAAAAAGTTAGTAATCATGGCTCTATACCAATCACCATTGACTGTAACGTTGTGGCCTTCATCGTTTTTGAAGAAGAATTCCACCAGCCCATAAAGCGCACCAAACAGTTAGTTTTTCTGGATGTAACGGTGTTTCGACATACACTTGTGGATTAGCTTCACTCCTAATGCGGCAGTTTTGTTTGTTGACGTAGCCATTCAACCAGAAGTGCGCTTCATCGCTAAACAAAATTCGCTTATGAAAATCGGGAACAACGACAATCTCGTTTTGGGCCCATTCGACGAATCTACGCTTTGCTTGGTGATCATTTTGATGAATTGCCAAACCAAACTGAGAATAAATCACTTGACAGCTGTTAAATCGTTTGCCATTGGAAAGTAATGCCAACTTAAACTTCTATACCTGGAAAAAAATACTCTTTATATATATTTAATTGTCATGTGGCTTCATTAGTATTTATTTTACCTGTTTACTTGAATAGAACGGTATTCATATATCTGGCATAAGTTTTTTGGAGATGTACTCATGTACCTGGCAAATGTATTTTTCTTAGGGCATTAAATAAGTATTCTGGTACCTGACAACTGTTATTTTCTGCCGGCATTGGATTAGTATTCAAGTACGTGGCAAAAGCTAAAAATTTTATTCGAATCTTGATAAGAAGATAGATATATGCTGAAATTCAGTTATGACTTTTGTGAAACTTTGCTATCTAGAATGCTGCTATAATCGATTATTTATCATAAATGAGAGTATTTTTCTATATGTTGTATGTGCTTAGTAATATTTTATTGCATATTTGAAAAAAATAATTTAGAATGATGACATTTGTCTTCGAAATCATTTGTTTGCAGGTCACTCTCTTAAATTTCTTAAATTAAAATTACATTTCGATTTCATGCATAGTCTTTTAATTTGATTAAGGTAAAAATTTACCACATAGGCTGCAAAACTTGAAATTGGATTTGATATGCCATATCTTTGTTAGTCTCTTTTACATTTTTCTTTAAAAAATGAACAGCAGTGTGAACAAGTGAACAGTGCTAATAAGTGTAATTAAACAATATTGATCAAACGTGTGCTCATGCGTTTGTGTGTAAAATTCAAACAACACAATATGTCCGTTTAAAAAAAAACATGCTTAAAAAGGAAAAATGATTAAAATATTTTTTTATTCTTTAACACTATATAAACGTACGCTAAGCATAGTCCTTTTAGTTCAGAAAACAACACAGAATAATACAATTTTCTTTAAACATTAAAGAGCAGTGTGAACAAATGAACAGAGCAGATAAGTGTAACTAAACAATATTGATCAAACATGCGCTTGTGGGTTGTGTGTACAATTCAAACAACACAATATGTCCATTTAAGAAAAACATGCTTAAAAAAGAAAAATTATCAAAATATTTGTTTATTATTTAACACTATATATAAACCTACGCTAAGCTTAGTGTAAAAACAACACATGATAATATATATTAAAAGAATTTCTTCATTCTCACATCTATAAAAAGTATGTGTTTTTTATTAACCCTAAAAATAATTTTTATATATTTGCTGATAATATATATATGGCTTACCATTCTTAAATTAAAATTTCTAAAATATGAAAGTTTTTGCCTAAGATATCAGAGCAATTTTTTTAACAAAAAAAATTGAGTGGATAATTTGCGAATGGTTTAATAAGGCCTCACGGCTCTAATTAATTTCATAATCCTCCAATAACAATCTCAAAGAAACCTCATCACATAATTATGTTCTCAAATCAAAAACGTATTTAGTTTCCTCCAAAGCAACATCACTTCTCCGTTTATTTCGGTCCGATGCCATTCTGAGAATTAAAACTTTTCGTTAAAAGAGTGAGTTTCTCAAGTTTTCCACCGTGAATAATTTCTAAAACTTTGTGAAACGTCTTTAAATGATGTCATAGCAACGTCTCTTCTGAATTAATCAGCTCTCTCAGGGTAACATATGATACTAATTCAAAAATTACCTTGTCTCACACAATTATAAAATTAATTAAAATATTTCGTTACAACTATTTTATTAACTTCGTGCGGTGTTCTTGACAACTTTATTTCGGTTATGAAATGCGGGGCACAAAATAAATAGTTTTGTATAATATAAAGCTCGTCTGATTACCAAAGGAATAGTGCATGTTTGGGATGACTTTAAATTTAGATAAAGAAGCTTACCTTTTGAAACTAAGCTGTATTATTTATTCACAACAAGTATTTTTTTTTGAATATTCTTATTAATTTCTATTAACTAAAGAGTGTTTTTTTTTCAGGTATAGAAGTTTAAGTTGGCATTAAGTTTCTGACGCCACCTTAGATTCGTCTCTATTGTTGTAACAATGTAACTGTTAAAACAAAGACAAAAGTTAGCGTCGAAAATATTTTTTTCAACCAAACTATCCAAACGGGATTTGTATTGTTACAACAATGCAGACAAATCATGCTCTGTTTTCAATTCCTACTATAAGTGCACTCTCTTCTTTATATATCTATATATATTATATATCTTATTAAAATTTCAATATCGTTAATAAAATAATTTCTATTCATCCATTCAAAGCAGGAATTGACTTAAAAAATTGAAAAGTAATTTACAGTTATTTACCTTTGTTGTGTTCAGTATATGTATTATTATGTAGTGTCTATCCTAATATATATTATAAACACGAACGTTTGTGAGGATGTTTAGTCGTCTTTCACTCAAAAACAACTGAATGCATTTTAATGAAACTTTACAATAATATAGCTTATAAATCAGAATAACACATATGCTATAATTTATAAAGATATTGTGTGAAGTGTCCAAAATATAACGATAATTGTCAAGTAAGTATGAAACAATTCTGCCATCTGCAAAAACGCCCGGGACAGCATATATCTATATTTTATGTATAAGCCATTATTGCCAAAATAACGAACCTTAAATGTAATAAAAATTGATAATTGCACGTTTGGAAGTAACAAATCCATCCTTATATCAAAATAAATATTTTTATCGCTATTCGCCATACCATAAATACAAGTACAATAAAATTTAATAATTGCACGCTCTAACGCACGTTTGATAATAACAAATTGATCCTTATATCAAAATAAATACTTTTATCGCTTCTGGAATTTAAAGTAGATAAACTTTGTCTTTCACACTACATCATTTGGACAAATTTGCAACTTTGTTTGTGGCTAGTAGTTAATTATAACGCTATAGTTTTAATTGAATAAGCAGGTATTGCATTTTTAAGTATAAAAATAGTAACTGCGGTAATGTATTTTTTGGAAGTGTAGAAAAAGTACCTACTAAGAATTATGCTGCGAGAGCGTTAGTCTAACCTTTCCCAAAGATCTAATATAGCTCGATCTAAAAAAGTAGCTAAATTTAATGAAACGTTCCCACAAGCCAAACTGAGAAGGCTTCAACAGGTGGAGCGTAAGGCAGCTCACAGAGCTGCTGAGACACCAGAGCAGTCCCAAGCTCGGCGTCGACGTCATGCTGAATATCTGGCATCTCAACAGGCTGCTGAGACACCCGAACAGTCCCAAGCTCGGAGTCTTCAGCATGCAAATTTCATGGCGTCTCAGAGAAATACAGAAACCATTGAAGCAGATGAATCTAGCAAACGTGCTGTTGCTGAAAGGGCACAACAGCGACGTCTAATATTCGCAAAAAAAAACCCGTGGGGGTATTCGATAAAGCTGCATTTGAGTATGACGAAACTCTTGATTACGAAATCCACAAGCTTATAAAAATAGAGGCGATGAATAAAGAATGCAAATTTTACGGTGCTCTTAAATGGAAAGAGGAATCTTCAGGCATGTATTGTTCGGGGGGGAGTAGCCCTTCCTTCAATAGACGAGCTAGTTGAACCTCTTAAAGACTTTTCTCTTATGAAACAGATCAGTCTCACCGTTTTCTAAAAATTATAAGGAAATATAATGCATGCTTCCATATGACATCTTTTGGGGAGGACGGATAACATTGTTTCGATGCAGGTATTTTGCCCGACTTTCACAATCCAAGGGCAAATATACCACACAATTGTCTCTTTGCTTCCTGCTACCAATACCCAACCAGAATTTTTACAAGTTTATTTCATGGGCGATAAGGAAGCCCAAGTTAATAGGCGTTCTGAGTACGTACAATGTGTGGAAAGAAACATGGTTAAAAAATACAACAAGTTCTACATGATCCCAACATTTTAGTGCATGAATTTAAAATGGCTAAAGATAGAGTGACTAGAGATAATTACAAGATAGTGATACACCCAGATCGTGTACTACGTGGTGAATACGAAAGACGATTCAATGCCCCGACCACAAATGAAATAGCTGCTGTAGTAGTTAGTAGTGAACTAACTGCGTCTCGGGACATCATTACTCAGGCGCACGATGGCCGCCTTACCAGAGTTCTAGACACATATATTTTATGACACTCTCGCGAGTACCCGATAATTTTTTGGAAAGGACAAGAGGGATACAGTTTTGATATTCCTCAGATAAATCCATTTGCAAAACAACCCATACCAAATAAAACAGTATCCTGCAAAGAATTTTATGGATATCATATGATGGTACTTCGCAACAATTTTAATTTATTGCTTCTATGTGGACTTCTCTTCCATCAGTTTTTGGTAGACATGTACGTCAAAGTGGAGAGTGAGCGCTTAAGGTTTATTGCCTTGAACCAAACGAATCTGCGAGCAGAAAATTATATACATTTACAAGACGCGGTAAGGAATGATGCGGATTTAGATCCAAATAACTTGGGTCAAATGGTAATTGTCCCGTCATCATTTGTAATAGCGTGAAAAAATCTTCATGAATACCGCAGGATAAGTACACATACGTGCGTAACTACGGGAGGCCTGATCTGTTTATCAAAATGACATGTAATCCTGCCTGGCCAGAAATCACTAGAGAGCTCATTCCAAGTCCAAATTCAACTTACACACATGACTTAAATGCCAGAGTATTTAAAGTAAAAGTTCAAGAATTAGTTACTCTACTTATAAAAGGTAAAATATTTGATGATATGAAGTGCTTCATGTAGTTGATCGAGTGGCAAAAAAGAGGTTTGCACCACGTGCACTTATACTGCTGTGGTTGATGGAAAAAATACGCCCTAACCAAATTGAAAAAATCATATATATATAATATACTGCTCAAAACAATTAAAGGATATTGTAAGTTTTATATAAAATAAAGATATAAGCGAAATCTTTTTGCCCCAAAAGGAAGAAGAGAATCACAAACGCAAATTTTTCTGATTTTCAAACTGTGGAGAATGCTAATTTTGAGCTCATCATCAAAAACGTCGCTTCAGCGGCAGCGAATGAAATTTGACTTTCAACTGAAATGAAGACAAGGATGATCGGCATTCAGTGACTGCTTTGTTTCGATGAGTACGATGTCTCAGAGAAGTCATTTAACCGAATCAGAATCTTGGAGAGCTGTTGGTAGGTTAGAAGGGGGCCAAACTCAAGCCGAAGTAGCGCAAGCCATTGGAGTGTCACAAAGTGTGATTTACACGATCTGGAACCGTTTTTTGGAAACTGGAAATGCAGGCCGAAAACCAGGACAAGGTCGTAGACGGGAAACAACGCCCAATGAAGATCGTTATTTAGTCTTAACGGCTCGGAGACACTGAAATATGAACATTACTCTTCTCCAACAACACCTTCGCTCGGCTTCTGTCACCACGGTTTCAACTCAGACTGTCCAAATCCAGGTCCATGATGTAGGTCTGTATGCTCGCCGACCGACGGTATGTGTTAGACTAACATCAAGGCGTCGTTGCGACCGCAGGGAGTGGGCAACAGAGTATGTGAACTGGAGGAGAAATGAATGGAGCAATGTTCTTTTTCTGACGAGTCCCGTTTTTCTGTTCATCCGGATAATAAGCGTATTTTCATTTGGAGGGACCGTGACAGTAGGAATAATTCTCCGTTCGTGCACGAAAGTGTCAGATTTAGCGGTAGGGGAGTGCTGGTGTATGGTGGCATCTCCATTGACGGGTGCACAGACATCTACATCATTCGAGATGTACCTCTGACTGCTCGCCGATATAGGGATGAGATCCTCAGACCTATTTTAGTCCCTTACGCTGCAGCAATCGGAGATGACTTCATTTTAATGGACGATAACTGCAGGCCACATCGTGCTAACCTGGTGGAGGATTTCCTTTTCGAGGAAGGAATCGTACGAATGGAATGGCCAGCGTGTTCTCCAGACATGAATCCAATAGAGCACGTTTGGGACGCTCTAAGAAGACGAGTTTCTGGCCGCCAAACACACCCACAAACTCTCCAAGAACTGGAAAAAGCTATTCTTGAAAAGTGGGACAGAATACCCCAACTCGTGATTAATAGCCTCATTGACTCGATGCCTCAAAGGTGCTCAACGTTGCTGGCCGTCCGTGGAAACCATACCCCCTACTGAAAATGATTTCCTTTGAAGGAAACACCTTTACTTATTCTTTTTTTATATCCACAAATTGTGTTTTTTTCCTTTTGTACACAAATGCGCAATAAATAGCAGTTTTTCTGCCAAACATGTGTAATTTATTCTCATAAAACATACAACGTCTGTCGACCATGTATCAATCAGCTAAAAATTTTCCCAGCCACAAGATCCACCGAAAACCGCAATATCCTTTAATTATTTTGAGCAGTGTATAGATGTATATGTAATATATAATATAACATATATATATACTAGAGGACCCGACAGACGTTGTCATGTACACACATCTTAAATTCAAAAATTCCAAATTTTTATGAATAAGCTATAACAATCTGGACCGTTTTGAGTAAAATTTGTATTAAAAAGTTATTACAATGTAATTATGTGCCAAGTTTTATACTTCTGGGTTGCTTAGAAGTGAAACACACAAACAAACTATTTCCGATAAGAAATAATTTTACATAAAAAAAAAGTTTAATAATGTGTGTAATCAATTAGCTACACAAATAGATTTGTAGGTTATGATAATTTTTGTCAACGCACGTGTAAATTTAATAGAAAAAATCATGTAAAATACTCACTTTAATTGCATACTAAATTTGGAGAATGTATAATTTTTTATGCAGACTTCAAAACTCTTTAAACACTAATTACATCTGAATGTAATAATTTAATTAACACACTATTTATTTCAACAAAATAATAACACGAAGTGACAAAATATTTTCCTTGAATGATCACTGCACCAACTGTCGGGACCAACTTGAATTATAATAAAAGATTTTTGAATATTCGATACTGCGATTGTAGCGCAGTCAGCCGGATCCAATGTAAAACATTCCAAGATCAACAATTTATAAATAAAAAATTAATAAAATAAACATTTCTAAACCGAATTATAAATCTAAACCATTCTCGAGTCCACTGGAACAGACAATAACTTTTATCAAAATCGGTCCAGCCGTTTAGGATGAGTTCAGTTACATACACACGCGCATAAGAATTACATATATAAAGATTATTTGAAAAGATATTAATTAAAAACGCTAAAAAGCATGAATCGTCAGCATTTTTGTAACAATAAAGACCGGGTTTGGCCAGTTTGGCTGAAAATCAATTTTCGACGCCAACTTAGGTTTTTTTCAAATCCTACTAATAGCCCACGATCTCTATACATATTTTATTTGTTTGTTTGTTTATTTATTTATTTATCTTGGTGGAATTTTCAATCGTTTATAAAATACATTTTAAAGCGTTTAATTGAGCTGAAATGTAATGTACATGATTATTTTGGATGACAATACAATAATTCAATTATAATTAATAAAAATTAATTGATTAAAACTAATTATTTAAAAAAATACAAATACAGGCACTTTTGCGGCCCTTTTGGCGACTGATGTCAAAATTTGAAAAGGTTTTTTTCTCACGTGTTAAAGCATTCAGTTGAAAGGATGTTTTATATACACGATTGTTTTGGATGACAATACGATATTTTAATGATAATTGACACAAATTAATTACCACTTAATGTTTTGATTCTGTCATATGTATATACATATTTATATTAATTGCAACTATTTAATAAAAAGTAGCTAAAATAAATTTTTCTTGATTGATCTAAGTAGGAATGGATTAAAACTTTTTTTTATATTATTTGTGTGTTTATACCAATAGCGTTGTTAGAACAATGCAGGTGTATGTTCAGTTGTATTTTTTGAATGTTTTTAATTAATATCGTTTTAACTAATCACGATATCAGACCGAATTGTGAATCTAAACCATTTTCGAATTTACTTAAAGCCACACAAAAAATTTCATGGAAATCGGTCCAGACATTTAGGAGGAGTTTAGTGACAAACACACGCACAGAATATTTTTATATATAAAAATAAAGATATATATATATATATACGTATCTATGAAAATAGAATTTACTCTAATAAACTTAGTTTTGCTAAATATGTGGGTTTTTTTATTATTCTTTAACATGAAATTCTTTTAGTACGAAAAAATAATTCAAACCCTCTCAGTTTTGTGTTAAACGATTTTCACTGCATGTAAATTTTCTATAAACTGTTTTAATGATCCCAATTATAAGATTCCTTCATGCTATTTGTTTATCTAAGAAATAAAAATGGATGTTTGTATGTATGTATGACCTCACTTCACTCCAACTCTGTTCATTCGATCACTGTGAAAACTGGTATGTATATGTATTTTTTTTATAGAGAAGAGTTTTGTGCTACCTTCTTCGTTGCGGCTCCCTACCAGGTGGAGCTACAGCATATTAAATTCTGCACAGTTCAATCAATTGCCAAGTTGCCAACTTGACTCTATCGACAACATTTTGCTATGTTTCCATTGAATCGCCGTTATAATTTAAGTAACAGCATTGCTTGAGATTATTACAATTTTAACAGAATAACAGCAGAAAGCAAAATTAACGTATTGCGCATCTAGATATAAATTATTTACACTATTTTAAGAGTTCAATACACAAAGTTTTTAACAATGTTTTACTTTTGCTGAGCAGAGATCAGCTTAGGAAGGTATTTTCGAAAATCAACCCACAAGAGAGTTAAGGGGCGTTATAAATTAATTAAATCATCTTTAACAGCTATTGGATCTGCAGACTTAAAATTTAAAAAACATGTTTTTTTTGTTTAATATGGATTTATTTTAAAATTAACTCATTAATAACTTCTTTATCCTTCAATCTGTATTGTTTAATTTTTCAATTCACTCGTGCGAAGAACGGGTATACCAGCTAGTATATATATGTATATATATATATATATATATATATATATATAATAGTGATGTACTATGCATTTGTTTTAAAATGTTTTATTTTATGTTAAGTTTGGTGGGGATAAATTGCTGTGCATATACTACTTAAAGGTGCTAAATTCAGATAGAACTGGTTCTAACTATTATTTCTGCTGAATTTTTCTATTATCAAGAAGTGAACTTTACGAACAATATATGTGATCTAATTTTGTTTTCTTAAACCATGACTGAACTTTAGTCAAGTTTTGCAGGTTCAAGCGCAACTTTTCCCTCTCATATCGTGAAATTTTTCCAGGGAGAGGAGGAATTAGACTGTAAAGGCCTGAAAGACTAGCCCACTCAAGGACGGAAGAAGTAGACTTTTGGTGAGAGGGCGCAAGAGGAACGCTAAGTTCAGTTGGTGCCAAATGGCAACATGAAGGAGTAGAAGAAGAGAAAAAAGGCGGGTAGAGAACTTCTTGAGAACGTCGGAATGTACAGTTTTAAGAATTTAAATGTTTCTTTAAAGTTTTTAATATAAGTATTGTAAACATGTGAGAAATTAATAAAGCAATATTGGTTAAATAATTAGTAAAATAATTGCTTTTTATTGTGAAAATAACCCTATGATACCAGCATTTTTACCACCATGTTACAGGGCCCAAAGCCTAACTTTGTAGGGGGCTAATATTTTCCGCTACGCAACTGAAAGTAAGATCATAGAAAAATCAAAACCAAAGGCTAAAATGCTGCTAAGTTTCTGGTACTATACAAAAAAAAATATTTAAAATTTTATAATTATTTCTGAAATTTTTATTTTTCATTTGAAGTAACATTTATATATTTATGGTCAGTATATGTGGTTACAGTTAATTTGATATGTACTTCATTGCATTTTTTAAATTATATGTTTGGAAAAAAATAAGTAAATTAAAACAATAATTTTATAACTATATTGACTATTCTATAACTCTAAAAACTTTTGGTACTTATGTACTATCACAACAATGCCAAAATTTAAGATAACTCGCCAAATTCGCAGACCTGATTTTGCATGTTTCGGGCAATCATGTGGCAATCATGAATTGGCAATCATGTGTTTCGTTTCATATAATATCGCCCCGATACGGTTGCGATATAATATAGTAAGAACACACACATATATAATTGATCCTTCATCAAACACAGTGTTTCTCAAACTGTGGGGCATGCACCCTAGGTGGCGCGATAACCTTACGAGGGGGGAGCGAACATATCGAAAAAAAAGATTTAAAAAATAATTAATTTACTGGAATGAATTAAAACAAAATACTTACAGACAAAATAATAAATGCAGTTTTACTCTGAAATAATTTATAGGCACGCGATATAAGTCATGAAAAATAAAAACTTCTTCAATACCTAATTAGCCATCTTTGATCCTATAACCAAATAAAAAAAACTTTTATGTGATTTGCTGTAATCCCATGTTGAGAGATTTTTTATTACATTTTCTTCTTAAACCTAAATATTACTTCTTCAGAGAAAAAACAATTCTCAGACCTTGAATCGAAAAAAATTAGGAACATAAAAAATTCATCACTGTGTGTGATTATTTTTGAAATACTGCACGTTATAGCTGTAATATGTTTTTGCTGATAATCTGTTTGATCTTCAAAGTTATTGGTACATTTAGTTATGACCCCTCTCTTATGTATTTATTTCTCATTTAGGGAAGTTGCAAGTAATGTATTTCTCTGTTGCGCTTTTTTCCAAGCAAAAGAGTTTTATCATATTTGGAAAACCACGGATGCACTTTGAAAGATTACTTGACCAAGACTTATTTTTATGAGTATTCTCAAACATATAAAGCATAATGAAAAACGTTTTACACATTTTTTTAGCTGTAACATACGTATTATCATAATGAATACACTTTTAACCCGGAAGTGGTCGCGCGAGACACACAGATCACGAAATTGTTAATTCTGGCAAAACTGTTTATTTGTTACCAAAGAAAAATAGAAAAGTTCTTAAAAGTAGGTAAGCTTAATTTCTCTTAAATTATTCACTGAAATCCCGAATTGTATCATGTACAATAAAATAATAATAAAAAAAGGATTGGGGTGACTAAATCACCCCGCGTGACCATTAACGCTAGTATCGAGTGTGTGTCTTCCCACGGGATAAACCATTTTGAAGTCTTCTCGCTTATTATTATTTTTAATATTTTCAATTCCCCCTAATAGGTCTCACTCTCTATTTATTCATTTATTTATCTTGGTGGAATTTTTAATCGTTATTTAAATACATTTTAAATCGCTCAATTGAGCTGAAATTTTATATATATTTTATATACAATTCCATATACAATTTTATATACATTCTTTTGGATAACAATACATTAATTTAATTAATTAAAACTAATTATTCAAAGTTTTATAAAAACAGCCACGTTGGCATCATTTTTGTCGACTTGTGTCAAAACTTGTAAACATTTTTTTCTCACGTTTTAAAGCATTCAGTTGAACTGAAATTTTTTATACAGGATTGTTTTGGATGACAATATAATACTTTAAACATAACTAATAAAAATTAATTACCACTTGATGTTGTGATTCCGTCTTATGTTTATACATATTTATATTAATTGTAACTATTTAATAAAAGTAGCTAAAATAAAAATTTTCTTTGTTGATCTAAGTAGGAATTGACTTAATTTTTTTTTATATTGCTTGTGTGTGTTTTTTTCAGTTGTTGAGTTTCTGAGCATATGGACTGATGCGCCTCGATAACAGAAGCATATTAGCATGCATATAGGATGTTACACGCGATTTTAAGTGGTTTTCAAAATGTATGACAATTAGCATTTAATTATAATAATATTTAATGCATTTTTCCACAAATATAACACAATAAACCTTATCTTTAATTATATTTGTATATTTTTCTTTGATTTGATAAAAAAATGCCCCTTACGCACAATAAACTTTTTTAAAAATACTTTCCGAAATATTCCCCTACAATTGCTGCTATAAAAATAATATACGAACTTAATTTTTTTCCATTAATTAATGGAAAAAGTGTTTAAAATTTTTAAAATCCTTTTCATTAAGATATTCGATAAATATTTTTAAGAAACAAAATAACGATTTATTATTTTTTTCGATCATTTTTTTTATCATGTGCGTCTTTTTGTAAGTACTTATTCCTTTTTATACAAAAACAAAACTTATGTATGTTATAATTCAAAGAAATGCTATCTGGTATTTTGATTTTGATTTCTTTTTTGAAAACACTTCTGAAATTATTATCTATAAAAATATTCTATATTTGTTACATAATATGCAAGACAATATAAAATTTCTTACATTTGTAATATTTCCAGACCTCTTGGAAAGGGTCTCCAGTCTATGATCTTAGTTTCGAATAATTTATTTTGAAGTATCACACTATACCTGATCAAAGAATTTATTTCTTATTCTAGATTCAAACACTCCTCTAACATTCTCAAATGCAAACACTATTCTGAAATTTACATCACTGTATTTTCTGTCTGGAAACTGAAATGATTGTCTGAATGAAAAATTCTTCAAGACTAAAGTCTTTTAAGCAACTCAAATCTTCCAGCATTAATAATTCTTAGAAACTTGCTAAACTTCTTCGAACTCTTGCATGTTAATAGAATTGATATCTTCGGACCGTTCTATGCAACGAAATTTTTTAAAAGTGATTCGCTCTTTCAGATACGTCTATAAAATAATTAAAACCTTCCGTTTTAAATACTGAAGGACTTTATTAAAGTTACAGCCATTAGGATATCTCTCTGTACTAAGTTATAAACTGCAAAGTACATACTATCTAACTTTGTGCAATTTTGCTACATGTCTGGTAATAGCATATAATCCTTTAACATCTTAAGATTGTAAGTTAACTGGAGAAGTTTTGATTTGAAAAGTTTTAAATGACATTATAAAGTATATATATATACATCGTAATACCATTACATATTTTAATTAACTTATAAATTCTTGGGCGATAAGTTTTGTGATGTACCTCCCCTTGGAAGTACATCCCTCGAAGTATCAGCGTGAGCTAGAGGTGTAGGGTTAGCGAAAGAACTAGGATCAAACATTATCTTAATTTGACTTTATTAAGATATTCAACTTAACCCTTTAACAAGTGTAATTATAATAATTAATATGAGAGAATCTACGATGACTCAATACGCAACACACACAATATATATATATATATATGGGAGACAACAAGGGGTCCAAAACATTTGTCTTTCTTTATATTTATTAAAAAACTAAACAAAAATTAATTAAAAAGGTAGCTATTCTAACAGATAGGTTTACATGATGCAATGACGGTAACGCCTGCTCGCTCACCTCTCCTTCTTTTTTTCTCTTCTCTTAAAAGTCCAATAGTTTTAGTTTGGATTTGCTGCGCCTTCGCGCGAAGACTGTGCTTTGCTTTTGGCTGCATGCCACAACGGGCCAACCTGACTGTACGCTGTCCGCAGCGGTACGTCCTCCTTTTTTTTTCTTTTTCATCGAGACCAGAGGAGAATCTGAAATATACAAAAAAAAAGACGGAACAGACAAGGACTATACAACAAATACACAAAGGTTTAAAATATCATAATTCTGCTGAACTGGACAGTTTCTCCATCATGTGAAGGCATCTCTTCGACATCCGGAAGGTTCCACAGGAAAACATTGTGTTTCACAGGCATGGCATGATTCTGAGATGACGATAGTACGGTAAGATGAACGGAATCATGTATTTTGCTATCTTGGTCTTTATCAGATCCATCAGGCATAAGAACGCCTTTTTTAACAAGCTCTTCTTTGCTTGAACGCATCGATATTTTCCTCTCTAGAGAGTTCTGGACGTCTGTTCAAAACGATCTCTCTTTTTCCTCCGTTTCCACTGCCAGGGCTGGAAGATTCGTCGGAGCATTGCAAACCGTCTTTGTTTAGTCTTCATAGGTGAAGGGGTAGGTGAGCGGGAGATAAATTCCACGGAACTCGTTTTCATGACACCATTGACTTTCTTACACAATACTATATCAGAACATTTTTCTCTTACAATACTCAAATTTAACTTAGTACTCTTAATTTTATTACATTTATAATTCTTAATTAGAGAACTCAAATCATTTCTAGTATTAAAGTTTTTAACATGTGACAAATCATAACTAGAGTTTTCTATCACATTTGAAACATAAACATTTGAAATAGAAACATTTGAATTAAAATGAGCACCTAAAGAGGATCCACTTTCACTCAATAAAACATCGCTCTTTGCGTGGTCTAGTTTCTTTATTTCAGAATATACACTGGGATGTATAATAATTTCTTCGGTCAAGGTCGGTGATATTGCCGTTCGAACACTTAGACCGGGAGAGTGTTGATTAAGAGAAAGATTTATCGGTTTAACTTCTACCATACGCTGTTCGCCAAAACATGAGCTTAATGTTATGATTTCTTCGGAAGGTTTTTGCACTCTAATTAGTGAGGAACTTAGAACTGGGATCTGGCAACCTGAATCAATCAAGGCTGTTACGGGCTGATTTTCTACAAAAATGTTTACATTTTGAAGTTGTGCGAACTCATCGCTATTTTGTTTTTCGCTCTCGACTTTCAAAGTATTCACGTTTATTCTATTATGGATGTGGCTGTTAGATTCTTTAGGCTTAAAACGCTTCTCACAATCTCTTGTTTAATGAGATGAATCACCGCAAATATAGCAATTTTTATTTTCTCTTTCAAGATATTGGGGATAGTTCTCTTTAATCTTTGGTTTAAAGTTTTGTGATCTATTTTTAAAGGGGTCTTCGGTATATCCACAAGTAATAAGAGTTTCTTTATGTGATCCGCTTCTAGATGAAATATAAATATCGCACTCCTTAGCTAAATCAATAGGCCTAAACCAATCTTCTGCTTCTCGAAGGCTAATATGAGTTGCGGTTTCCTTATTTAAAGTTTCAAATAATTTATCAGAAATTATAAGATCACATAGAGATTCAAAGGAATTAACTTTTCTTAACGAACAATAATATTGGAAGTTTGCCGTCAAACTTGCAGCAAATTGGATGTATGTCTCGCCTGATGATTTTACAGCATTTTTAAATGAGTTTAAACACCCGCGAGGGGTTAATTGGAATTCTCTGAGTACTATAGATTTTAGTTTTTCATGGTCATTTAATTCCTCCTTTTTAATATACAATAAGACATTATGAGCTCTTTCGCCCAGAAGATTTATTAAAATTTCAGATTTATATTCGTCGTTTATTTTCTTGGTTAAAAATGCACGTTCTAATGATTGGAAGAACAGATTAAAATTTTCAGATCTGGTGGGAACAGGAAGAAATAAAGTTTTAATGCTTTTGATCATATTTTCTATGTTTGTTTCGAACTGTTTCTCTTAGACTTTAGCTGCAGGATTTAAACTTAAGGCTTCATTTTTAGCCGTTTGAAGTTCGACTTCTTTTTCTAACTTTGCTAACTGTAGTTTCGCGAGTTCAATTTTCTGTTTTTCTAAAGTTGCCTCTCTTTCGTTTCGCGATACCCTCTCATCTATACAGTTTTGAATTAAAGTTTTAACGAAATCTGGATCACTCTCAAATGTACTACTGTTCTCAATTTTAGTCTTTAGTTTAGCTATGGTGTCCGTACTCTCCACAGTACCGTCTAGATCCTCAACAACTCTTATGAGATCCTCTTTAAGAGCGTTTTTATACATTTTAGAAAAATATGGAAAGATCCTACCTTTTTTTTTTCTAGCTCCCTTGTTGCTCGCACGTACGATGTATCCAATAATTGAAGAAAAACGTTGATTTCACAGATTTCACCTCTTCGCAGGTGTTAAGTCAGTGGTTCCAACCTCTACACAGGCGGAATTTTCGTCGATGGGTTCCAATGAAGAATTCAATTGAAGAAAAACGTTGATTATATAATAGTTCCGGCCTCTACGCAGGCGGAATATTCACACAGGGTTCCAATGAAAAATTCAATTGAAGAAAAACGTTGATTATATAATAGTTCCGGCCTCTACACAGGCGGAACGTTTAAAAATTCAACCTCTACACAGGTTGAACGAAGTTTCCAAAAAATGGCGGGGCGTCTCCTTCACGGACGCTGCCTTTTTTTTTCACTGTCCAAACTTTGGTTCAAATCGAAAGTTTATCAATCCCGGCCGAGCCCCCATAATTTGTGGGAGACAACAAGGGGTCCAAGACATTTGTCTTTCTTTATATTTATTAAAAACTAAACAAAAATTAATTAAAAAAGGTAGCTATTCTAACAGATAGGTTTACATGATGCGATGACGGTAACGCCTGCTCGCGCACCTCTCCTTTTTTTCTCTTCTCTTAAAAGTCCAATAGTTTTAGTTTGGATTTGCTGCGCCTGCGCGCGAAGACTTTGCTTTGCTTTTGACTGCATGCCACATATATATATATATATATTTAAAGTAAGATCTAATCTAATTCAGACCAATCTCAATAAGCGAACCGCATAATCCTCGATTCTAATATTAAGTAAGGAATCCTACCTTATTATATCTCGTAATAGCACTTGCCTTAATCTGCAATGGGATGCAGCTTTACAACTACTTTCCAGTCGAGCTCCAATATATGTATCCACGTCAAGCACAACTTATTCAATCTTGAAACGCAAACTGTAATAATCATCAACTGCCAAAACGCACATCAATTGTCTAACATTCCTTTACATTGCCATCCCGCTTACTCTAAGATCTGATATTTGAAGTCCGTTTATTTGCATATCTTATTCACATCTCGTTTATTGGATTTGGTTGGAAAAGAGTTGCCATTAATTCTGGCCCAAAGAACTCAAATGACTTGTTAAATAAAAGACGCGTAAGACGTCACAAGCCCCTCCAAGAAACAAAACGGGACTTATTCGAGGGTCTTAATGGCCCTTAAGAAATTACGTGCTTAAATTTTATTCTTCTATTTCTAACTTTCCACGCTTAAAATTTTAATTTTAAATATTCATTCTAACCTTTAATTTTTAATGCCCCACTTAAATTTCAATTTTCAATATTCAACTTAAGTTTAAATTTTAATATTTCTCTTTAATTTGAATTTTCCACAGCCTCAATAAATTTTAATCAATTAACTAGACCAACATTCATAGTCAATCATTTTTATTACGGTAGATTCTCACATGTACAAAATAAATAGACGTGTCCCATCAGGGTAACAGAGCCGGAGAAAAACCATATATGACTTAAATGGTAGAAAAAACAAGGCCCACACGTCTCTTAACTAACTTAATTCTACCTAAATGTTTACTTAAATTCTTACAATTGTTCTTCTTTACAGCTTCTCATTTGTTCTGTTCTTTGCATAAAGTAAGATTAACCATTCATTAATTTCCTATAGACTTCAAGGTCTGTCACCCTGAAATAAAAATCTCTTAAGTTAATTGAAAAAAAACCCAAAGTTTTACACATTATGATTACATTTCACAATTTTTATACAGTACATATCACTTTTAAATTGTAACTAATTTCTATACATATTTTTCATCTGGTTCTTTCAAAAACTTCCCCTCAAATCGCGTAGCGCTGGTTAAATGTTATGTTAGTATGCTATCTACACCGCGTTTCCCAAAACCAGATGTTCATTAATATGAAACAATATAATAACACATATATATACTCTATACAATTACAAACATTTTTCAATAAACAAATAAAACAAACAACCAAAGGAATTGTCACATCTTAGCAAAGTCTTTACAGAATTAAACAAATGCATTTTTACAATTGTTTTCTCTATAATTATACAAAAAATTTACAAGACAAAAGTTTATTTTTCTTTTCTAGAAAAACACACTCATTTTAGTGTCCACTTCTGCTTGGCTTCTTAAATTTTAAATATCCGACCGTGACTTGCTTCATTGCAATAATTCTTCCGACCACTTGTTCGAAAGAATATAAAAAGAAACGATACAAGCTGATTTTTATGACTTGTAGTTGGCGTTTCCTACCAATACCTCCAGGGACAAAGATTTTTTCGTACACGCTCCTCTCCTTTCCTGGTCTTGCCGTTGTTGATCCCCTCCTCGTCTGGCATTCTTGTTGCTTGATCTTGTTCGCTCTTCGATGTAGGGGCTATCGTTCTTTCCTCTGCCTTTTCTGGATAGAACTGGTCCTCCTTGTTGTGTCTTTATCTCTATGGTCCGTCGGGACTCCTCTCTTTTCCCCTTTCTTGGTCTCAGATTGTAGCCGCTTGTGGTGGCGTTACCGTCTCTTCTCTTCGGCTTTTCTGTCTGTATTTTGGCAACACACTATTAGTATTATTTGACGACAAATTTCTTTTATTCACTCTATGTTCTGAACATTTCTGAACTTTCCTTTCTGGTCCTCCCGACCTAGATACATTTGATTTTTTACAGCTTAACCTTTCATTTTTGCTTTTTTTAATCATTCTACCTTTCTCAGACCAAGAACTATCTTTTGATCTGATAAATTGTAATGGTCCCTGGGGACCTCACTTTGAGAACTATAATAATTAGGAGACGTAAAAGAACCAGTAGCCATTTTTATAAATAACTTTCTTTATTTGGATATCTTTCCCAAATAGAATCAAAGACTTATCAACAAATTCGACTTCAAATATTATGAGGTTTTAAAGATAATAACTTTAAAATTAGCTTAATTATTTAATAATTCAATTAATTAATTAAATAATGATCACGCAGAAATTACCACGATAAGAGATCCCAGAATTATATTCAATAATGTTCTTAATGAACATTTAACTTTAATCTTACTCTTAAAACTTTAATGAGACTTTAAATACAATTTTATATTTACCACTCGGAATCTCAATTCTTCATGAGATTAATCTATCTTCAACTACAATATTTCAATTCAAAATCACTATAACTCTATGTTTCAATATCTATCTCCTACTGCCCCAACTTTACTATTTCGTTTGACTTAAATACTGAATCTAATCTACATAACAAGTAATCCTGTCCGCTCTTTGGAGTTGATTGGAAATGTTTAGGGAATTAAATTTCCCTAAAAAGGTCGGTTCAGAAGGTTAGTGATAAAGTTCCGTATAGATTCGTCACAAAATGATCCTCACTTATTGGTCTTATTTGTGTGTTTCTCACCTTGATCATTTCTAAAACTTAACCCTTTTTCCTCCTACTCACGCTTTACTTCTGACCCTTTCTTTTTACCATCTCGCGACTCATTTGATCTCCGTTGTACTCTGTCAAAACCACTTGATCCATCGCGCAAACTACTGTTATCCGAACTACCAGTTTCTATCTCCGTCTCGACACATTTCCTATGACGATATTTTCGAACCTGATCTAAATTAATCGTTAACCTTTTTCCCGCCTTCCATATCACTACGTTGTTATTCTTAACATCTAATACTCTATACGGACCTTCAAATTTTTATTTAAACTTAGCTATCATTTTTCTTGTTGCTGAACTTAAAGGATGTGTTGCTATCAAAACCCAATCATTCACCTTAATTTGCACATCACGCCTGCGTCTATTATAATAGTTCTCCCATTTTTCATGTTTAGTTTTTGTGTTTCGTCTAGCCTCCTCAAACAATCTCTCAATATCTCCTACTGCAAATTCCGTTCCGTCTGATGCCATCATTAATTTCTGAGAGAGAGAAAAGGCGTAATAAACTTTCTACCTAAAAATAATTCCGCAGGGGTTTTCCCTGTTGTTTCATTTACAGTTGTACGAATAGCATAAGCAAACTCACGTAAAAATTGGTCCCATGTGTCATGTTGCTCATTGATATAATTTGCAATCATTTGCACCAGATCGCGATTTACCTGTTCTGTTCTATTTGCTTGAGGTCTATATACAACATCTTCACATGCCTTATGCCTAATCTTTCACTTAATTTTTGAAAAATATCGGAAATAAATTGGGGACCGTTATCAGTAATTAATTTTGTTGGAGCTCCAAAACGCGATATATAATTATCAAAAAAATTATCTGCTATAACTCGAGCAGAGGCTTTTTTAAGGGGTATGATTGCAGCCTACTTGCTGAAATGATCCGTAATTACTAATACATATCGGTTGCGTCTTACTCTAGACACAGGATACGGACCTAACGAATCTTACGTCACTATTTCATTTGGATAATTTGATACAATTGGTATTAACCGACCAGCTGGTAACGCGTTTTTATAATTATTAATTTGACACATATAGCATGTAGAGACATATTGATCAATAAAGTTTCTCATATACGGGAAATAACAAACATCCCTTATTTTATGATAAGTTTTAAAACGTCCAAAATGACCTGCTAATGGCTTGTCGTGAAATTCATTATTTCATTCCTTAAAGATTTTTTTTTGGGGGGGGGAATGTATACTCGCATTTCTCCTAATGACGTTGCAGATTTCGCATAAAATAACAAGCCTTCTACTAGCCTAAAATCCCGAGACCAATTCCCACATATTGCCGCATTAACCGAGCTATCTTCTGGGTTTCTAGATATCTATAGATATGACCTAACTCTGGGTTTGTTCTGTGCTCTCTGATGCAGTTGGTTGAGTTCGAATAACAGCCAGAGATGGAGATAGTACTTATGTTTATATTACAAGAAAATAAATATTTACAGTGTTAAAGTTTACACTAAAAGGTAGTAATGCGGTTAAATGAAAATTACACCTTTGAAGGTGCTGCGGATTGATGCGGACAAGACCTTGCGTCTGTCCGTTGCGTTTTTTGTTTACAGAATTGTCCCGGTACGGGGTTCCAAATTTTCCGTTGGGGAAGGACAGCGGGAAAAATATGGCGCACTCAGTTACATTTAAGTGAGGAGTGTAGGAAACACTCTCTATTAACTGATCTCGTGACGAAAGTACCAAATCCCTGATTATTGCACAATTAACTTTCTCTCCTATAATACTTTCAATTGGGTTTCTCGACAAAACGTCAGCTACTGTATTCTGAGTTCCCGGACGATGCTAGCATTCTATATTAAATTCTGCTAATTTTAATGCCCATCTGATCATTATATTTGACACATTTTTACCATTCGTTAAATGCGTTAACGCCGCGCGATCTGTAATAACCTTAATCGGTAAAGAACCTAAATATGTTCTTAATTTATTCAGAGCCCAAACCACTGCTAAACATTCTCTCCCCCTGTTACCGTGTAATTCCTCTCCGCAGCACTAAGCGTACAAGAAGCAAATACTACTGGTCTCTGCTCTTGGTTTAGAACCGCTCCCACCCCTATTGAGCTTGCATCCGTAAATAAATCCGTAAATTTTCTGAGCTATTTTTTTAGTGCACCAAGCTGAAATAAAATATTACGCGAGGAAAAAAACAAGATTTCAAATGGAATTTTACACAAGTTGGAAATTAAAATTAAATTACATAGAGTGTTTTTTTCCAGGTATAGAAGTTTAAGTTGGCATTACTTTCCAAGATGGCGACCGATTTAACAGCTATCAAGTGATTTATTCTCAGTTTGGTTTGGCAATTCATCAAAACGATCATCAAGCAATGCGTAGATTCGTCGAATGGGCCCAAAACGAGATTGCCGTTGTTCCCGATTTTCATAAACGAATTTTGTTTAGCGATGAAGCGCACTTCTGGTTGAATGGCTACGTCAACAAACAAAACTGCCAAAATTTGGAGTGAAGCTAATCCACAAGTGTATGTCGAAACACCGTTACATCCAGAAAAACTGACTGTTTGGTGCGCTTTATGGGCTGATGGAATCATTCTTCAAAAACGATGAAGACCACAACGTTACAGTCAATGGTGATCGGTATAGAGCCATGATTACTAACTTTTTCATTCCTGAATTGAACAATCATGATGTCTAGGAGCTGTGGTTCCAACAAGACGGCGCAACATGTCACACAGCTCGTGCCACAATCGATTTATTGAATAACACGTTTGGTGACCGCCTAATTTCACGTTTTGGACCTGTGAATTGGCCTCCAAGGTCTTGTGATTTAACACCTTTAGACTATTTTCTGTGGGACTATGTAAAGTCATTGGTCTATGCGGATAAACCACAAACGCTTGACCAATTGGAAGACAACATTTGCCATGTTATTGCCGAGAAAAAGTCATCGAAAATTGGACGTCCAGATTGGACTACATCCGAGCCAGCCGGGGCAGTTATATGCCAGAAATCATATTTAAAATGTAATGCCACAAGATTATCTTTCGAATAAAAAAAAATCATGTCAATCGAATAATACATCGTTGTTTTATTGCAATTTAAAGTTTTATACCTCTAAAAAAACACCCTTTATAATAAATTAAAGAATAATCAATTTTTTTATAAATATTTAGACATAATTATGTTTTGATTTGGTGATAAAAAGTAATCTCATGGGATACTAAGAAACCATAAAATGTTATGATGCGCTGTTTTGATTAAACAGGGTTTTAAAAGGGGTAAATTTACGGTATCTGCCTACGTTTGGGGACATGTTTTCTTAAATGCCATACTTTTAGTAATTTATATTATTTAGTTGGTGCTCACGATTTAAAACAATGACAAAAACTGATCAAATACAACCACAATTTAAGCTTCTTAAAATGTTTTTGTCATGCAATCTTGCAAAGATAAATAAAACGGTTCTAACTTTGCGCGCTTACTTCGGTGTCTTTGTGGCACTGTATATGCGTTTTGATAGTATTTCCGTAAGATGCTGATCATCGAACGGTTGATATCTAACTCCTTGCCCCCAGGGTATACATTCTCCTCACTGAACCTTTGATTTCAGTGTCCCAGACGTATGTAAACGTCTTTCCGAAATACGACTCTTTTCGTTGCGTTGCTCTATTATTACAACTAGTGCAAAGTACAATAAAATGACATTGAAAGAGTTTTTTAAGATTTTACTTATTTCAGAGAAAAACTTACTTATTTGTTCCTTTTCTTTCCCCTAACACAATGCATAATCAGACTTAAGTGAAGAACAGTGGCACTCTCTGGGGGGAGAGAATCGCATCACTTTTAATTAGCAGTTAATGGGTTAAATCTTTGACAGTCGCTCCCAAGAATATATTCATTCGACTGAATACCAGCAATGTTTTAACACAAATGCCGTCATTTTTAGAAATGTGGAATTAAGAACTGAGAAAATGATCCCCAAACAATTTAGAATCCAACGCAACGGAAGAAATAGAAATTGCTCAAAGAAGCCTGTTTTCATACGTATCGCATTACACAGCCAATAGTGTAGTTTTACTGTGGAGCTTACTATGTATTTCGCTGCAAAGAGCGTATGCACACACACAGATTTTGTTACTTTAATATTTCTTCTTCTAGAGCTGTGCTAATGTTACTGCGTGTTACTGATTCTTTGAGACAGTGGGTAGTATAATAATATAGAAAGATAAACAGCATGATAAAATTTATGACATGTGGAAAACTATAAATAATTCAGATCAGTCAATTTATACAGAATTCGAAACTCTTATCGGATTAGCACAATGGGACATTTTTGTTAAATGTTTCTTATATATCGTGACGAATCTATTCGCTATCCTTCCACTAATCCTCTTGGGGAATCTTTGGGCTATCAATTCTCGTTATTCCCAACCAACCCTTCGGAAGAAACATTTGTGATATGCAAATTAAGTTTACTATATATAGTCGAAGTTTTCTAGCTAGAATAGGTAGTAAAAGTAGAGAGATGCAAACCAGAAATCAGGTGAGATTGTTACTGACAGGTATCATTATTGAATTATTGTGAATAAATACTTATTAGAACAAAGGTTTAAAGTGACGATTGATCACTGGGATTGATTCAGTGTTATATTAAATTAGATAATAGATTAGATCCCATATAAAGTAAGGATCCAGGTTGATATTATCCTAATCTTTCGTATATTTCGTCGTTGTTTCACTTTCGTGGTTAGCACCGAGACATTCTCTTACCGTTATTAACTGAATTTGTGTCGCTATATACTGTGATCAATAAATAGATTGATTGGATCATGGATAGAGTGTTTCTTCCCTTCCTCCTACATGTCAAGGTGCCCGAGAAGGACTAGAAGACCTCTTACATTGTGTTGTGTTATTTTTTTTTTAAAAAAAGGTGAACATAGTTTTAAAATAAGAAGCAAAAAGGCTGAATTTAAGATGCGTCAAGTACTTTGAATTGGATATCAAAATGTACACTTCAGGAAATCTGATACTATTTATAGGATGCCAAAAAGGCAGTAGTCTGAGATTTTTATGATTTAGCGTTAAAAATAAGTTTGTTTTCCTTTTTAGCAACCTTTTTGGATAGCTAGTAATATAATTCCTTTTCACTCGACATATATTAAGTCCATCTAAATTTTTAAGGAAGGGTTTCAAAAGAATAACCAAATAACTAGGAAGAGAAATAGCTTCGAGAACTTCAAATCTTACTTTAGGAATGCTGCATTTCGGAAAGTGGTAACAGCAAAGGCGCATTCAAAAGAAGAGTTCGTATGCCTTTTTATTTTCTTCATCCAAGATTGAATAGAAATACGTTTCCTTACTGTAGCTCTTTTGAAGTAGAAAATGTAAGAAATCATATCATTGGAAACTGTATCTGTATTTATTATCCTTCTCTCGAATTCAACTTAGCTATACTAGACTAAAAGTACCAAGTAAATTGAAATAGTTGCACTAATATATAATATTTTTTTTAAAAAAAGAATTTTTCCTAGGGTTAACTTATTTTCTCAATCAAAATGTGTTGATATCTGTATTTTAAATGTAATATTCAAAATTCATGAATTTATAGAAAAGACACATTCAAGTTTAATACTTAATATTTAATACAATGCTTCTTAATATTGTTGTGTTGATCGGGATTCGATGAATTTATGCAAAACAGTCACAAAGAAAAATAACAGTTCTTTAAGAGCGATGATAATGTATTGACGAAACTCCAATCCCTTAATGACAAGATTTAGCAGCAATATTCACGGAATAAATCTCAAAAGGTCTTCACTCCTTCTGCAGCACTTAAACACAATTATCACTGTTTAAAAATATACGTATGTAAAAGATTATGCACAAGCACAGTCGAGCTTATTGCTAATCAAAACAATGCTCAATACTCGCTGGTTGAAATCAGACTGACTGGTTGCGTCTAGCACCGCTCTACTTATAGACCCAGCGGAAACTTCCCGAAAATTCCTCACGCGTCTTGTTGCCTAAAATTAATGGAGGAATCCACTACTTTCTAACATAATCCAGAGGGTCCTAAACTCGCCAACATTGTCACTGATGACGCCAAATTGGCCACCAACTCGGTAGCCAAAAGTGATGCTAACTTGGCTCTGTCGCCAAGATTTCACCAAGTTCTCATTGAATGCCAGTAAAATGCCTAATAGATGTTTGGAAATCTTTTTGAATTTTTACTTGAAAAAGTTCTTTTTTCGACTTCGTGCAGAGAAAAAATACTGCATCATTTACATCCTGCTTCATAAGGTATGTTTTCACAGTTTTCAAGCACTGTAAAGCCTTAGAAAATGTAACAGTTGGGATAAGAGTTTTGTTATCCGTTTCTGCATCGGAATCTCTATTTATTGGCTCAGACAAGTCAACAGTTGTATGAACTTCAGTTGCAAAAATAGGCAGTCCTACATCAAATGTAACCAAATTATTAAATTCCTAAAATATTCCTCTGCTTTGTGGAGTGACCTATGAGCTACCTGTCCTATTCAAAGCCTACCCAACAGGTTACATTCTGATAAGTCTAATAAGGCTCCGCAAGCTTCGCTGTCGAAATTTATTACTTACAAGAAAAATCTATTTTCGGGTCCGGACAAAAATGATGTCATTTGAAAAAAAGTCAAAGTTTTTCGAGCACAAACTAATATTTGTTTTCAACTATTGGAATAGTTTGTTAATTCGGGGTTTATTATTCATTGAATTGGGTTTTTACCTTCATTTTAATCAAGGGAAGAGAAAAATTTGTTATAAATCCAGAAATTCGTTAAATCGGGGTCTACCGTATTTAATTTCTAATAGCTTATACGCATAAATCAGATGTTGGAATGTTACGTTACGGTATCTACGTTATAGGTATTTATTTTGCTTATATTTCAATCTAAAAATAGTTATTCATATAGGTCATGTTTAGAATGTGTTAACTCTACTTTTTTAATGTAAAAACAACACTCGACTTTTTTAATGTAAAAATAACACTCGTAAAACGGTTTTTTTTGTCTGTGAAATATACATTGTTTTTGTATCTTAAAATATTTCTAGAAATATTCACAAACAGTGGTATACGAATAAAAGAAATGTTGGACCTTTTAGAAGAACGAAAGATTGAGTCAAAAATGTCTTATTACTTACCATTTTGAACCAAAAAAGAAAAGATAGAGACCCCCTCCCCCCAAAAATATGCTGCAATTTTTATTCGAAATCTGATATCACAGAGAAAGAAATCTTTACAATTTAACTTTTTTACAGATATCTAGGATAAAATATATTTTTCCTTGGCTTTTTCGATTTTTCCCCTTCTGGTGATGACTACCATATTTCAGTTGCAGTTTAAAGTCATTTAAATTCAAAGAAAATCCAGCAAAGGGAATTGGGAAGAAATGGTGTTATTTTTAGAACAATATACTGAGAGACACGTTGATGAAAAAGATAGACTCATCGATGGAAAAGACGCTATATATACTGGGAAAACAAAATTATTTGACTTTCAACCCAGTATTTTGCCAGAATTTTGTTGAATTGAGTTTTCATTTTGTTGAAAAATAAGAGTGAGAGATTTTTGACTTTATTGAGTAATACATAGAATTGAATTAACATTTTTCAATTCTAACGATTAGTTCACAATTTAACTACATATATTTTGTTCAAAATTTCAATCCTCAAGAGAATACATTTTAAATCGCTCCGTTGAGCTGAAGTTTTATAAACATGATTCTTTTGGATAGCAATATGGTAATTTATTTATAATGATGAAAAAAAATAATTGATTAGAACTAATTAGTCAAATAATCACAGATACAGTGACATTTGCATCATTTTTGGCGACTTGTGTCAAAACTTTAAAAGATTTTTTTCTCACGTTTCAAAGCATTCAGTTTAACTGAAATTTTATATACATGATTGTTTTGGATGCAAATGTGATATTTTAATGATAATTAATACAAGTTAATTGCCACTTAATATTGTGATTCTGTCATATGTATATACATATTTATATTAGTTGTTATTTTTGTTTAAAAGTAAATAAATGAAATTTGTCTTTGTTGACCTAAATAGGAATTTACTTAAAAGTTTTTTTTATATTACTTGTTGAGTAATAATTTATTACTGAACAAGTAAGGGCTGAAAGCATGGGTTGAAAATACTGATTAGTTAATAGAAACAGAGTTATATTATTGAATAGATAACAGAAATGGATTTACATTATTGAACAATTAATAGAAATTGATTTACGTTATTGAGAAGTTAATAAAATTGGATTTATACTACTTCAACGTTTCTTGAACTGGGAGTTGTGCGCACCGGGGGGCGTGAGAACCCTACGTAGGAGGCACAAGCCTATCAAAAAGTCAAAAATAAAAATTCAAACTTTGTATTAATTACTGAAAGGAAGCAAAGCAAAATACAGAATTAAAGATAAAATTCCCATTTACACTGATTTAGTTAGTTATAAATGCATCAGAACTGCACATAGCATTTGATGAATAAGTCATTAAAAACGTTTCATAATTACTAACGTCTCCCATCGGCTTGTCGCTTAGAAAATATTATACAAAGTTTACTACTTATCTTGATAATTTGTACGGTTTTTAATTATAGTCATATTGTAGTTTTAGCATCAATGTACATTATTTTTGCATTCAATACATTGTTATTGTATGAGGAGTGATGAAAATTATGACTAGAAATTGGGCCACAAACATTGAAATTTGAGAAGCACTACATTATCGAGTAATAAGTAGAAATGTGGTTCAAATTACTTAGATGAATAGAAATAAGTTAAAATTATTGATTAATAATTAAAAGTGAATTTAAAATGATAAATATAAATGGGTTCATTTTTTTTTTACTTAATAGACATTTACTTTTCTTTTTACTTAATAAATTGAAATGTAATGAATTTATTGCTTAATAAATAGATGTAAGAAATAGAAATATGTGATGGGTTTTAAGAAAAATGGAATAAATATATTTTTATAAAAACAATTCATTTTGAATTTTTTAAGCAACTAAATATGAGTACATTTTAATGTTGTATGTCATGAATTGAGAGATTGACTTCATAAATGTTATTCAACAATAAACGTAATAATATTATTATGATGTTAAATGTATAAGTAACTATTAGAAAGTTAAATACATTTACGGTTAACTTTTAAGTTTTAGGATCACGCACACACAAAGTATTTTTTTCTATCAAATTCGCATTAATTTTTCATATTTATTTGCAATACCTATTTTTTTCACATGTGAAAAAAAAACTACATGGATTAATTTCTCAGAAAATAATTATTTCCCTTTTTAAGTAATGTTTACGTTAAATATTGCTGTGGTTTACATTTTATTTAACACAATTAGAAGAATAGTTGATCTTTATTTTACTAAAAGAGAAGCGGATCAACGTAAACTCATCAATTAAAATTAATTATTTATTCCGAAAAGTTGAATCAACACTTTGATTTATTTTATTTTGCAAATTTGCAATTCGTCTTTTTTAGTTTACAATTCATTATAATTCATTTTCCTCTCATATAAGCTGTAGTTCGCTTCCCTTTCAGACTTTATTTATAATGCTAATCAACTAATTATCGTAATTAATTCTAATCAAAGACTACATTATCAAATGACAAATTTTTATTTTGCTTTAATATATTTGGAAAACATAAGCACAAATGAATTTTATAAATATACAAAATGTGATTATTATTTATTTTTCTTATGTGTAAGTGCCGGTAACATGTCTTTCCTAGAAACCTTGAGTCATGAGTTCTCATTTACATATTAATGAGAACTTTATGTTCTCGAAAACACATCTATATTAATTACTTGAACACCATTCCGCATGTTTTCTCTTTCGGCTCTCAGTTCGTCGACATTCAAAAACCAGCCTTCTGTACTGTTTTACGACGAATGTTGATGTCATTTCCATCTGGAGCTTATCAAAAGAAAGAATTCCACACTCGTTGTGAAAAGATTTCGGCGGAAGAATAAACAGCAAAATAAATGCTTCTCGATTTTCCCGCCTTCTGAGCTAAGCCTATTCCATTAATTCAATTCTTTTCTGTGTTTCCGCCATTTTGTCCTTTTGTCTGAGAATCGAGTTTTAGTGGTATGACAAGGGCCATATTACAAAAGATCATGAGAGGTTCGAATTAGAAAATTGAGAGAAATGGTGGGAGCCGTTATCATTCTTCCGCCAGAAGAAGGGAAAAGTTTTGGAGGGAAAGTTTGAGTCATTCCATTGCTCGTCGAACATCCATTTAATTTTTTTGGAGATGGTCCAGAATGCAGCGAGAGAGACACAAATTGGTTAAAATCAATTGGGACAGCGGACACTTTTTTAAGAGAAACCCTTTCAGACAAATTAGTCAAAAGCTCTACATTTTGCGAATGTTTAGTTCAGTGAAGTTTGGTGTAAATTTTGTGGAAAAGGTGTAATTATTTATTGATTTATTTATTACGTTTCATTTTTTTTGTTTTGTTCATTTTGCGAATAGAATAATATAAAATATTTGAAACAAATTAACTAGCATTTCGAATTCTTAACTAATATTGTAATGTCATCGTTGCTAGTTAAGTCTTTTTTGTGGAGTAAATCAGCGTGATGAATATGAACGTCATGGTTTGTTTCGTTTAATGTTTACATATAAACTGTTCTTTTTTTAAGAAAAACATTATTGTGAGAATTACATAAACGTCACACTAAAAAGCTGCACGAGGGATATTGGTGATGGATTCGCCGTTTTGTGCAATGATCAAGTGACGATGATACCTGAGCTAGCACCCTTCTCTCCTAGCTTCCACACCGCAGCAACGAGAGAACATTTGAGTCTCAAAAGGTTTAACGTGTATCAGCCACCTCTACAGGGTGGGTCTACTGCGGTACTTCAATGGTACGAGCTTATGACACTCCAGCTACGAGTACTTAACCTTGACTACAAGGTTGCCACGGCCAGTAACAAATTATAACAATAACTCCATTTTAATGTAGTACTTGAAGCGGTAAACTATTTTAATGGAATTCTAACCCAAAATAACAAACAGTCTCAAATATAAACTAAATGTGTATCAAGGTATTAAAGGAAATTTGACTTTAAATCATTAACTATACTAAACATCATTTATGATCTCCATGTTTGCATCCTTATAAACAGAAATATACATGCATTTTTATCTTCAGAACCGTGATTACATACTGTGTAACAAATTTGTAAATGGATATTAAAAACAAAGATACCCTATATGTTATGATTCCCTCCTTTTCCTCTTATTCAAGACGTCAGATTTTGTTTTAAAATGATAGCAATATATACTTTTCGTAATAATTTTTCTTCTTTTAATGGTAGGTATAAAAATATACTTGTTTCTCCGACATAAAATCATTAAACTACCTCTCAGCATTTTTAAACTTTTAATCATCTAAATTACCAATGTATGAGCTCAAATAACGCTTCATTACGCGATAATCTAGATTTTAATAACTTTCTGTTTACATTAATTCTCCTTTCAAAAGAGTATACAGTCTATTGGTATATGGAAGTAAATATGATACGTAAGGGAGCTCTAATTTCATTTCATTTATCAAATACTTGTGTAGAAAACAAAGTTCCGATGCTATTCCATTTTTAGTTAATGATCAAGTACAACTATAAGATACTTTAACAAGTACACGGAATAAATTAGTTAATATGTAAAACTTATAAAACTATATTTATCTTTCAAATAAATAAAAATCTCATTGTTATTTTCCTTTCATACATTTTTGTGATACGTCGCATTGCAAAAGAATATATGCACCCAAAAGAAGAACAACAGAAAAATAATAATCCCAAAATCTTACGTATATGTAATATATGGGGAAATAAAGGCACAGTTACAAACGTAGTACAAAAGAATGTAATATTAAGGCTACACGGTACCCTTTTTCAAAAAACTTTTTTGGAGACAGTTACAGTAAAAATAATCGATGTTTTATATTTAGATTATATTATTAAGCTGATTCTGTAAGCAAAAAGTCAGTTTGACCAGCCATTATTTTACAATTTTAAAAAATTAGGAATTTTTGAAGTTTTTTCAAACTTTTATAAAATACTCAATTTTTAAATTTTTTTAGTAATTTTAAGTTATTTAGGATTCTTACATTATTACAAACAATATTTAGTATGGATTTGAAAATCTATTCCCTTGTTGATTTTTAATAATTATTTTTCTATAAAAACCTGGAAAAAACACGAAAATTTTTAAAATATCAACTTGAGCATTTTTTAGAAAAATAACTAGAGTTCTCTCAGCCCTAAATCCATACTCACTTTTATAGAACATACATTTGGGAGTATATACAAAAAAATTCAAGGCTCTATCTTGAACAGGAAAAAAGCCTTAGGGATTAGAAAATACTTATACCTTCAAAATTAAAAGTCTGAGAAAAACGCATTTAAAGTTTGTTAAGTCATAAAACAAAAACTTGTACTGTCCGTAAAACTCTAATTTTTTAATATGTTATTTTCCAATGTATGTTCTACAGTAAAACATTATTTTTATTAAATATGACAGAAAATTATATTTTTAATTCAAAATATATTTTTGCATAATATTGATAGCATTTGTTAAGACGTCAGTTTATTCAGCTTTATTTTAACCTAATATTTCACAAAAGTATTGAAACACGAAGCATTTATATAGAGAATAATAATGATTCTAACTTAAGCTAAAAATAGTCAGGTTTGCTCATAAAATTTTATTTTATTCAGTTTTAAATTGGGGCAGTTTAGGAAGTTTTAGCTCTTGTCGTACGCCTTTAAAATACTAAAGTATAGTACTACAATATGTTTAGTATAATGTAGTTTGGTACAGCAAAGAAATATTCAGTTATGTCTGCAGCATTTGAATTCAGAATACTTGTATTCGGAAGTCTAATTACAGAATCAGCTGAGGACTAATTTTTGGATATATGATTTTCAGTAGTATTCCATCTTTTCGAAATATTGTTTCTCACAGAAACCCAGAACGCATTTGCCATGGCATTTTCTCTACAGGAAAAATTAATGATTAAGCTTGTAAGTTATATAAACCATTTTTAAAGCAAAAACTGGCCATGAAATTAATCTTTATTAATTAATTATGATAACTCAAAAAATTCAAAACATAATCAAGCAGAAATGATTTTAGTAATAAAAATTTTAATTAATAACCATTTCAAATTAAAAGCTCAAAAATGTTTCTAATGAATTCAACTTAAGTGTGAAAAAATGCTTTAAAAGGAAACCGAAACCAAAACCATAGCTCATAAAGCTTTAAATATCTTAAAAACTAATTTGCTAACAGATCTGAAATTTCGTGGCAAGCATCTCAATGATATGGGCCACCAAAAAATGCAAAAAAAAAAAAAAAAAAAAATCAGTAAAAATGAAATTTTTAGGGTAATGTATAGCCTTAAGAGGCTATTACATGAAAAATGTTTCATGAGAGCAAAACCAAAACCATCTATGACAGTTATACAAGCCATAATATAACATGGAGTCTATAATCCTTCATGTCACAAGATTTTCAGTGATAGATTGCATGTTAACTTTTACAGTTGAGAAGTGAATACAATTGTATTTAAGAAAGACAGCAGTTGTTTTCCAAGAACGTTCTAGAAGTACACAATTGACGAGAGATAGGTGAACGGCAGCCCATAAGTCTAGGAAATGTTCTCAAAAGCATTTTTAAGAGTTTCTCGCTATGCATGTCTTGCTGATAAGTGGACATGAGTGGCATGACAGGGCAACAAGCGTAACGTGGTCTTAACATAATAGCCAGTCATCTAAGTGTATTGAATGACAACTAAAAATAATGGACTATTCGCACCAATCGTTCGTTTATTTGTCCCACTTCGTGTAAGGACCCTATGCCCCTCTGTATCTACTGCTAAGTCAGACCTCTGATTAGAGCGCATTCCACACGCAATGAAATGGCCATCAGTACAGAAAATAAACTGAGTTTCATGTCAAAAGATAACATGTCTTCGAACGTAAACATTTCAGATTAACACCTAAATTGGTGAAACTCTAATCAATAATGCCTATGTCAGTGTTGCGGAGGTCAGTGCTTAACCTCTCGACGAACTTCGACACGTAAGTGGAGCGTCCACCGCATTACTCCGAATACTTTCCCTTGATACCACCGTATGCTTAGAAAGTGATAAACGGCTTCTTATATCAGTGTTATAGATTTTGTTGGTGCGCACTTGGCTATTCTTGTGACAATTCAATTCTTACTATCATTTTCGTTCATGATATGTTCTGAGAATCCTAGTTAACATTTCATTCCCCAATTAATAGTTTGCAGCTAAAAAATGTCGAAGCAAAAAGGATGGACGACTCACCTATTCGAGCAATCTGTTTCACTGAGACCTATAAATCACTTCACTGAGGCAATGGGAGTATTCATGCTACTTCATGGTGTGTCTCTAAGATAACGCGTCACAATATCATGTATCTAATCCAACAACTCCAATTGATTTCATTTTAAACGATCCCTACTGCGCATCTCTTATTCGCGTTACACACTTACTTCTTCTTTTAGTCGAAAGTTTAATCCGTTATCTAGATATCGTGAGCTACTCAGCTTCGTTATTAAAGCTCAATTTTTACTGGCGCATTTATTATTTTGACATAGAACTTATTATTTGACATAGATTTATTATTTTGACTTCATTTAACCCCAAAAAATATTTATGATATTCTAAAGTAAGAACGGGGGTAGTAAAGCACTTTTACTTCTGATTACTGTAATAGGAATATATTTCTATCTTACCTTCACGCCATAAATTAATGTAGGTCATTAGGTTGCATATATAGGTTGCATATATATCTTGTATGTGTTGAATTTATTCATACACATACAAGAAATTTTTTGAAAATCATTCCTAGTTGAATGGGAAAAAGAAGGCAAATTAATACAAGATATCTGAATTTAGACAATGAGGTTGTAGTTCCATACATAATTGGTCAACTTATTTTTAATGGCATACTTCCATTTCAATGTCGCTTACGTTTTCCGCATTTTGTAATACCTTAAGAGGAAAGTCGAACAGATATAATGTATCTATTTTACAAACGCTGTCAGTTGTAACTTTAATTGAGATTTCCATACATTTTTTTTGCACGGTCTTAAAAATTACAAGGTGCGTTGCGCTCGCATGGCTTCTGAGTGCATCGTAAATAAAAATAAAATAACATAAAACACAAGAAAGGCAGCACCTAAGAAAAAGTTTCTGTTGAAAATATTTTATTCACAATTGTCTTTCATTATAGCAACAAAAATATTCATATCTAAAACTTTTTCAGTCATGTAGGAATGGAGTTGAATGTTGTCGTATCCTCCCTATATTCCCCGTTGACGTACTTAGCTGACAAGGCATTTCGAGGATGATGTGGGAACCATGTACCAATAGGGCTTATGAGCGTGAAACAACAGGAACAGAGATGATACAGCAAAAAACACGACTGAATAAAAAAAAAGAACTACAAGACGATGCGAACGAAAAGGACGCCTAGTGGAATCTAACGTGTTGCTTTAGATGATGCTTTCAACACTTTTATTAATTTTTAGGCTTCCCTTGTCAATAATTGCCCATAATAAATGCATAATTTAACTTTTCTGGTCCTTTTCACTCTCTACAGTCATTTAATGTATTTTTATGTAAAGGGATTCAATACTTTTTATTGGCTCATCGTCTTAAAGACATTAACATTTTCAGTTAAATATGACTCTTACAATTCCTATCCTGCTTGAAAAACATACTTTGGATTAGATTACACTTTTTATTAATATTCAAATGAATCATGCACACAGGTTTTCGAAAATTTTGATAAATTATTTGAAAAATCTACTACCTAACAGAATTTCACTGAAGTGTGTTTTCCCTTTCTCTTTTTAAACCCCAGATTAATTTAAGTATTTCTCAAAAAAAAATTTTTTTTTGCCTGACTTAAAAACCGAGGCACATTTTTACTAAATTTCATGAATATAACAGAAAACTTAGATATTTTATCATTTTGTTGACTGGACAGATAGAAGTAAATATGAATAGGAATTAATAATTCATAAAGTTAGCAAATTCACTTAAATTACTAAAATTAAAATTATCTAATTTATAAATGCATCAGGAATAACGTTTGATGATGATATTTTCTCTGTAAAGAGGTCTCAGGGGTGTTAAATTTCACTGGAGGTCTGAAAATATAAACGATTTTCAAACGGGTAGAATTCTTTTAAATTTAAATTAAATGATTCGAATCTCTTACGTATTATTTAAAATAGAATGGGGCTTCAGAAAAGTATAAAATGTTTAAAATATAATAATAATTTTAAAAGTCATAAGCATATGAAAAATCTATAATAAATATTAAGTATTTTTTGCTTTGCTTACGCTATTTTCTAAAATATTAGCCTCTGATGTATAAAACTTTATAGAATTATCCAATGCATCATACTCTTAAAACCCTACCTAATTTTATTATTATATATCTTTTGTATTTCAAAATATTTGTAAAGTATTGCAATTTTTTAAATATTTTTTAAAAATGTATTTTTTTTATTTATTAAAATATGTAAGTTTTTATTCTATTTATATAAAAGTAGCTACAAAGTATTAAGAATACATTTGCCTTTATAAATCAACTTATAGCTAGTAATTAAACCTACTCTTTTAGAAAATAGCATGCGCGATCTAAAACTTAATAAATATTTCTTATAGAAAATTTTTTTGTTTTCATATGCTTATAATTTTTAAAATTATGATTATATTTTAAACATTTTATACTTATCTGAAGCGCCATTCCTTTATAAGTATTGTGTAAAAGATTCGAATTATTTAAATTAAATTTACAGAAATTATACCTGTTTGAAAATTGTTTATATTTTCAGACCCCTAGAGAAATTTAACACCCCTGTGACCCCTTAAAAACCTATCATGTTCACAATATTTCTCTAGTACATCATAAAAGCAATATATATGTAAACAACTACAACATAAAAAAACATTTGAATTTAACTCAGATCATTTTCGAGGAAGCAACTTTTGAAATTTTGACCTTGGAAGAAGGATTTTTAGAATGGATTTCAATATTATTTTCTTTAAATATATGTTTAAAAAAAGACCATGAATCTCAATATTTGTTTCTAATACGCCATATAAGACTATTTTTATGGGGTTGTAAACATTTTCCCTGGTTCATTTTATTTAACAAAGAAAATGTTTATTAACACAGATTTATTTACAATCTCTATTGCAGAGATCAATCTTAGCATCTCAGTATTATTTATTTTTAAGAAAAAATAATGATGAACCACATCATGCAATTTGTTTTGTAACGTGTTATTAATCCTCTGTTATTAATTTATATTTATTAAAGTATAAAAATATATACATCTATTTTAATCCTTATTTTATATTTTTAGGTAATATACACACACACACATATATATATATATATGAGTTCTGTACTCTTCATTGTTACCATACATGCAGTATTTCTGTAGGCCAGAACAATGTGAAACATTTTCACCCACGCAATCATTCTGATAAAACCGAATTCTAGAGTCCAGAAGCAATAGTGAACGATTCACAAGTTGACAGAAGCACCTCGAGCGGGTTTCATATCATGGGATCTGCATGTTACATCCTGTCACCTAGTATGTTCGAAGAAGAGCGTTCCGCTAAAATATGATGTCAGCTCTATGCGAAATCTGTTAGGATTTAACGGATGCCCAAAAAATCAGAAATTCTCGAACCCTCACGCTGATGTTTGGAAAGAATTTCTTTAGAATGTATTGCAGTTCTTTCACTCTGTAGGGAAAGAAAGATTTTTCTTCAGGCTTAGCTTAGAGCAATTTAATGTTTTATGAGGATGTATTTCGTAATATTAGTAACAAAAAAGTGATGTATTTAATGATGAAACTTTATTTTGTAAGAAGATTGCATGATCGTTTGATTAAGTGAAGGAAATCATTTCTCATTTATTCTGCTTACACGAGAATCATAAGAAGTTTTTTTTTATTTTATTGATACCTTTTTTGAAGTGTAAATACTAATAATGCAATGTATATTAGGTGTCAAGCTTATATTTTTTCATTTTGTACACAAATCAAATCTACGTTATAGAAAGATTTATTTAAATACGAGAAGAAACATTGCCAGTGAGAAGTAAACACACAACGTGTATAGTTTTTTTTGAAACTGCGCACCATTTTTTTGTTTATGGGGTCATTTGAAAAAATATTTGTTTCGTGAAATTTTGTATTTTGCCTTTATTATTTATTCTTTCATATTTTTAGATATATTTTGTAATTTTCCTTCACATACACAAGCACACACAGTGTGTGCATGTGATATCTGTAACGGCTAGATTATATAATGTATGCTAGCCATTGCCCGCCCAATTCGCTGATTATTTTCTGAAGTTCTATTATATATATATATATATTATATTGTTGTCCAAGCGCAATGCGTTCGATTGTGTTAAAAACATTCTTATATACCTAACATCTTGATTTAAAAAGATCAGGACTCGAGAGTATTTAAACTTGAAGTAGAATTGTCTTTCTGTTTCCCGAAACATTCTTCCTTAAAGTGGATTTCCGTAAAACTTATTTTTAATGCATCTCTGTTCAACAAAACAAACATGCTTAACAAATTTTAAGACTAAGTATATTGTTCAAAAACGGAAATATTAATCTGTAACGCACTTGAACCAATCTGAACCCATCTTGGATGTCGATTCTCCCAAAAACCCTTTGTAATGGATATTTACTCCGTGAAAGATACTTGCTTGTGAAATTTCAAGTCTACAAGTTTAAATGTTTTAAAATGGAAATATTTATCTATAATGTTTCTTAACTCTCACAACACCCCCTGGGGGTTGATTTTAACAAAATTTCTGCTTCGCTGATCTTAACTACGTGAAAAAAGAACATGCTTGAAAAGTTTTAAGTCTGAAGGTCTAACAGTTCATAAAAGAGAATAATTATCTATAACGACCCTCAACCCCTCGCAACTCTCCTTGGGAGTCAATTTTTGTTAAGGTATCCGACTGCTTGTGACAACCTTTTTTGGAAAAATTTGATATATGGGGATTTTTTTGTGATTTTTAGATTTATTTAGTATATTTTTTAAAAAAAAAAATCCAAAAATTGAAAACAGAAAAAAAAATTTATCATTATTAAAATGGGAAAAAACTGGTGAAAATGTACAAAAAATTACATAAACGAGGCTCGTTCTGTACAAAAGTTTTATGAACAAATTCTCAATTTTTCGATTTCGATGTGTTACTTTGTTATTCATGTTTGAAGTAACCTTCAGGATAAGAAATATTTTAATCTTTACAAAAACTAGAGCACTTTATCTTAGTGATTATATGAAATTGCTTAAAAAAACAGTGATTATATTAACATAAAGAACTGTAAATTTTGAAAAAAAAACCAGTAATTGATAAAACTGAAGGCCAAAACACTTATACTGTTATACAGAACATACACAAAAAATTCAGCAAATTATTTTAAAACCTTTTTCAGCAATCGCAGTCCCCGTTTGAGCTTTTCGAAAGAAAAAAAACACATTTCGAGTAAAACGCATTTTAAAGTTTGACACCTTGTGTAAAACTAATGCATTTGCTTTTACTAAAACACTTGTAGTTTTTGTTCTAGTGAATGGAAAATAAAAAAAATTGGTATTTTTATTAAGCTAATAAGATGACCTATAAAATAAAATCATAAACAAACTGTGTAAATGTTTGAAAAAAAATCATGTTTTTTGGGTAGTCGGATACCTTAAAAGTTAACTGGAATAAAAAAAAACTGCTTGAAATTTTGAATTTTTTTTTTTTTTTTAACTTTTTAATATTATGTAACTATATTATTCAGGTATATAATACGCATTATATACCTGCATTATATTTGTACATAATATGCATTATAAAAAACTAATATTTCTATACAAATAATGTATTTGCCCAGTATTATATGTTCAAATTTATTGAAAATTATACATTTTTTGTGCAAAAATTTAAATGATTAGTTACAAAATTTTAAACAAAATTTAGTTTTTTGAAATGCTAATCATGTCTAGTTTTGCATTTATAAATACTCGTTGTACTTCTTGAATCATAAATAAAGGAGATATAGTACAAATTGGATCTTGAGAATTATTCTAAATTAAATACACAGCTTGTAAAATTGACATTTCGTTTTTCCTTACTGCTTATTAACATTTGAATGTTCATGAATAACTCCATATGCTTATAACTGTAAGTTTTGCTTTAAATAAATAAATATTCTTATGTATGAGTACAAAATCAGATTATTTTGTTATAATTTTTAAAAACAGAGTTCCATTTAAATTAAACATCAAAAATTAACTTTTTAAATTCATCAAATACATTTTCTTTGTGTATTTTTATAATAATTAAATTATGTGTAAGGAATTCTGTCATATCCTGTAATAATGATGTTCAAAGTGAAATAAAAATACTAATATTTATAGACGTAAAATTTTGGTATTTTAAATGGAAGAAGGTGTGAATAACACGTGTTGATGAAGTTGAGAAAGAGTAATTAAAAAGACTTCTAAATAATCTAGAACTTCAAACTTACAATTTAAACAGTAAAAAATAATGCAAATTAATCCAATTAATTGTAGCATAGCTTTATATTGTACTAAAAATATTACTTTATAAGATGAAAATTCAATTTATTATCAGTTTCCTCAAAATGCATTTTTTGTTGACTCCGGTACACTTCTCACAAAATCTACCTTACCTATAGTGCTGATCTTTTGCATATTATAAGATCCACAAATTTTCAACAAAATTAATGAATTTTTTTTCAAATAAATATTCACAAATTTTAGATATTGCACAATTTCTGCATAAAATTTATAGGAAATTTGAATCACTAAATTGAATTTTTTTTTTTAATTTTTATAAATTTATTTTTTAACATTTCATTTCATTCATTTTATGGATTGTTATGTTAACAAAGGCTCTGTAAAATTTTTTGTAGTTATATATGCAGTGGATTTTATGCAAAGTGTACCTAAAGTTAATAACATGCCTCGGAAGTAAAAAAAAAAAAAAAATAGTTATTGATTATTTATTGCAACTACAGATTTATTTTAATTTAAAATCGATTTTTATTTTACATTAACAGGTACATAAATATTCAGATATTTCAACGTAAAAGTTTCTCTTAGATTGATTGTAATTTAAGTAAGTGAGAATCATTTAAATTTGGTGTAAAAGAAGCTATTTTTCCTTGTCGCAGACGTCCTATTGATCTTTATAATATGAGTGACAAATATCAAATTTATAGGTCGTATATATAATTATTCAGATATCGTGATGATCGAGTGAGTCTATTTTCTCCTTCACATACACATATAGATACACAACACGTCGTTGTAAGATATTTTTCAGTGACATTTGAACTTGTCCTAATTATTCTTGTTCATATTCATTTTATGTTTAATATTGAACTGTTCTGTTCGAGTTTTATACACTGAAAAGTTTTATATGTTTAAATGTGACATCACAAACAACCATTTTAAATCTGTACAAAATCTCCTAAAATTTTTAATTTTTTCTTTTAGTTCAGAAGTAATGGTTTAGTCTATATGAAAAAAGTAAATTAATTTTTCAATGATCTTTCATTAACAACTTATTCAATTTAGTTACTGATGAAGTCCTTTCTACATATGTATATATATATATCTATATATATATATATATATATATATATATATATATATATATATATATATATATATATATAAATTTATTCATCTAATCTAATTTTTCTATACGTATTAATTTACACAAAATTTCTTAAATGCATAACATGTAATATTAAGAAAATATAACAGTCGGACACCGATTTAACAATTTTTTCTTTTCCCAATTAAAATGAAAACAAAAAAACCCGATTTAACGAATAATAAACCTCGAATTGACGAATTATTTGATCAGCTGAAAAATTTCCGTTTATTGATTTGTATTAGTAAAAATTAGATATTTTTCAAATGGTAGATAATTTTTGTCCGGAGCAGAAAAATACCTATTCTTGTAAGCCGAAAATTCCAAAGGTAAATGGTGAAGACCATTATTAGATGAGTCATGAGTATAACAAGTGATGCGAGTTTTAAGAGACAGACAGGAAATATTATTTTTATTCCATCGCAATCCACAACGCATGGAATATTTTATGATTTTAAGGATCGGATGCATTTGATGATGGATTACCCATTTGTGCAACTAAGTTGAGGAAATTTTTCATTTTTGGAACCAATGAATAGCAATTCTAATAAAGAAATTGATTATGAAACTTCTATCAAAACTGTTTATTTTCTAATGTTTTACATTATTTGTGTGGAAACTGTAGAAACATACCTCTCTTTTATGCAGAAAGATGTAAATGATGTGGTATTTTCTCCTCGAGTAAAAAAAAACTATTTTGAGTTAGGAATCACAAAAAGATTTTCAAATATTTTTCGCCAGTATTTTAAAAATTCCAATTAACTGGTGCAGAATAATTCACAAATAGTGTTTATTTAGCTGTTGAATAAAAAGTGTGTAATTTCTAACCATGGGTATTTTTTGAATATTTGCTAATAAAATTTCCAAAATTTAAATATAAAAAAAAAGTTGTGTTTTGGTTTGGACCTGATATAACGAATAAACCCGAATTAACGAACGTCTGATGAATTCGCGAAATCGTTACTTTGACTGTATTTCATAACTAAATCGATACTGCAAACACATGAAGAAATACAATTCATATTTATGAGTATTTAAATACGATAAAACCAAAAAAAAAGGAAATTTATAGCCCGATTTCCAGTACCATTAAAATTTATTCTTTTAATAATTATTGTAAACATATTAATCCTGAAAATATATTAATTATGAGCCTTCATTTTTATATTCAGGAGAGTTGTGTCATTACAGATAAATTAATTAACTCGAACATCATTCAGTATGTGTTTTTATTTCAAAACTACCAATTCATCAACAGTTGTTGATTGAAATCGATAACCAGCTTTCCGTATCATTTATCGCAGAACTCAGAGCGTTATTTCCTACCTCAATACGCCAAAAGTGAAAACTCTTTAGTTGTTATATTTAGAAAAGAATTTAACGGGAAAATGGTCACAAAAATAAGTGTTTTCTCGTTTCCTCATTTCCGAAGTCTAACGATTCTATAAATTCAATTATAAACAACACTTTCCTAGCTATATGTGTATTGGTGCAATCATTTTCTTCTTTCGTCTGTAGTTTATGACAGTGAAGTTTAGTAGTGCGACAGAATAACTAGACATTATTCAAAAAATTTAACATAAATTGTTGCAACTGTAAATCATCATCATTTAATTCAAAGAGAAGGAAAAGTTGCTTAAAGGGGGAAAAGAATTTCAGTCACCTCGTTGCTTCTTTGTTTTACAATAGAAATTCATGTTCAAGGGGAAGAAGTGCAAAATTGTATAAATCAATTTATTCCACTTATTTTTTGTTTAATTAGTCCAAACATTGCACTAAGTTTTAATGTATGGACTTGATATATTTTCTCTTACGAGTATTCTTATTAGAATCATCTATTTTAAAAGTCTAAATATAAAAGAAACAAATAAACTACCAATACATTTTTAAAAACTGCTTCTATGTTTTTTATGTTGTTTTTAAAATTGAATACAAATGTTCTATTGAAAGGCATTCGGATGAAGGATTTTTTGCGAAGTGTATAACCTATAAATCTAGAAATGTGTTCTTTTGGAGGGAATTTTTTCGATCATATACTGCAGTGCTCCGCAAACTTTTTATCGCTGTGAACCGGTCAACGTTTGATAATTTTACCACCCGCTGATGGTGGCACACGTTGATTGTTTATATTTTAGATTGTTTTGATTTAACGATTTTAATTTAGTTACATTTAAATATGCCTTCAGAATAAAATATTGTTACACCAAAAATGAATAAAATCCATTTAACTTGGAATATAAAGTGATATCCGTGGAAAGTTGCTTAAATCCAAGAGAGAAATGTGCCACTTTAAATAAAATGGCAATAGTTTAATGTTCTTTAGGCGGCCCGGCACCTTTTGATCCACGGACCGGTACCGGTCCGCAGACCGGGGGTTGCGGATCACTGATATAATGTATTCAAGTTTTTTAATTTTTTGGAAACTTTACAAGAAACATTTGAGGCAAATTTTCATTATGATGCATCGGAATACAAAATAAAAATGCTGTTTAATGTGGTGTTTATAATATTTAAGGAAATGTCAAATAAAAATAATAGAAAATGATAAAGTACCTTATTTCTAAATGAAATTCTAATTAGAAAAAATATATATATTATGATTTAAATAATAATAATAACAATGATCATTACTAGTGAAACTTAAAAAAATGTATTTATTCACTAAACGATTTTGATATTGTTTATAGCGAAAGGAAAGTTTGTGCTCGGAAAAAACTTAGATAAGTGATCAATGATTAAATGCAAGTTTAGATAACCGGTATTTTTAATTTTTAATTCAAAATGCTAATGTAAATACAATACGTATGTATGATTTTGCACAAGAATTTTCCCTGTTTTTAAGATTAGAAAGATGGTACTTGCATATTATAACATCGACTAATTTTGCCACATCAAAAGACGTCGCCCATTCAAAAAATGTCTCCAAAGTGGCTGTCGTTATTATTACTGTCTTCGAACATGCACGGGAAGGGTTACTACTATACCTGCATATCGTGACATTTATCGATTTCTTTTGATTTAACACAGTACTTCTCAAACTTTCACTATTGGTGACCCAATTTTCAATCATAATTTTTATCCCCCTCCCCTTATACAATAATAACGCGCTTTGGCGCTAAATCTACAATAAAATCTTAACTATGAACCATACAAATTAACAAGATAAGTATTAAATTTTGCATTTGTTACTTTTAAGTAATATTTATTTTAAGCAAATTACCTTTAAGTAATACGACAATTATGATATTCGATGAAAATTTTTTTCTTCCATCAACCATTTCTGAAAGTATAAATGTCATAGAAAAAGAGTCTAGTCTATGTTGTACTCTATCATATCCATCACATTTGGCATTAATATTTAAAACGAGAAGATTTCACAATGTTTTAAATCGGGAAAGCCTGCGCGCACTCGATACTAACGTTAACTAAGGTGACTAAATCATCCCAATGATCTTTTTATTGGGGGAGGGATCTTTTTTTTTACAATAGTTTTTATTGTACACGATAAAAATCACAATTCCAGTGAACAATTTCACTAAGAGAAAATATACTTACCTACTTTCAAGTACTTTTCATTTTTTTTATTTGATAATTTGAGAAAATCCATTAAAAGTGAACTAAAATGTTTCTTAAGTACGTAATACGAAAAGTGTCTGTGATTAATAAAGGACACAAATCACAGGCACTTTTCGCTGACATTACAGGGATGATATTTGCAATAAAAACCGTCATATTTTGTTGAAATTATTGTAGTTTAGCTGTCTTTTGACTTTGAGCCCCGCGCGACCGCTCCCGTGTTAAGTGTATTCAATATAAAAAATATGAATGTTAGTTTTAAAAACGAATTGTGTAAAACGCGTATTTCATCATGCTTTACATATTTCAGAATACATTTAAAATTCATCTTAGCCAAATAACCATTCAAGGACATAATTAATCATATCAAAAATTCCTAAGTCAAATGACGATGACTGCCGCAAATGTGCTTGCTTGGTGAAAAGTGATGAAAAGCGAGTCTTCCTTTTCTTTCTATAGATATTGTACAGCATTTCGATAATAGCAACAGTGATGAATTTTTAATCTTCCTAGAATTTTTCTCTGGGTCTGAGTTTTTTTCCTGAAAGAGTAGTATTTTAGGATTAAAAAGAAAACGTAATAAAATAAATCTCTCACCATGCCATTACAGTAAATAAAACAAACTGTTGTTTTTTTTTCTATTTAGCTATAAGATCAGATCGTTGATAAACGTATCAAAGAAGAAAGTATCAGTGTAAATGCGTATTTTTTTCATGTTAGAAAGTATTTCATTTACTTCGTTCCAGTAAATTAATTTTTTAAACTCCGATATGCTAATATTTCCGATATTTCTGATATGCTGGCGCCCCCTTGTGGGATCATCATGCCCCCTACGAGGTGCATCCCACAGTTTGAGAAACACTGATTTAAGGGGACTTGGCACCCTTTGAGCAAACTTCTTTATTTACGTATTTAAAAATTATATTTTAGCATTTTATACAATGTTTCTATTCAAGAAAATGTTACCAGATGAAAATTTTCATATATTATTCACACAATTTTAAAAATTTTAATTTTTTGAAGAAAATTGGGAAAATTTTAAAATCCTACTCCTTTTGTAAAAATTAATTTTTGACCTGAAATTTTTTATAATACTCTTATGGATGATCTAAACATCTTTAGGGATCGATTTTAGAATAACTTCATTCGTTTTTGAGAAAAAAAATAAAATGATGATATACAGGCTAAAAATCAACGAAAAAGCCAACATGTCTTACATTTTATTTTTTTTAAAAAAAAGTATTCAGTTTATAGCAAAACGCATCCCTAATTTTATTACATGCTTTATTTTAACACGCAGGAAAAAAATGGAAGTGATTGGTAAATAATTGTCGAAGGAGTAGCATTTTGAATGCACTAAGGTTTCGAAAAACACAAACTGAGAAAAACAGGTTTAAAGTTTATAATTCTGAAAAAAATAATTATTATAAGCTTAATTAAACTTAAAATACCACTTTAAGATATTAGTTATACTTTTTTCTTTAAAATAATCGCATTTTCGTATTTTTTCAACCCACACATTTTTATAATTGATCAACTTTTAGAGAGTACTAATTGCCCATGAAAATTCAAGAAAAATGTTAAAAATTTTTTTTCTGTCACGACAGAAATTTTAGCTGTTTTTCTTCTTATAATATTAAAGTATTACATTTGTATGAAAAATATATCAGGAAGAAGAACTGAAATTATATAAAATTATTAATATAAAATGCCTTAATTTAAAAATTTTACATGCACACATTTCACAAGGAAGAAAAATTACATTATTCTATTGCCTCGGAAATATTCTGCTTTTAATACTACACATTCTTTTTTATAGTTATTATTTCTATTTCTAAAATAGATTTTTTTTTTATTATAAAGCATTTTTTTAGCTTTTTTTTTTCTAAAAAAGGGGGTGTGGCTGAATTGCGTAATTTGTTTTCAAATGAAGTTTTAGTCAACTTCTAACTTTCCGACATGCACAAGTGATATATCAATCGAAAGATAATAATGCAAAGAATAAGATTAAATGAAAATAAAAAAAACGATAGGTTTGTGATTTTTAGGGTACCAAGTCCTCTTAACAAAATCAGTCAATGGTATAGCAACCCTCTGCAAAAAGGGGAGCTGCAAAATGTTCTACATCAGATATCCTCATCTTGGGATCCCTGGAACTTTTTGACAGGGGTTCCGTAAGTGATCAGTATTTGCTTTATCAATACTCCGAAATTTTAATTTGAATAAAAAATCGAATTCTTATAGGCTGTTAGCTTGTAAACATAATAATAAACAATTATTTTATGTATAAAATAAAATCTTAAATTTTCGTATAAGTCACGTGTTTTAAGCATAGGTGGATTTGTTAGTAAAGAACAGCTTATCGACACATCGATTCGACGTTAATGTCCAAATTTAAGCAGAAGCAGCTTCTAAAATTCTTGTTCCAAATTCGCAACATACGCCGCCCATTCTCACACAGTCTTAAACATTTTACTGTCATTGTGAACAATGTATTTAAGTTAAAAATATTTCTCAACGTATTTTCGCAACAAAGCCAAAACCTAGAAAGTAATTAACGTAGAATATGAAATTTGACTGCAGGTAGCTTCAACATACTTAGAAGTCGACAGTTTGTGTCGAAAATTGCAAACACATATCCCAGTTTTTAAATATATTGCAATAGAAGATGACATCTGGAGAGAACGAATTAATGAGTATGTGACCTTATTGTTACGCTAAAAAAATTTAATAAAAGTACAATACATTTTTAAAGACTTCCTTAAAGTACCTGTAACATTTTGATCTGCTTAAAGTATTACTTAAGGTGTATTCTTCCAAGAGGCCTATTTTAGATAAGGTTTCCCCCAAGCATCTTATAGTTTTAGGGGCCTCGGGAGTCGGCAAAGTTTGAAACCCACGGCTGTATATTATGCCAATTGAGAATATGATAGTCATTTGACATTTACCATAATTTCTCATTTCATGCGATTATTATTTAGGAAAAAATGACAGCAATTATCCGCACTATCGTCCACATTGAACTCAAAGTAATTATATTCCTAATTTACCAGTCTTGATTAACAGTCTGCAACTTAACTCTCTGACTGATGCAAGAAACTGTTTTTTAAAGAAAAGAAAAATAACTAATGTTTTTCTAAGAAAAACTAGGACCTGTTTTCTCCCGAATCTTACTCTTGACCACAAATAAGATGGTACAAAAAATGATGTAAAATAATATTTCACCACCTAATTAAAGCGAAGCATTAATTACGAACCAAATAGGACGTAAAGTGCCGCCGCCAAAAATTTACGCCGACATCAGAATTGACACGAGTAAACATCGTTATCCTAGCTCTTGTTTGTTATCGTAGAACCAAGATTTATTGTGTTATTAGGTTACCACGGTAAAACTTGCAGAAAAGCGATGATTGCGCGCCAAATTAACGAGGATTGGCGCGGTGAAAAAATTTAAAAAATGCTGGTAATTGGTATATTAATTGATGGTCCTTGTTATTACGGGGATGGTGATAATTTCCACGCGTGTAACAGGATAACCAGATACCTTGTTAATTAATCTTCATTTTCCTCCAAACGGTGTGTCAGGAAGAATTACGAAGGAAATGGAAGGAGATTGCCAAAATTGCACTTTTATCTTGCCCCAAGTTGCAGCAGCGAAAATCACCCTGGCTTACAAGGTACGGGAGCTGGAAAGTTTTCCATTCAAGTGATTAGTAGTATTAATAGTAGGAAATTGCTGATGGATAGCGAAAAAAAGGGAGTGTTCATTATTTTAGGGCTTTTTTCCTTCGTGCTTCGTAAAATTCATCACTTCTGCTTCGTTGGAGGTTTTATGTAGTTATTTGATAAATGAAGCTCAATAAATCATAAAAAAATTGCTTTTAAGCAAATGTACAGGATTAGAATATGATACAAAAGCTTGCAAGTTGAAAGTATGGTTTTTTTTACAAACAATGATTTAAATAAGTAATTTTGATTAAATAGGCAATTAACTCTTAAATCTTAACAGATATGATTTTTGATTTATTATTATCATATATTTTGATGTTTTCTACCTGATTTTTCTTTCTTGTTTATAATTATCTTCGCTCTAGTGTAAGGTGGCCAGGCGTCCCACTTTTGGCAGGATTTCCTCGATTTTTAAAAATTTGTTCCGCGTCCCATGATGTTTAAAAAGTACCGATTTTGGGAAAGAAAGAAACTAGAGAACGGGGGGGCGTAAAGGGAATATACAGTTTTTGGCGGCTTTGTGGCTATTTCGCCGTATGAATTTTATATGATTTTTGTTAATCTTATATTATTAAACTTTAATAATAACAAATATTTGTTGATAACTTATTTTCGAGAACTGCTTATCAAATTCTATAACATCATATAAAGTTATTTCCAACCATTGTTAGATTTTTTTTTCTGCGGAACTGGAATAAAAACTAGAATATTAGATTTCATTTCTAAGCTCGGTCAAACTTATATGATATATTGATTAGGAAAAGATTAAATCTTGGGCAACAGCAAAAATCACAGTAGAGAACAAATGATTAGAAATTTTTCAACATTTTGAAACAAACCATTTTCTGTACATTAATTTACTAAAAGTTGTGGAATTGTTGTCTTACCAGGATCTAATGCTGCGAGACTGAACGCATTTTTTGTACAGTAAATAATGTGGAATCAGAAAAATCACAATTAAGTGTTGAAACTCCGAAAGCTTTTTTTATGTGTGAAATGTATTGTAACAAATTTTTATGAAGAATTTCATGACTTTTAAAACAATGACAGCTACTAAGACAAAATAACTAAATTGAGAATTATACCAAAGAATAAAATAATACTACAGTGTAGTATTATTATTTTATTCTTTGTATAGTTCTTATACCTAATCTTTTAATGTATTATACTTGCAAATTGTACTTATATGAAATTAAATATTTGTATATATTACAATACTCTTTTTGCGTTCTATTAAAAATTTTATTGTTCCATGAAGACCAAATTTTTTATCATGAGCCCCCCACCACCACCAGTCTATGGTTTGCACGCTATACCAATATTAAAATCTGGTCTCGTTACTCTAGAACAGAGGTTCCCAAACTTTTTTGTCTCATAGACCCCTTGCCATGTTTTTTTGTTTGGGGTAGACCCCTGCTTACCTAATACAGAATTTTTGCAAATTTATGAACTTAAATGTGTTTTTGACAGTTGGTACTAATACTTACATTGAAAGAATTAAATTTCTTACAGTAGGGAAGAATAGCGTTTGAAATTTAAGAAGCACATCTTAATGAATCAAATTAAAATTAAATTAATGCGTAAAATAACTAAATAACAAACAAAGGCTTTTAAGGAGAGGGAGGAATATGGCACTTCAATAACAAATTTTCTAAATTTAATATCGGTCTATTCAGGTTTAAACCTAAATCTCCTTTTGTTAGCAAGTGTGGGCCCAGTTTTTTCCGTTTCCCCCTTTCTTTTCTTTCTTTTCTTTTTGTTTGTTCTTGAGATTGGCAAACTCAATGAAAATCCCTCTTATTAGGAAAAGCAATTAAAAACTTTATCACAATACTCATGACAAATAACAGGTATGTCTATTTAAGGCCAAAATTACTGTCACCCATTTCTAAACTTTATTTTAAAATCTTCATTAGGGCCTATTCGGATCAGTTACTAATATGACTGCAATATGACATTTTTTTTCAATGTGACTCAATGAATTCACTGTCTAGTGTGGTATTACTATTAAAAAAAGCAATTTTAAACCTAGTTTAAAAGTCTGAGTAAAAGACATTTAAATATTGAGCATTGGTTAAAATGTCCAGACTGATTGTATGTGACAAAATGGGAAAATTTGCAACGTTTAATATAATACTTATTTTGCTTTATTCTGTAAAAACATACTGGAATTATCCTTGTCTTAGTAAAATTTATGCTGTCACCTAGTAACCACAAATTAACTTCATTAAATTTAGTAAATAAATCAGTTAAATTGGTAAGAAATCTAGTTTCCAATAGATAAATTCTTTTTCAAAAAATTAAGTCAGGATCTGTGTTAATGAGAGCTACTATCATAGACCCCATTTACACCTCATGGACCCCCAAATTATTTTTCTGCTGGCGTGGACCCCTTGAAGGTCGTCATAGACAACTTCGGGCTCTAGAAAATAGGTCTTCAAACTGGGTTTCTTAGAAACCTATGGATTTATTTAACTTTGACAGGGATTCCGCATGTTATCAGTTATTTATTTAATCAAAACGTAAAAATTGTATTAAAATTTTAATTTTTATAAGAGATTAAGTTCTTCAAGGCAGTTTGCTTGCTAAAATACTTATAAATAAATATTTTATTTATAAAATTAAATCTTAAGTTTCATGAAAGTCATGTGCCTTCAAGCAAGAATGGATAAATCAGAAAGCTTTCCAATGAAGAAAGAACAATTTATTAGACATATTAACATATTCGATGTTGAATGTCAATAAGTTGTTGTCTGTTCATTGTTGAACAGTCTAAGTTTAACAAGGACTATTCCTAAATTTTAGGCTGAAATTCTGTGCAATACGCAGAAGTTTTTCCCCACAGTTATTAATGTTTTAAGCAAAAATATTATTCGACATATGTGCCTACGAGAACAAAATATAGAAGCAAATTAACGCGTAACATGAAATGCGACTGCAGAAATCTCCATTGTATCTAGACTTCAATAGTTTGTGTAAGAAAAGCAAACACATATCCCAGGTGTTAATTATGTATTGGCATATGACACCTGAAGTACGAATAAATAAAGTAGATTAAAATATTATTTTAAATTTTTTTAAAAATATACTGTATTTCTTAATTGTCCGTTCTTAAAATACCCATAACATGTTGATCTACTTTAAATATTATTTTAAGATATATTCTTTAAAGGAGCATTTTTTCGATGGAGTTCCCTAGAAGTACTATATAGTTTTTAGAGTTCTGTAGGTCGGTTAAACATGATGATCGCAGTTCTAAGGACAAGATGATTTTTTTAAAAAAAGTTAATTTCTTTTGGATATCTAAATGAGAATATTAGATTAAAATTTTTTGAACTTTAAATGAATATTGATCCGATATAATAAAAAATTATTAGTATTTCCATCTACTTCACAATATATAAATTTTGTGATTTTATAGTAAAATTCAAACCTGACTTTAAGTATAATAATTTTATATTAAAAAACACACCAATGGAATATAAAATTCTAAAACTGGTATAAAATACGCATTGTAAAATTAACTAAATTAACTCAACATGTGTGTGTAATTATTTAAAATATTTTTTTTTTTCAATTTGCCATGTGTCAAAAGTCGGTGTATGGGTGTAAAATATAGAATCCTACATTGGTATTTTTATAAAATATTTGAATTTTCTAAATCCCTGATTTCTTATCTCATTTTGTTCATGTTAAGTTTTTATATTAATATGAAAAAAAAAAAACTTAAAAGGAAATAACTGTCAAACAAACAAGATTATCTGGTCTGGAAATCGAAGCTTTTCCTATTTTTAGACTTACATATCGTCTTAACTAACTCCTCCGTATTAGATCAAAAACGATTAAAATTCAATGAGGCGGCAATCGAAAGAAGCTCAGCCAATCACTTTCCGTCTTGGTATAGTCGATGACGATTGCGAAGCTCAACGATGCGATGAAAATCGAGTCGAATTACTTACACTAAAACTATCTCCACGTCGCCGCCTGTCTGATTTCAGTCTCATAGTGAGACGATATCTGAAGAAATTTACTTTTTATTTCTTGAATTGGACTGATACGTTTCAATCAAATTGGGTGATTGAAGAAGCTGTACTAAAGATAGTTTTCTCTGGGATAGAGTTCTGTCTTGTTCATTTTTCTTAACTATTTGAGTTAGGATTTAGTTAGTGGATTAAAAGTTGCATAAGAGGAAATAATTATTTTTTAGATATAAGTATAAAAAAAGTTAAAGAATGGTGCTTAATCAAAGAATTTTATTTGTAAAAGCATCCCACTACATTCGAATACGGGATTTTAAAAAAGTAGATGAATAAACAATTTTCATGATATTAAGTGTCAATTTTATTAGAATACATGTATAAAATTGTTTTAAGGACATTATGACAAAAAAAATTATTTAAATGCAAAATTTTGGCAAAAAATTATTTTAGAATAACCTATTTTCACAAAATGTTCTTCTTTTATAGAAAATGCTTCTATAATAATAATATTTTGCTCTGTCCAGATGTTGGATCTATATACAGGAAAAATATTATAATTATAGAAGCATTTTTCATAAAAGAAGAATGTTTGGAAAATAAGTCATTCTATGTTCAATTTTTGATAAAATATTGTGTTGAATTATTTTTTATTGTAATAATATTCTTAAAACCATTTTGTACACGTATTCTAATCAAAGTGACACTAAATATCGTAAATATTATCCATGTATACGTTTTTGCAAAATCACGTTTCCGAACGTAATTGGATACCTGAAGCATATCTAGAAACTGAATATTTGCCCCATAAACCATCATTCAAAAATGTTATTTTTTGTCTAAGAATTATAACTTTAAACACCTCTTTATTAATTCAAGAACACTATATTTAAAGAATATTTTTAATTGCGGGAGTTATTGGCTTACTACACAATATTTTTTTAAAATTATTTTAGCAATTGATTTAGGCTTAAGATAATTTAAATTTTTATTTTCAGTCTGTGTTACTTTAGGGCAGAGTGAATTTAAATTATTCTTGGAAAAAAGAAAAAAAAATATATCTAACTTTTTAGATATTTGTAATTTAATTAATGTACAGTATTTAATATATGCTTTAAAAATGCCATTTTACCATTAGAAAACTTTTACAAATTCGATTAAAAATTCAATGAAGGCATTTATGATCAATTAAAAAGTATCTAAATGCTTCATTTGATTTTCAAAAGTACATTTAAAAAAGATATTTATTTTAAGCATTCGTTTCTATATTTTTGTATAATGTCTGTAAAGCTTGCATCAAGAAGTTAATGTACAGGTTGGCCCACACAAAGATGTTTTGTGTAATGCAAAAATTAACAATTTATTAATGGTTTTTATAGGGGCTTTTGAATTTGAATAAATAATATAACTCCTATTTTACAAGCTGCTCCGGTTTTTTGAATCCACATTTGTGAGATATTTTTCAGCTCATATTAGTAATACTGCTCTTATTAATTCTGCAGGATAGAAATGAAAGAGTATAAGTCTAACTATTTTTGGTAAATGTAGCAAACTTAAATCTACAATTAATTTTATCCTGTATACTTAAACTTCATTAAAACTAACAAGAATAAACCTTCAGCTGATTATTCAGAAGCAATGTTACTTTTTAAAATTCATAATTGAACTTGTAATATTTGTGATAAATGATATGCTATCATTTTTTTTATAAATATAGATCAGTTTTGGAGCAACAGAATTTATAGCTTACATATAAATAAATAAAGAGTAGTTCTCTATTATTTAAAGCGTACTTTTTATTTATTCGATTGTTATTTTTCGTTAGAACATGTTACAAATACTTAAAATTTCTTAAATCATACATTTACGATAAGTTTCATGTCAGTTCGATTTAATTTATCAATTTTAATAAATATTACTTACTCTTCTTGTATGTAAATGCTTGTACAGTTTAACTCTTTGAATATATATATTGCCTTCATATCGTTATTTGAATAATTATTTTTCCTATTTTCGTTACCTTAAAGATATTATACTCATAATCTCTTTTTTTTCCCACATGCTACACTATGATTAATACATGTGTTGGATAAAATGAGTGGGGTAAGATGATTAATCATTTTAAAACTTAAAGAATTTGTGATATTGTATTCATTTCAAATTAATTTAGTTTTTTTTTATTTTTATTTAGAATTTTACATTATTTTTAAATATATTTTCTATTTTGAATTTTATTTTTGTCAAATAAAAATCAAAGTTGAAACATTGAATAATGTTTAGTCGTGTATCTTATTCCTAGGTCTAAAAATGTGCTTACATATTACTATGGCTGTCTTATTAGACCTTCATAATTTTCTTACTTGACGTAATTACTTTACAGTATGTAATAAAGAAATCTTAGAGTTACAGTGCTGCATCTATTATTCTATCACTTTTTGAATATAAAAAATTTGCAACCATATTTTACCCAAATTATTCAGTAAATAAAATTTGATAAAATATTAGCCAATTAGAAATTACCTTACAACATGTATGTTTTAAACAAGGAAAGCCTAAAATTTATCGAACAAAGAAATTAATCTAAAGTTATCATAATTGTTAGCATAAAGATGCGAGAGATAAGCATAAATAAGTCTTCGACTTTTTACCTTCTGTAACATTTTGCCTGTAAGCCAATTCCTACTTAGGTTAAAGAAAAAAAAAATCATATTAGTTACTTGTTATCAAATATTTACAATTAATATAAATATGCATATATATATATATATATATATATATATATATATACAATATTAAGTGGCAATTAATTTTTATTAATTATCATTAAAGTATCGTATTACTATCCAAAACCATAGTGTATATAAAATTTCACTTTAACTGAATGCATCAAAACGTGAGAAAAAAAAATCTTTTAGTTTTGGCAGAAGTCGCTAAAAATAAAGACACAGTGGCTGTAGCTGTAATTCTGTAAATAATTAGTTTCAGTCAATTATTTTAAGTAGTTATAATTAAGTTAACATATTGTCACCCAAAATAATCGCGTAAATAAAATTTCAGCTCAAACGAGCGCTTTAAAATGTTAGAAAAAAAACCTTTTAAAGTTTTGACGCCAATCACCAAATATGTCGCCAAAAATAATGCCAAATTTGCCATATCTGTACTTCTTAGAATAATTAGTTTTAATCAATTAACTTCTAATAATTATAATTAAATTTCCGTATTGTCAACCAAAAAACACCTGAATATAAATTTTCAGCCCAAATTGCGGGCTTTAAAATGTATTTTATTAACGATTGAAAATTTGAACAAGGTATAGAGAGATTGTGAACTAATAGTAGGAATTGAAATACGAAGTAAAATGCTTCTATTGTCTCAATTCATACCTCGAGAAAAAATTTCAATTTTTGAATTGCCAAAAATATTGAAATTGTTTTTGAAAGTCATAAAAAAGTACATAAAAAATAATTTTTCAACGGAAATTTGGTTTTATACCTATAATAATTTGGTTCAAATATGTATAACAAACTAAACAGAATTAAGCCTTTTCTTTTATTTCTCCAAGCAAAACTCAGATCCCAAAAAGCAAAATAAACACTTAGTCCTGAACACTGAAGAAGATTAAATCCATTTTCCTTTTCGTCTAAGAAGCTAACAATATCTCTACTCGCCCTAAAGATTCCCTTAATTCTCTTAGAAAACACAATCCAGATATTGCATTTTATTTCCAATCTTATATCTATCTGGTGAAATCATATTTCCTTCTGGATATCGTATCGGTGTCAATTTAACGTTTGTTTTTCTTTTATTATCCCTGATCGTAGCTGGGAAAGAAGAATCTTTCGGCTCCTGATCCAATATTATATTTCTTTTTAAGAATCAATTTTCTCAATTTCTTTCATAGGAAAGGTTTGTTTACAGAGGTTTTATTCTGCTGAAAGTGTAGATGTAGAAAAACAATCGTTTCTTCAATAAGATAGGTTTTTTAATGTCTTATTTTAAAAATGTACTTATGATTTAATAAAATGAAATTAGATGTCCCTCTTCTTGGAAACATGTTACAGATAATTGAAAAGAAATAATTGATTGTTAGAAGATGTTTTCATGTATGCAATGAAAATAATTAGTGAGCAAATGTATTTTTTCTGCACCTGAAAGAAGTATTTCTAGAATTTGTGCACTATTGTATTAAAATATAATTTCGATTTATTTTTGATAAACGTGAGAGGATATGTATTGATACCAAAGTATATAATCAACATACATGTTTATTTAAAAGCTGTGTTAGATTTAGAAAATCTATTATTAGTTGTTTAAAATATTAATTACCGTGAATTCCGACGTATAACACGATCCTAAACTTTTAAACTGCAATTTTTAATTTTGGGGTATATCCACCGTATATTGCACCCCTTTTTTTTACGAAGGAACAGGAAATGTTTCTGTGAAAGGGTCTTATGCTTTGAAGTCATTTATTCGAAGCTTATGAAAAAATATTATACTTTTAGAACTACAGCACTCTTTAAGTTCATAAGGAATGTTACTTTTTTTAAGTAATCAGTGTTTCGGTCTATGTCAAAGTCTAATATTTTTCTAAGCTCATCTTTTTCTTTTTTATTTTTAAAGCTCTCATTTTCATACTCGGAGTATAACGTGTACCCGTAACTTTCGATCTAATTTCTTTGTTAAAAGGGCGTGATTATACGCCTGGTTATACGGTAAGAATTCTTAACTCCTTAATGTCAATATTACTTTAAACTGAATAAATAAATTTTCGGCAATTATAGCAAAATAAAATGGACATTTACTTAAAAAATAAAGGAGAGGATTTTTTTCAAAATCTATCTGAGATATTTAACCTTTTAATTACCATGTCCGAGAAAATCTCGGGCCCTAGTGCTCCAAAATGCAGCATGCCCGAGTATACTACGGGGTAATTTTTTAAGTGCAACTATTGTTATGCCCAAATTCATATCAAGATAAATTCATTTCGACTTCATCTCTTTTTCAAACACAAATCTATATTGGGAAAAGTTAATTTTGGTTTAATTCAATAGATGGTATTTGCTTCGCAGCATTCATGATACTTCCATGATCAAACCCAAATTTTTTTAAAAAATGAAGATATACTCAAGTCAAGGATTGTTTTCGAAAATAATCTAACTATGGGGGGTGTAGATCACTGTGATCAGAAACATCCTTTCATTCATAAGCACGAAAATACCGGAAAAATATCAGAAAAAGATATTTTTAAATTTACAAGACTAGGTACCCTGGAACTCATTTTTGCTCTATAAAAATGTAGTTGGGAAACGCATTACATTTATAGAATTTCGAATTCAAGTTGTAGAAGAGCTCTTTTATAAATATGATGATGTAGCTTCTGCACAACAAAATCCTGGCAGACCACCTGCAGTATATAACAATGCCCGTCTTACAGGATGACAGTTTATATCCCATATTCCTCCTACTCTTGCGAAACGTGAGCCTACAAGACATCGCAAAGTTTGTTGCTCAAAAAGGGATACCAAAGAAAAAGATAAAGAAATACCATTTTTACGTCATGAATGCGGAGTTGGTTTCCAGGGTTTCAAGTCATACCCCAAAAAACTGAATTATTAAACTACTAATAGGTATTCCTTTTTATTTATTTATTATTATTATTATTATTTATTTTTAGAAAATAAAATTCCATTAGAAACGAACTTTACCACTTCACACCGTGTGGCAAGCACCTTAAGGTATCCGATTACTTTCCGAACCGTGATTTTAAAAAAGCGCCTAAATTTATAATTTTCATATTTAGTGTCACTTAGATTAGAATACATGTATAAAATTGTTTAAATGACATTTTTACAAAAAAACTTATTTTAATACAATTTTTTTTGCAAAAAATTAACTTATAAGTAGAATAACCTTTATCAAAATGTTCTCCTTTTATAAAAAAAATGCTTCTATAATAATATTTTGCTTAGATAAATTAAAGACTTCTCCAGAAAGTCTGAACGAAGAATTTTGGAAAATTCACATTATTTTTAGAGTTACTACCAATTGAAATATTTTTTGCCGTTTGTTTCTTAAAATTTCTTTCCTCTGTTGTAGTTAAATATAGATAAATCCACTTATGTTATATATTTCAAAGATTCTATTTGAGCCTCTGTGCAGAGGTTTGAGCTACAAACAGGCAAACTATTATAATTGAAGCATTTTCCTTAAAAGGAGAATGTTTTGAAAATTGGACATTCTATATTCATTTTTTGTCAAAATATTGTACTTAAAATTTTTTTTATTGTAATAATATTCTTAAAACAGTTTTATATACGTTTTCTAATCTAAGCGGCACTAAATATCGTAAATATTATCCATTTATACACTTTTGCAAAACAACTGTTTCGAACGCAGTAAGATATCTTAAGCAAATATGGATCCGGTACAAAACCTTAAAAATTTTATATACGTAAATCAAAATATCCATTTTTGACTACTCAGCTTTAGTACATTTTAGTTGTGCAAAAAAAATTACAATTTATGATTTCAAATCATCAAAATAATTTGATAGTTAAAAGATTAATTTAAAAACAGCTTTTAAAAATTGACTATCTATACGATTTATCAATTTTGATTTTTAACTTAAAATACTTGTAACATAGCTCTTAATATAATTCATCTCCTAAGTTTAAAACTATCAATATTATTCTTTGTATATTTTATCAAAATGTATTTTGAAATCACATTTTCATGAATTTGTGTTCAGCAGTAAATTTTTCCCTCATTTAAATACCTTATATAAATGTTTTAAACTATTTTATTTATTTTATTTGTACCGCAGCAAGATAACATTTTTTTTAAAAAAAGTGTAAAATAATTTTTATAAGGAAAAAAGTTGTTGGATTGTGTGTAATTTACATATATCAAGAAAAACTTTTTGTCAAAAAGTGCAGAGAGTTATAAATTTTGCACTTAACTTTTTTAGTTATTACTTTTATTTTCAAATTAAAAGCTATTTATTGAGGCTTAATAGTTAAAAAATTACGATTTATTAATCTTAAAACAAACTTATTAACTCTTTAAACCAAAAGGAATTTTATAAACCAGAACTTTTATGAATAGAATACTAAATTAAAATCAAATTGAAAATAAAAATATTTTAAATCAAGCAAACTTTTCATGAAACTATATTAAAGATGTGCATCTCCTCAGAGCTCCTAGAAACCTTTATAGGCTTTCTGGTGGTATGAATCACCATGAATTAATTTATTGAAGCCCACTTCCTTCTCATCAGTGAGATTTTTTTGTTTTCAAATTTGTGGATAAGTGAATCTATGTCTTTTCCCTCCTAATTGTAAGCATATTTTTAATTTAAACTTTCAAGCTTAAGTGTGCTGAATCTTTTCTGAATTTTAAGAATTTAAATTCAGTGGGACAATAATTGTATTACCATTTTGTCTCGTATCATCTTAAAGTTTTCTGAAAATCCCGAATCCATAAAAATGCAAAATGGAAAACTAGAGAAATAATTTCACACAACTCATTTTGGACCAATACTCTTTTCACATACACACACACACACACACATAAAATAAATTTCTCATTCATTTATATAAATACATGTTAAAATAAAAAAAAACATTTGTCTAATGACAATTTAGAAATACTCTTTTTAGTTGCAACGAAAATAAAAATGTATAAAAATAAATACATCTTTCCGGATTTCCTTTGCTCGGAATGTCATTATTTCTTCCTTAATTTTATCAGACCTAATGATATCAACATTATGATACGTTTTTCCTGAATTCAGGGTAAACTTTTGGGGCGTGGTAGTGAATTCTAACAATTAGCTGAAACTCTTCATGTACAAGTTTATTTGTAATATATATATATATACACTGGTGTGCAAAAATTAAGGACGAAGTCGAAAAATTAGCATATCAGCTGAACGAAGAGGCAGAGCGGACAGAAAGACCAATCAGGAGATTGAGTAAGGTGATGTACGGTAGCACATGCGCAGATATGCAGGTAGACGTAATGGGGGAGTGTCTGAGTAGTATAAAGCATGTTGTCGGTGTAAGATCAGTATTTCTGGCAAAGAGATTGCACGCCGTATAGCAGTTAAAATCACACCGAGTTGCTGCCTCAGCGAGAAATGGCGAATAATCAATCTGTTAGACGACATCTGGATGCTTTTACCCGAGGTCGAATCATTGGGAGAAGTTGGAGGAAGGCAGCAGTGTGACAAGTGTGGCTGCAGAGTTTAGAATTGCTCACGGCATCGTTTCACGACTTTGGAGACAATTTCAAAATACAGGAACAGCTATCCGGGGGTTCAGTACTGATCGTCCACGAGGAACCACACCCGCAGATGACCGGTACATTGTCTTACACGCCAGAAGAAACAGGCGGCAGACAGCGGGAGAAATCGTTAGACACACGACACAGGCGACTGGACGACCGATATCGCGTTTTGCCGTGGCCAGAAGACTGCACGGTGGTGGTCTGTTTGCACGACGCCCTGTACGGTGTGTACCTTTAACGCCTGCCCATCGGAGAAGGCGTTCTCTGTAATGCCGGGAACACCGGAATTGGAGAGACAAAGAATGGGGACGAGTACTCTTTACAAATGAGAGCAGATTCAGTTTGAGTAGCGATTCTCATCGCATACTCATCTGGAGAGAGCGGGGAAGCCGCAATCATCCCTCGAACATCATTGAAAGGGACAGGTATGGAGGTCGCGGTCTTCTCGTTTGGGGAGGCATCATGCTTGGTAGTCGTACAGACCTTCACATCTTCGACGCAGGTTCAGTCAACGGGACCCGTTATTGTAACGAGATTCTTCTTCCATATGCGCGTCTTTTTAGAGGCGCTATGGGTCGTAGTTCCTTTTCATGGACGACAATGCACCATGTCATCGCACAGTAGCTACCGAGCAGCTCTTAGAGAGTGAGGATATTGAACGTATGGATTGACCGGCACGATCTCCGGATCTCAATCCCATCGAGCATGTATGGGATTTTCTAGGCAGACGCTTGGCAGCTCGTACCTTACCACCATTAACGATTCGGGAGCTTCGATTGGCGCTGCAAGACGAATGGGCAGCAATGCCTCAACAACTCATTGACACCCTCATTCTCAGCATGGGCAGACGTCGTGAAACCTGCCTAGCAGTCAGGGGAGATCATATCCCCTACTAAAGCCGGATGTTTTTTGCTGGACACCCATCACAGGGATGTTTCGGCCTTCAGTCGTATTACGCTCCATGATACTTTTTCAATCAAGCTTCTTTTTATCCCTCTGATTTCTCTTTTAGTAAGTGTTGCTTACATTACACATGTCCTTAGGTATTGGGGATCTTACAGTATTAAATGTGTTGATTTGGAAAGCTTTTGTACAAAGTTATATTGAAAAAACCGTCTCGTCCTTAATTTTTGCACACCAGTATATATATATATATATATATATATATATATATATATATATATATATATATATATATATATATATATATATATATATATATATATATATATATATATATATATATATATATATATATATATATATATCTTGTTCAAATTTTCAATCGTTAATAAAATAATTTTATTCATCCATTGAAGTTCAAATACATTTTTTTATACTTCTTGTGGATGAAACTTGATGTTAATACATTTTTTCAAACATTAATTAATTAAATTCATTTAATTAATGAATAAATAATATAAAAGTAAAATAATAGTCCAACACCAAATATAAAAAGGAAAATCTCTCGTTGCGTATATGCAGTGCAATGAATAGCGCGTTGAACTTCTAATCCAAAGGTTCTGTGTTCCTATCCCACCTGAAATAGCCTAATTTCTGAGAATGTGACTTATTTTTATTATACTATTTTATTAGAATAATTAAATTTAATTAATAAATAAATAGTAACAAAAACAAGCAAAAAATAGTCGAACACCATATATAGATAGGAAAATGGAAAATTACAAGGAAAATCGCTTTCCATTTTGTCACTTAATATTATGATCCTGTCATGTATATACATATATTTATTTTAATTGTAACTGTTTAATAAAAAATAATTAAAGTAAAATTTTTCCTTGTTGATCTTAGTATGAATTGACCTAATTATATATATATATATATATATATATATATATATATATATATATATATATATATATACTGCTCAAAACAATTAAAGGATATTGTAAATTTTATATAAAATAAAGATATAAGCTAAATTTTTTTGCCGAAAAAAGAAGAAGAGAATCACAAACGCAAATTTTTCTGATTTTCAAACTATGGAGAATGCTAATTTTGAGCTCGACGTCAAAAACGTCGCTTCAGCGGCAGCGAATGAAATTTGGCTTTCAACTGAAATGAAGACAAGAATGATCGGCATTCAGTGACTGCTTTGTTTCAAAAAGTACGATGTCTCAGAGAAGTCATTTAACAGATTCAGAAGCTTGGAGAGCTGTTGGTAGGTTAGAAGGAGGCCAAACTCAAGCCGAAGTAGCGCAAGCCATTGGAGTGTCACAAAGTGTGATTTACAGGATCTGGAACTGTTTTTTGGAGACTGGAAATGCAGGCCAAAGACCAGGACAATGTCATAGACGGGCAACAATGCCCAATGAAGATCGTTATTTAGCCTTAACGGCTCGGAGACACCGAAATATGAACATTACTCTTCTCCAACAACACCTTCGCTCGGCTTTAGTCACCACGGTTTCAACTCAGACTGTCCGAATCCAGGTCCATGATGTAGGTCTATATGCTCGCCGACCGACAGTATGTGTTAGACTAACATCAAGGCATCGTCGCGACCGCAGGGAGGGGGCAACAGAGCATGTGAACTGGAGGAGAAATGAATGGAGCAATGTTCTTTTTCTGACGAGTCCCGTTTTTCTGTTCATCCGGATAATAAGCGTATTTTCATCTGGAGGGAACCGTGACAGTAGGAATAATTCTCCGTTCGTGCACGAAAGTGTCAGATTTAGCGGTGGGGGAGTGCTGGTGTATGGTGGCATCTCCATTGACGGGTGCACAGACCTCTACATCATTCGAGATGGACCTCTGACTGCTCGCTGATATAGAGATGAGATCCTCAGACCTATTGTAGTCCCTTACGCTGCAGCAATCGGAGATGACTTCATTTTAATGGACGATAACTGCAGACCACATCATGCTAACCTGGTGGAGGATTTCCTTTTCAAGGAAGAAATCATACGAAGGGAATGGCCAGCGTGTTCTCCAAACATGAATCCAACAGAGCACGTTTGGGACGCTCTAGGAAGACAAGTTGCTGGCCACAAACCACCCCCACACACTATCCAAGAACTGGAAAGAGCTCTTCTGGAAGAGAGGGACAGAATACTCCAACTCATGATTAATAGCCTCATTGAATCCATGCCTCAAAGGTGTTCAATGTTGCTGGCCGTCCGTGGAAACCATACCCCCTACTGAAAATGATTTCCTTTGAAGAAAATACCTTTTCTTATTCTTTTTTTCTCATATGCGCAAATTGTGTTTTTTTCCTTTTGTACACAAATGCGCAATAAAATGCATTTTTTCTGCCAAACATGTGTAATTTATTCTCATATAACCTATTACGTCTGTCGAACATGTATCAATCAGCTAAAAAGGTTCCCAGTCTCAAGATCCACCTAAAACCGTAATATCCGTTAATTATTTTGAGCAGTGTATATATATATATATATATATATATATATATATATATATATATATATATATATATATATATATATATATATATATATATTACTTGGTTACAATTATTTTGAAAGGAAGTCACCAATTATGGATCATCTAATTGACTTGATAAATAATTTTAGATAATTTTAGTTTTAGCATATTACGATCAGGGAAATGTAGTCTGATTCTTATTCTATTAACCCTTTCGTGCATAATGATGAAATTTCCATCATAGCATTTAGTGGAAAAAATTGTACTCAAAATAGTTAATAAAAGTCATAATGAATGGAACAAAGGTTTGTTTTTTGTGTTTCTGTTTCAATTTATATCAAATACCCCAAATAATCTTTCCAAAACTATGTGACAGTAATTTGCATCAGTATGCAGTTGTTCCACTCTAATAATAGCGGAAAATGTTTTTTACTGTATGATTATTTTACGTTATTTTTGTAGAGAAATTTAGAAGAGATAGACATTGAAGATTATACTTGGACCACTTAGATGACAGTTGGTTGGATATGAGAAGATGGTCTTGATGTCGAAATTCCTGATGACAAGAACCGCGATACAGATGAAATTAGAGTAAAAATAGTTTTTTAAAAAAATTATTTCAAGGAATATATAAAAATGATACAAAAATGTATTTTTTACTTATTTTGTACTGATCTTTACATGTAAATTTGCATGATGATTGATAGAGCATTCATTATATCACACTGAATTATTTTACAAGAAAGAGGGGGAAAAGCAAAGAAGGGGTAATCTGGATCTCATTAAAATCTTTTGTTATTTTTTAAATTGTTTCAGACACGTACTATAACTATTTTGGCTGGCACTCTACCTGTTGTGGTAATTGTGATGTGTTGTAGGTAATATTTCAATACAATGATTTTACCTTTGTGCAATGCATTGAGACGCAGTGTAGCACACAATGAAAGTATTTAGGGACTCAACCTCCCTAGACCAAAAAAACTGGCCCTCGTCTACACGTTTTTTGGAATGCAGCCTCCAAAAGAGATGTTTGTGGTGAGGGGGGGGGAAGTAAACGGGTAATCCTATAATATCCTGGAAAATCGGTAGCTGAAGAAATATGTGTATGAACGTAAATACTAAAAAAATCAATGCAATATATCTCATAGACATGAAAGGTTTGTTTATTTTTAACTTCAGATCTTTCAAATAAAATTAATTATAAATAATGCACATAATTGTATCTTCGTATACAACATTTGTTAATTTTAAAAGATTATATATGTAGCTACCGTCCAATTTGACTTGTGTATTCTTTCTGTCTTTGACATATAGTATATATTTAAAAGCAATAAATTAAGTTTAAAATCTTTTCTATTATCAGATGCCTACTTAAATAATATTCAAAAAATAATATGTGAGCGTGTAATATTTTTATGCTTACTGTACAATGAGAAATTTCCCTTTAGTAATGATTCGAAAGTTCCCCTTGGGCGTTTTATTTAATTTCTTTTAAGTGCCTAAAATTAGCAATAGAAATTAAAAATTTGCTTTTATAAGTAATTTTAATTGATTTTAAATAATTCCCTCTTCCGTTACAGTAAAGAAAAGATATTCTAGCTATTTTTTAAAATAAATAAATTAGCTCAGATTTCCTGACTTAGAAAATACAAAATCATGCTTTTTATATAAGCAGTATTACATTTTATAAAAAGCAATACAAATTATTAAGATGAAAGTATGTTGAATTTCAACGATAGTATTGAATCAATTGGACTATTTTAAATTTTTATTTAGATCATTATTAGAAATACTTGGAAATAAATATGTGTTAGAGATAAGATTTTGAAAAAGCATGCATTTATTATGTGTGTAGTTTCATGAAAATTAGTAAAAACTGAAAAGGAGAAAAATAAATTTCATTTTAATATTCAAGACATTTGCTATAGAAAGCAAACCAAGCAACTAATTAATTAAAAGAAAATGATCCATTTAAAGTAATAAAATAAAAAAATAAAAAGAGGCCAAAATGTTTAAATATTTTAACCCTTAAGAGGGTTCTCATAAAATATTTAATTACTTTTTTTTATACAAAGATATTTTTTCTTTTATTTTTTAAGTATGTAAAACCAAAAATTCCATGTTAAAAATATGAACTAGGCAGAAACTTATAGCATATATACTTTAATTCGAATACCGTTATGAATATACAGTTGATTAGATTATGAATTACACTTCAAACGGCAAAGAAATGATATTTTTTTCGTTTGAAAAAAACTTAAAAATAAAATATATTTTTAGAAACTGAACAATACTCTGTTTTATTACAGATCCAAATGCAAATATGACATAATTTATTGATTCTCAGTTCATTATACTAAGATTTATAAAAAATTAAATGTGGAAAACTTATAAAAAATAACGTATTTTTAAATATATACATTTTTATTATTAATGCAGCGTTTCTCGAACTGTGGGGCGTGACCCCATAGAGGGGCTTGATAGCCCTACGGGGGGCGAGCACATCGAAAATTTGAAAAAAAACGAACAAAAGATTTAAAAATTACAAATTTACTGAAAGGAAGCAAAACAAAATACATTCTGACATATTAAAAATAAATACACATTTACTTTGATATAATATAAATGCATCAGTACTGAGCAATGTATTTGATAGTTACTTTTTCAATACTATGTTAAGAAAAAGATTAATAATTACTAGTGACTCCCATGGGCTTGTCATTATCAAAATTATATACAAAATTTAATACTTATCTTAGTGATTTGTACACTTTATGATGAAAATCGTATTTTAGCTTTAGCGTCAAAGTACCTTATTGTTGCATTCAATACATTGTTATTAAATGGAGGAGGTGCGATGAAAATTATGATTAAAAATTGGGTCGCAACCAATGAAAGTTTGAGAAGCCTGTATTAATGGCAAGTTCAATTTACTTAAAGATACATTAAAATGAGAGTACTCTGACATTTGTAATATATCTTATAAGGTATCACTTTTTTCAATACCACGAATCCATAATCTTAACTTAAGACGTCAAGAATTGTTACAGAGTATTTCTACAAATTTAGAAAAGGATTTTTAATTTTGCCATTTTTTTTAAATTTCATTTTAGTTTAACTCGATATTTTTATTGCTATATCATATTAAGTTTACAATATATCAGTAAGATATTAGAATTAGCTATATCTTTTTAATGAGTTAATCTAGATAATTTCATGCTATGGTAGTGCTCACCTGATTTTTATTTTAGTATATTATACAATACGTGATTTTAGTATATACTTTTTGTAATGTATATTATATATACGTTATGTAAAAACATTATATACAGGTATACTTATAATTTAAAATACACCTACTACTGTTTTATTAAAATAATTTTAAAAGTGTAACAAATTGTTTATATTTAAACCTTAGAAAATCTAAATAAAATGATATCACGAATTAAAATTTAGACAGAAAAATTTTAAAATATATCTTGTACATTTCTTACATGTAAAGCATATATTTTATAAACAGCGCAAAATCATTGTCATTGTTTTAAGCCAGTATTGCTTAAACCGCATGAAAAAATATTTATATATTCCGATATAAAAATATCACTTTCATATTAAAAAATACAGAAATTTAAAACCTAGTTTCAAAAAGATTCTTGATTTTAAATACTACACTACATTCTTTTTTTTCTTTACTTTTAAAGTAAAGAAAAATAAGCTTCATCTTTGGACAGAAATCAAAACGAAATTGTAAAGAAAAAAATCAACATGGAGTTTCAGAAATGAGGGAATTGGAAACATTCACAGTCAAGTTCAAATAAATTTCTTTAAATTTGTAATGGATGACATTTGATGTTAAAACAGATTTTCAAATAATAATTAATTAACTAATTATTTTTTCATTTTAAATTTACTCGGCGTTATTTATGTCATAGTTTGATTTAGCTGCAAAATATGGTCCCAGTACATTTTTCTAACGAAGTAGGAATTAATGTCAATATATATATATGAAAGGATAATTAAATTAGATTAAAAATTAAATTCCCTATCTAGCACTTGACTCATCGTTCTCAGTTCCCATATTCAAGTATCAAACTAATCACCCATTTCTTTCTTCCGAACATATGGCCTAGCCAATAAACATGTCTAATTCCAGATCGTTAGATTTAATAGTCAACATATGTCAGCATTAACTTGCCAGCAACCTCTTCAAAGCAGCAATACTTACCATATGTTTTTCAAGTGTTATCCACTTGAAACCACAACCATGGCGTGCTTTTTACTCCCTGCTCTTAGCGTCAGAAGAGATGTCGAAACGATTCAATAAATATCTCCTTTTTTAAACTTTAATCTGATTCTGTCTTAAAAATCATGTCAGAATTAAAGCCGGCAGGATCTTTGTCTGCGATCTTAATGTAAAAAACTAATCTTTTTTATAAAATTTTTAATATAAAAACGAAAGCCAACTGCACTAATAACTGATATGAAGAATTTTATGGAAGACTGACGGCACTCTACATTTGTTAGCTGAGGACGTTGGGTTATCAGAATTAATCTATGGTACGGAAAAAGAAACAAGCTAGTAATCCCCGAAAGAACATCGCTCTTAACACAGAGAAGAATGAAGTGTTTACAGCCGAACGATATTCTGTTTTTGCTGAAGAGGCCATCCAGTTTACCGTGAATGGAAGAAACATTCTGTTACACTTATTGGTAAACCAATTTAAATTTTGTAAAGCTAGCAGTGAAATTTATGTGTCGAGGAGGCATGAAGACGAAAAACAGTTTCTTAAAATTGGCCTTTAATAATCAATCATAAAGTCACTCTGCTCGATACTGGAGCGATAAAAACAATAAGTTCAAAAAGCAACATTACCAGAGACATCCGATTCGAACCGTCTTCTAATATTGTAAAACTAATTTTCAAATCTAAAATGGTGATGCAACCTGCAGTTGCATTGCCAACCAGTTGTTCTCTCCCTCTAAGAGTTAAACCACTCACATACTTCTTATATTTCCGTTTCTCTTTCCTTTTTTTTGAAAACTAACATGAGCCGAGTTTAAATACTAGCTCGATTTGCATGGCAGTTGCTGCCAACCACAAATCACGAAACTCAAAAAAAGATCGGGTTCGAATCGGTGTGCTTCCTTTCATTGAGATCATGGAACGGGATTGGAAAAACAACACAAGCAGATCATAAAAATTTGGATCCGACTTTTTTAAATGTCTAACAATCGGCCCCCTTTTTCCAATCTCTCGTACCATTATCTCTTACAAATCAGTAAATTAATTTTAATCTATAATCACATGTTATACAATTTAACACAAAAAATACATTTTATTCACAATCTTTATTGTAATAAACAAACTAATATTTTAATCTTAAAGAAACAAAGTCTTATTCTCTAAAAGAAATAATTTTCTACAAAATTCTAACAATTTTTCCTTTACCATGGGTTTGGTAAAAAAAAAAAATGTCCGCCAAATTATTTTGGTACCTATATATTTAATTTGGAAAACCTTGTCGTATATCAAATTCCTTAAAAAATGATAACGAACATCGATATGTTTTGTTCTATAATTTTCTACCGGTGACTTTGAAAAACTTATAGCAGCTTGATTATCACAAAACATTACATTTTGACTTAATTCCAAATTTAAACTTTTATTATTAATTACATTCTTTAGCCAAATGAATTCCTTAGCTGCTTCTGTTAAACTAACATACTCAGCTTCCATGGTCGACAGACTAACGGATTTTTGCTTGAAGGTTCGCCATGAAATTGGAGTTTCGTCTATAAAAGTTATGAACCCTCCCATTGACACTCGATCATCCCTATTTGTAGCAAAATCTGTGTCTGAAAAACATCTTAGTTTTAATGATTTAACTTTTGAAAGTTCTAATTTGTATTCTTGAAATACCTCGTCAAATGACTCGCCTCGTAATTGTGTGTTACCTCGTGCAACTAAGCGGGCCTTGTATCTAAAAATTTTATTATTTTCATCATATTTAATGGTATAAACCCAACGGTTTTCTAAAATTTTTATATTATCCGGATGATCAACTAAATCCCAAACTTTACGTTCCATCATTACGTTAATTTCTTTATCCATTGCATCATGCCATTTAGATGCGTCTCTGGATCTTATCGCCTGTTTGTAACAAATAGGAATAGTTACTTCAACCATAAAAGCTTCTTGTTGCTCTGACAAATCTGAAAATCCCTGGGATTCGGTATTATCTTTTCTAAAATTAAATAAACTAGGATCATACTCAATATTATGCCTCTTACAGTATCTCTCTACTTCGTTAAAAGATTTCAATCGGGTTTGCTTCCTTCTATACTATAATATACGTTAGATCCAGTTACTTTCCTACCTATATTTCGAATCCACTTTAACCTCTGTACATGGGATCAAGCTATGATTATCGGAAGATACATCTGGTTTTCAGATGTTGAGGGCGTTTCCGTACTTGTCTTTGAAACTAAACGACTCGTTAATGAATCTTTTACTCTATCAAAATCATCCTCATCATCATAATAATCAGGAAGGTTTAAATTATATCCAAGGTTACTGTTAACTTTTTGTCTAAAATTAATTCCCCTTTATTTTCATCGAATCTTACATTAATAGTCTCGACTAATTTATTTTCATCTATCAACCATATTCTATAACCCTTAGTACGTTGTGCGTATCCCATCATAATTCCCATTTTCACGCATATCGAATTTTTTCTAATTTGTTTTGGCAACCCAGCATATGCCAAACATCCAAAAGGTTTTAGATGCAATACCGATGGTTTTCTACCTGAATATTTTTCGAAAGGCGTTTTGTTACTGTCTTTTGATGACAAATTAGATTCCACGCATAAGTGCAAAAACAAAGTAATGCTTCTCCCCAAAACTTATGGGGAACTTCACTTTAGACTTAAGTAATGTTTTGATGCCATCTAGAGCGGTTAAATTGAATCTCTCCGCGACCCCCATTCATTTCTGGCGTGTATGAATTTGTTACCTCATGCTTTATACCCAGTTCTGTCAAGAAATTATCCATATCTTTATTACAAAAAATTCTAGTCCGCCATCAGTTCTAACTGCTATTACCTTTTACTTAGAAAACGTTCTGCTCGTTTCTGAAATCTTATAAACGTATGAAATACGTCAGATTTATTTCGGATGGGAAATACAGTCACCTTTCTTGAATAATCGTCAATTATACTCAAGAAATATTTATTACCGCCTGGCTTCAGTTGGCATTGGGACCACAGAGGTCCATATGCACAATTCCAATGACGTTTTGATCTTACGGCCCCCGTCTTTTTGAATGAAATTCTCTTTGGACTTGCTAATTTACAATTTGCATACAATGAGTCTTACCATTATCAGTTAAGCGTGGAGACCTTTGCCAAACTATCATTTTTACTAGTTTTTACCAAGTAATCGTTATTACCATGACAAAAGCGTTGATGCCATATTTCTATTGATCCGTTTTGTTTTAGCGGTTACATCACTAAAAAACTAATTTCTTACTCTTTGGTATAATATAATGATCTGGCTTAAAAATACAAATGTTCATGGCGTGTCGCCGAGAACAATTTTATCCAGTCTTTATTAAAAACATTAATTTTACCTTTTTAGTACCCACAAAAATGCGCACCTTTACTTTCTAATCTGAACCGGATAATAAATTTCTCCTCAACTTAGGATTAAATAATACATCAGTCAAAGTTATTTCATGAAAACTCCCCTTATATTTTACCCGAAATCTAAGTGTACCGATTCCTTCTACGGACAACTTTTATCCTCCGTTGCTAACGACATTTTCATGTTAGTTTTGGCTTAAGATCTAAAATAAACCTTGTCATTACAAAATGACTCGAGGCAGCAGTATCTATTACCCAAACACCTTTATCAGAGTTTTCTCAAATAAGATACAACTAGTTACGAGTTGTTTATCTAGTTCTAAAAGACTACATTCAGCTTCACAAAAATCTTAAATTTATATTAAACTCTGTGTTAAAAGTTTCATTTACAGTTGAAGGAGATTTTGTAGAGACTTTTTCTTACAGTTTACTTTAAGATGCCCGTACTTATTACATACATAACACGGACCTATAGTTTAATAGATTGTTTAACATTTTTAATAGTTTTACAGTTAAATACCTTACCACCTTCTTTTGGTAATCATTCTTGCCATTTGATCTCCATGAGCTGCAGCCGTAGCACCAGGTAACGTCTTCGACTTCTTCGAAGTGAAAATGCTCAAGTAAGCATTCTCCGCTTTCTCCAAATCTTGCTTCATCAACTGAAGACGATTGGCTTCAATATCAGCTCTGCTTCCAATTTTGACAACTCTGAAGTCCTTTTTCCATCTGTATATTTGTTGGCACGGTAGACTGTTGGAATTCCTGAGGAAGCCACCTATTAATTGAAATCCTATGTACAGGTCGTCCAATTTATGACCCGCTTCTTGTAGTCTGGTTGCCGCTGTCTTTACACGAGATATGAAGATTCCAAACATCTTCCCCGGTTGGTATTTTGTTCCAAAAATTGGATCTAATAGTTGAATTACCCTTGCTCTTGTGACTGGTTCGAAGTGATCTTTAATATCCTCCATGCCGCTACTCCGTCAGTTGTTTCCGTTATCAGATTTTTCAAATCTGAACTGATGTTAGTATAGATCAACGTATAACATCTATCCTTACGAAGTTGTAGATCTAATTTTCCTTTGTATGTTGCTTCTTCATCAGGTTGCTCTGGCTTGGTCTGTACTATAAACTGCCAGCAACCATAATGCATTAAGAGTACTTGCATATCATGCTTCCACGTGTTCCAGTTATTTGAGTCAACACTGATATCTGGTTGTTAAACTCCATATCTGCTACTCGATTTAGCGTACTAGCAACAGAGTTCATAAAAAAAAATAGTTCTAGGCTGAACAGTATTTAAATAGACAAAGTCTGCGTCTGTTCAACCGTTTAGCCTGCCTCGACACAATACATGGACTGGGCCTATAACCAGAATTTGTTGCCACCCCTATTG